>VXAA01001304.1:95558-189458 GCA_013399115.1 Anseranas semipalmata | reverse complement strand
AAGAGTGGCTGGAAAGCTGCCCAACGGAAAAGAACCTGGTGGTGCTGGTCTGACAGTTGGCTGAACACAAGCCAGCAGTGTGCCCAAGTGGCCAAGAAGGCCTAAGGCATCCTGGCCTGCATCAGAAATAGTGTGCCCAGCAAGACCAGGGAAGTGATTGTCCCCTTGTACGCAGCACTGGTAGGACCACACCTCACTACAAGACAGATAAGGAGCTGTCTGAGCATGTGCAGAAAAGAACAATGAAGCTGGTGAAGGGACTAGAAAACAAGACTTATGATGAGTGGCTGAGGGAACTGGGGTTGTTTGGTCTGGAGGAGAGGAGGCTGAGGGGAGACCTCATCACTCTCCAGAACTACCTGAAAGGAGGCTGCAGTGAAGAGGGTGTCAATCTCTTTTCTCACATAAGTAGTGACAGGATGTGAAGAAATGGTCTCAAGTTGTGCCAGTGGAGGCTTAGATTGGGCATGAGGAAGAATTTCGTCACAGAGGGGATGGTGAAGTATTGGAACAGGCTGCCCTGGGAAGTGGAGTCCCCATCCCTGGAGGTATCTAAGAGACATGTGGACATGGCACTAGGGGACGTGAAGGTCTTTTCCAACCTAGATGATTCCGTATTTTTTTTTTTTAACATGTGAATCACTACTGAAGCAAACACTCCTATGCAAATTTTATTTCGTATTCTTTTGTCAAGAAGTAATACATATGTTCAAGTTTCAGGGATTTTTTTTTGTTATAAATAGGGGATTTATCACAAGATTAAAGAAACAGAACACACTGAACATACCTGTCTTTCTCAATATTTACAGATCCTTTTGGAGAATGTTACCTACATGTTCCCAACAAGAAGCTATTCTTCAAAAACAAACCAGTTTATTCCTGACAGTGTACAACAGGAATGACGAAAGTTTGATACAGTGACTAACAAAGGACAATTGGAAGTTGTGAACACATTACAGCAGTGATCCACATCACCTTGTATTAATTCTGATATAGAAGACAGCAAATTCTAGCCTACAACGTCTGCAAAAGCTTTATTTGTCCTTACATGGAGTGCCAGGATCCCAGCCCTGTATACACAGAAATATTAATTAAAAGTAAATGAACGGAAAAAAAAAAACAAAACATGCAAACTCATTGAGGAATAAGAGTATTTAGCTATTTCTTTGTCTGGGCAATTCCTACATGTTGGCTATACGAGAAATTATTTAAACTGATAAGCCTGAAGGAAAATCTGTCCTGTTCCACACAGGCCACCTGTCCAGGGTAACAGCTGTTCTTAGGAGAAGAAACTCAACGTTTCTCTGTATAAATGCAGTTTACAAGTGATAGCAGTCTATAGTAAAAGTAGCTACAACATTCTGGCAAACCTAGTTCAACAGCCAGACTATAAGGATACATATAATGCAGGTTGTTTAAAGAAACAAGCAGATGCATCTACTATGCATGAAGATACCACTATGAAATCATGCTGCATAGCTTGCCAGGATTAGCCTAGAAAAAGGTGAAAACTCAATTCTGAACACTTTATCAGCTATTACTTATTGTGAAATTGGTCAAATGCTTTACGAGAAAAGCAAGAAAAAAAAAATCACCTCTTTAGGTTGACTATGAATTTTTTTCCTTACCTCATCTTACTGAAACAAAACTATCTGCTTTCAAACGTATCTCCTCTCATTAATGGGAGTAAACTCAACCAGCTCTCCCATTTACTCACTCCTGACTTTTTGGGTCTGGATTGTTTTACAGTACAGTGAGAATAGTAGCTAGACTACATGCTGAACAACAAAAACTATTCCTGGTTATAAGTGACAATTTTTTCCCTCCACCTCAGGGCTGCAAGGAAAATTTATCCATATCCTTAGACTCACTATTACCATCCTCTAAAATTCCACTTTTTCAGTATGTCTGAATTTGAGTCAGAATTGAGGGATCCTTAAGTCTCATTTTTACTTATAAAATAGGAATTTAAATCTCAGAGAGCAAATGCTACTGTTATATATTTGCAAAATATCCTCAGAGGTATACATTAACATGTGTTAACGTGTTTACAGACTTCAATAAGATTTTGCTTTTAGGTAGTACTACCCTTTATACTGCACTGATTCTGGAGAGGAATTCAAATGCTTTAAAGAGAAATCCTGATTCCAAAGGAGGTCCATCTTCTAGCTACTCACTAATAACAGCAACACACTAAATAATAAATATTCTAAGTGTGCTAGCACAAAAAATGAGAAGTAGCTTGTATAATCCTTCCGTTTATATAGTTATCTCCAAGAAACCATCTAAGAACAATGTCAGGATTTAAAATAAAGACTGGGCATTCAGCAGGGCAAGGTTCTCATGTCCCCTTTCTGCAGCAGAGGAGGCAGGTAATAATTAAAAAGGTTGGGTGTTCAGCATAATCCCCACAGAAAATGGTAGCAATGTTGTGATAGCATCTGAAGGTCACCATGTTTAACAGTGTTAGGAGGGAGGGAAAAAAAACTAAAAATGGGGTCAGCAGTAGATGGAAAGAAGCAAGTCTAAGCCCAATTTCAATGATCTACCCTCACCTCCCCAGAATATTACTTGACTGTAGAGTCATAAAAAAATTGAGGCAAAAAAGTTTAGAACAATCCAGAAACACTAGAATAAAAATTATGCTGACGAAACACAACCATTAGGAGTTTACTTACCATGTATGGGAATACCTGTGCACAAGCTAGAATTTTTTATGAAAGCACAACAAATGTATTAATTTCTACAAAGTGAAATTTTTGTATGGAGCTAAACATACATGTAACAAGTCGTCTTAAAAGAAGGCACTTGATAAGATGCATTATCTCCAGTTTCAAGATGTCTGATAAGGAGTAAAAAAAGGCATAAATTAGTATTTAAGTGAAACTATTCAGGAATAATGTAGTATTAAAAAGGCTTAAAAATTGGGAACTTAAACACACTCAGTTATCACACCCGCATCAAGATGTGACAAGTATCAAGGCTGGTATCTTAAAAATATCCTGCAGATTATAAAGAGAGGTTAGGATTGAGTTTTTTTAGACTTAATTTTACCAGTCTTCTCAGGCTGCTGACTACTTTGAGAATATCCAAGTATAATTTCTTATTCTGCAGGCTTTGCTTCAGTCTCTCCTAGAGGTTTCAAGGATGCTCGTTACCCAAACTGTCTCATCATTTTAAGACAAAGCCTTTAACAAAGCCTTCCTTCAATGAAAATATTACTCACTGAAGTCAATTTGTGCTAAAAAGAATCAGAGCATTAAAACTGAGTTTGAGACTTTTAACCCAATGGCTGTAGTATCTCAGTAGCAATGACATTGTAAATCTCACTCAAGGAATCTTTTATGCTAAAGGAGAGCTTCAATTTCTGACGGGGAAAAAAAGACTTACACTTTAAGACAAGCCTTAAAGTAAGGACACATCAAACAAACCAACAACCTTACAGTTTTCTTTAGATCATAAATGAAAAAAATGTAGAGGACAAATACAATTTTCAGCTGTCATCTCCAAATCAAATGCTAATAACATTTAAATTTACCCTGAAGACACTTCAAGAGTATGCCAATACAATGAACTACAAAGGATTTTGCGAGCTACATAACAGCACGCATGTCTTGCATAACATGCAGGTTTGAAAAAACAATTTACTGAAATCCAGAGGATGGAAGTAGCGATATGCGAGAATTTCAATACTATAAAAAGCGTGCATGTACTAGATACTTAGTAGTGGAAATCAGTTATGAGGAACTTTAGTGATAAGGATGAGAGATCAGACCAAACAGTAACCATCTTCTTATCACAGAAACACTAGCTTAAGGACACATCAGAAATGAGAAAAGCAAAACAAAACTGCAAGTGTCTGTACTGAGCCCTCACAGCACCTGCAGTAAAGCTGTTACAGGCATCATGGAAGAACTGAAAACAAGATATTTAACTGAAGTAAACCAGTAAATCTCCAAAAGCAAATAAGATCTAATTTGCAATACTTTTTTTTTTTTAATGGCTGATTACAGTGCTAAAGACATGAACCTCGAGATATAATTACCACTACTTTGAGTAACATTAAAATCAAAAGAAGGAGAACAGATATATTTTGTAATATTACTTAAGAATATAAGAACAAAAATTTGTTGATTTAAAGAAAGCAGTTATGTTCTTACAGGATGCAACCAACAGTAAGTGTAAATTGTCTAAATTAAGATCCATTCTGTATTGTGTTAACAATCATTATCATCAGGACACACGTAACTATAAGCAGATCTTTTTAAGGGCAGTAATTCCTCAGTATCTCTTCCTCTAACATGCTTAATCTGAGCAAAAACACTTCAGAACATTATTTTGAAATTATTTCAAAAGCTGAAATGTAAGTTTCAAGCCTGCACTAATAAAGAACCATAGCTACAGCTGAAAGAAAACAGTTCACCACAGAAAACTGTTACACTTAGCTGCTGCAGTCACAATCTTTCTGTACCGTAACAAACTGTAATGCACTTTATTTAGTTTTGTTTTCACACTTCAGGACTCGAAGGAGTTGAAGCTGTCATCTCAGTACTTCAACGAAGATAGGGGATGCTAGAGTAAAAATAAAACATCTCCTGTGTCAAGAGAAATAAAGCAAAAGAAGCAGTAAACTTGCCTATTCCTGAATCAAACAAAAGACACTTCTCATGAAAAAAGTGCTGCTGAGATGAGCCAAAATCCAAATTCTACCTCCAGAACATTTCTATAACACTATTTTTATCACAAGCCTGAAAACTTGCTGTAATACAGTAAAAAAGGAATGTGTATATTAGAAAAAAAACAGAGAAATCACTACAAAATTCATTAGTCAAAGCAGGACAGGTTTTTACCAGTTTTTCAAAAGCTGTGAGCTCCATAGGGTGAAGATGTAGTCCCTACATGAACCTAAGGAGCAATTTAAAGTTAGCAATCAAGCAAGTGCTCACAGTAAGACCGAACATCTTGTATGATGCATAGTGTTTCTTAAAGTGTATCTTTCAAGTTTCATAAGACAAATTTAAGCACTGTTGTTAATTCAGTCTAACCTGATTAGACTGTCTGAAGAATCAAGATTATCTCCCTATTCTATCTCTATTCTATTCTTATTTTGGGGTCCTTATTTCACACATCTTACTACTGTACCTTGAGTATTTTTTTATTATTATTATTTTTTAATGTTTGAGCTTAAAATATACACAAACAGAAGACCACTGCAACTGAGATATTTACCTGGACAAAGCAGGAACTGGTACTCCTCTTGCTCGAATAGATGGTTTTCCACGAACTACTGGAACTTCTGCGTTTTCTGAACCACCATTCAAATACGTTAATTCTTGAAGCTGTGCCTGTCTGATTTCATCATTGTAGTCCTAAAACAGAGGGAGCAGGGGGAAAAAAAACAAACTGTTCAACCACCACAAAGTCTGAATCAGCAAACACTGCTCCTAAAAAGGCTTCCTCTTAAATGAAAAAGTTGAACATCCCATTGAAAAGTTTAATACACAGAATAATGTTATAGGCATATTATTTAGTCAAAAATTTCTAGAAGAATTCTATGTATTAACTGCAATTTTTGCTTAGGTCATGTTTTTCTTTCCCCACTGCATATTACCTCCAGGTACCTTTACCACTTAAAACACTGATGTTAAAATGCTGTACATGACAGGAGAAAATAAAAGAGAAAAATCAAGGTCCCACATTCTGAGCTGAGATCTAGTTCGTAGTTGTTTCAGATGGATAATCATTAAAAGCAGGACAAATCTATTGCCTGGCATTGCAAAGCGGTACAGAAGAAGGCACTGTTGAGAACAGCCCCCCACGAACGAGGAATAGATTAGACACCTACATTTAAGATTAAGGAGAAAACAAACAATGAAATTCATTCACCACAAATGTGCACTGTTATCTCAAAAAAAAAAAAAAGAGTTCCAAAATCTTCAATTCTACAATACGTAAGGGTGAACAAGCTGAAGATATATGATTTGTTTCTTATTCTGCACAAATCTTCTCTCAAGGTCTACAGGAAAGAAAGCTGAAGTCATTTACATGGAATTAATATGGTACTTCTCAAATACACCAGAGTCTTTTCAAGGGACCTTGAGCCAACCTCCAAAACTGGCACATCACAGGAATAAAACAGATACCACAATGAGCTCTTTAGCACTGAATATATTTTTCTGTCATTTTCTCGGCACTTAAAATGAGCCAAAGAATGAATCTGTCAAGGTGAATCAAAAAAGAATACTTTATTCAGCATCTATACGTACACACTAAGTATGAAAATACTGATCGGTCCTCTAATAAGAACGAAACGATACTTCTGATCAAATCACTCATCTTCTGCAAATCCTCCCATTTCAAAGAAGAAAGGTTTGTCCAAATACTACCTATTTTACAATTCAGTTACAAAACAAAGGATCTTCACCTCTTATCAGAAATCTGATTTTTATTACATTTATGCACTGTGCAGGTACCAAAAGAACATCAGGCAGCCTTGCATCAGCCAACTCATTCCAAAACAACGCCGCATTGGAAGGAGATTAATAATTCTATGAATTCAAAGATCTCAATTATCCTTGAAACAGTCTGCTTCCCCTAGTCCTCCACAAACAAAAATACAAAAGTTTTCCACTAGATGCCATTTATGAAGATAGCTACTAAATTAAAAAAACTGTGGCACTATACAAGCATTTTGTTTTTCAATTTTTTTAAGAGGCTCTGAAATTTAACTTACAACTGCCCCTTTGAGATCATTCTCTATTTAGCACCAGCAACCAACTGGCAGAAGAGATGAAGTCTAGAAGACCGAATCAACTAAACTGCTTCAACAAACTAGATATTTGAAGCTTTTGAGAAACAGATTACATTGTAAAAGAGCTTGGACGCAACACAGTCACACTACCACAAGGAGTAGACTAGAAAGCAGCAATAAGCACTGTTCTGACCAACTACTGAACAGAAACCCACTTTATATTTGTACGTTGTTTTTGGCTCAGAGCTGGCTCCAAATGAAAAATTCTATGCAAGGTATGGAGCAAAGAATTTCAATCTTGAAATAAAATGTTAATGAACTATTAAAACTGTACCACAAATACAGAACACTCAGCTCTCAAAGTTATGACATAACACACATCAGAGATGATCTTCATAACACAAGACATCCTCCTCAGAATTAGGCTCCTAGAAAAGTAACTTTGATCATTATTTGCTATTCATTTCATTCCTTCTCTTAAAGATGTGCTTAGGTTGCCACTACACATGTTGGGTCCTCTTCCTTTCTGATGCCTTCCCCTTCTCCTGTAGCATACTACTAGACATACCAGCACCATTAGTCACAGACAAGGACTCCATCGTGCAAAGGCACAGATCAGAAAAGATGGTCCTTATCACAAATGCCAGAGGCAGCAGGAGGATACAGACTGATGGGCCTGCACAGGGAAATAACAATGCAAGTAGCCATGATAAGCAGCAGTGTTAATCCATTAGACTCTAAAAAGGATTCTTTAATTAAAGCTAACAGATGGTCAATTTATGAATACCCTGCTGGAAAACATCGCACTTCAAGTCAAATTGAGGAGACAATCATCCCTTTTCTACACTTAGATGGGCATGGAAACCCTTCAGACTGCACTCTTCCCCTTTACAGTTTAGACAGAGACAATAATCACATTTTAATCAAATGTTGCTGGTGAACTTGAAGTGAACAGAGGTTCTCATTTTATGGATGTTGCCCATCCTGTCTTTCTTGACTACAATCTTCTCTGAACACAGAAAATGCTTTCCTCTGGAGAAGTGACTACCTAATCAAGAGACATGCAAGAAATCATTTCTCCCTACACATAATACATGGCCCTAATGAGTAATATTGTTTTAGATTGTCTGTGATTTTGATCCAGCTCTTATGATCAACATGCTTGCCGCAACTCTCCTTTGGGTAATGTTATTGCCCAAACTTTTAATGAAAACATTCTATTTTTTTTTTATTATTATTATTTAATATCAGGACAGACCCCTGCAAAACCCTATGCAATACATCTTTGTCTCGGCAGAGGGCCATGACAAGTTTTCAGTTTTCCAGTAGCCTTTACAAACATTTTTTTTTGCTCCAGCTTGCTTAAAAAGTGTGTGAATTTCCAAAGTCCACCAGCCCTCCCAAATGCCATTAAAACTCATTTCATCACAGTCTCTTACAAAGTGAACATAAGGAAGCAAAGCAGACTACAGGAAAAAAAACTTGCAAATTCTGCTCATGATGTAAATTCACTGCTACAGATTGTTCACTCAAATGTATTTCACAGAATCACAAAATGGTTGAAGTTGGAAGGAACCTCAGAAAGCCATCCGGTCCAACCCCCCTGCTCAAGCAGGGACACCTAAAACAGGTTGCCCAGAACCACATCCAGATGGCTTCTGAAGATCTCCAATGAGGCAGGCTCCACAGCCTCCCTGGGCAACCTGTGCCAGTGCTCAGTTACCCTCACAGTAAAGAAGTGCTTCCTGATGTTTAGACGGAATCTCCTGTGTGCCAGTTTGTGGCCATTGCCACTTGCACTGGACACCACTGAAAAGGACCTAGCTCCATCTACAGCCAAGAATACTGTTAACCTTCTTGGCAGCAAGGGCACATTGCTGCTTTGTGTTCAACTTGGTGTCCACCAGGACTCCTAGGTCCATTTCTGCAGAGCTGCTTTCCAGCTGGCTGGCCCCCAGTATACACTGGTGCCTGGGGTTGTTCCTCCCCAGGTGCAGGACTTTGGACTTCTTGTTAAGCTTCATGAGATTCTGTCGACAGACCTCCGAATGGCAGCACAGCCCTCTGGTGAGTCAGCCATTCCATCCAGTTTTGTGGTGCCTGTGAATTTACTGAGGGTACCTTTTTGGGTCCAGCCAGTTTTTGATCCACCTCACTGTCTTTTCACCCAGCCCACACACCAACAGCCTCTTTGTGAGGATCCTATGGGGGACAGCATCAAAGGCCTTACTGATGTCAAGGAAGATAATATCCACTGCTCCTCCCTCATCCATCAGGCTGGTAATTTCGTTATTCCCAGCAATTGAGGTGAGGCTGATCAGGCTGACCAGCCCTGGGTCCTCCTCCTTGCCCTTCTTGAAGACAGGAGTCACATTGGCTTTCCTCCAGTCTTCAGGCACTTCTTCCATTTGCCACAATCAAGAAAAGATTATCGAGAGTGGCCTACAACCGCATCTGCCAGCTCCCTCATGGGTGCATCCCATTATTTCTATATATTGCTTTAAAGACAACGAAAACAAGTAATGCAAGTAACCAATAACAAAGCATAATTAATGTTTGTAGCTGACAGAAGAAGAAGAAGAACAACTACTCAAAAATTAAGCAAAAACAGGTCAAGAAAAATCCCATTGGCCAGAAGCGCAGTAATAGTGTAACACACGACCCAGGGGTGACAGGGGAAGGTGGCGATGGAAGTGTCCAGCTTTTTGTCCATCTGACAGAAGGAATTCTGGGATGGATTAATACCAAGCACAACACCCACCAATAGAGCAGTCAAACAGGCTGAGTCTCTTACCAGAGAGGCTGGCAAGAACAAAGGAACTGTCTAATCTAAAGGAGAGGAAAAGCATATAACAAAAGGCAGGTAAGAATCAGGGCAACTTGATAAGCACAGCCAGAAAATCCATGTCAGAAGCTTTTATGTCTTTCAGTTATACAGAAACAATTACAGGCTGCTGCAGCTGCTGAAGGCTGACCTTCTATGTAAAGGTGCTTGTTTGTGGATCTGAAAAGATTTGAGAAGCAAGCCCGTAGCATTTTTGCTATACTCAGCTACAAAGATATTTTGTATTTTACACTGTAGTACCAAGTGTGATTGCATATCCAGGCCTGATCTGGAAATTGAAAAACTTCCACAATGTTCATGAATCAGGATCACCACCTAATGCTGGAAGGCATAGTTAGCTTGCACTGTAAAGAACACAAATTAAGGTCAGATATTGAGAGCAGGACTTCTTGGTTCAAAGAAAACTGATATTTTGCTAAGAAAGCCACAGCAGATCTTACAGGAAATAAAATCAAATTGCATTTGGCTGCAGTTAACCCAATATTATTTCTAGAGGGGACAAAGCCAGTCCTTATTGCTTCATGGAATTACTGCTGCAAGGAGGGGGCAGAAGAGATTACAGCATTTAGAACCATTGTGATAAGATTAAGTTTGAAAAGCCAAAGGGAAATTAAGACAGTGTTGACTTGATCTCATATTTCAGAAGAGATTATGCAGTTCAGCTCAGTACAATAAAGGTAGTGATCAAAAAAGTGAGTAGGAAAAGTGTCTAACCACTAAACGGAATTGCTCATTATCAGTCTAATTCTGCTGGCTTAATAGCAGTACAGTAATGACTAGATTTTGATAAGCATATTTATTATGACATTAGGTGAATTAATCTCAATGAAGAAATAAGATCATGTGGGAACCAGACATACGTGCTGACTTCCAGTGAATGTAAAAGGCATTTCTTATCAAATTGTGTGCATTTTCATCTAAAAACAGCTGTTTGCTCACTAGACTAGACAATTTAACTTCTTTATCTCTTACTGAAAAGATGTTTAGGCCTTCAAACAATCATGAATCATGTAAATACAGTAACCTTACACATTTTGATAACCCAGCATTCCTACAAATATTCTGCTGGGTATCCCCTACTTAATCAGTTAGGATGTCTGAACAGTAGCATGCTTATTTATTTCTTTTCACATACATCAAAACAAAAGCTATTTGGAACTTGTGAACAAAGTTATGATGCAGTGCTTGATCATTTAGAACTAACAGAATGTAAATAATAGAATCACAGAATGGTTGAGGTTGGAAGGGAACTATGGAGGTCATCTGGTCCAACTCCCCAGCTCAAGCATGGACACCTACAGCAGGTTGCCCCAGGACCATGTTTAGGTGGCTTTTGAAGATCTCCAATGAGGCAGACTCCACAACCTCTCTGGACAACCTATTCCAGTGCTCCCTCACACATACAGTAAGAAAGTGCTTCCTGTTGTTCATAAAGATTCTCTTTGTGTTCCAGTTTGTGTCCATTGCCTCTTGTTCTGAACCTTGGGCACCACTGAAAAGAGCCTGGCTCTGTCCTCTTTGGACCCTCCCTTCGAGTATTTATAGACATTGATAAGATCCCCCTAGTCCCTCTCCTCTTGTTCTGGAAGCTCAGGACATTCCCTGGACTTGAACTGTCTTTTGATGCACACACTTTTATACATCAGGATGTAGTCCTAAGTGAACCTCCTGATAACCACTGCTTATTACCATGCTTTGGTTCATGTGTTGGAGCATATGAGTATATGAAGTAGAATCACAGAATATCCTGAGTTGGAAGGGACACACAAGGATCAAGTCTAACTCCTGGCTCCATAAAGGACCACCTAAACATCAAACCATGTATCTGAGAGTGTTGTCCAAATGCTTCTTGAACTCCAGCATGCTTGGTGCTGTAACCACTTCCCTGGGGAGCCTGTTCCAGTGCCCAACCATGCTCTCAGTGAAGAACCTTTTACTAATATCCAGCCCAAACCTCCTCTGTTGTAGCTTCATGCCATTCCCTCGGGTCCTGTTGCTGGTCACCAGAGAGAAGAGCTCAGTGCCTGCCGCTCTACTCCCCCTCACGAGGAAGCTGCAGGCCGCCATGAGGCCTCGCCTCAGTCTCCTCTTCTCTAGGTTCAACAAACCAAGACACTTCAGCTACTCCTCATACCCTCCAGACCCTTCATCATCTTCATAACCTTCCTTTGGACACTAATAGTTTTCTGTCTTTCTTATACTGTGGTGCCCAAAACTGCACACAATACCTTAGGTGAAGCCACACCAGCACAAAGCAGAGAAGGACAATCACTTCCCTTAACAGGCTAGCAATGCCATGCCTGATGCAGCCCAGGGTACAGTTGGCCCTCCTGGCTACCACAGCACATCACTAGCTCATATTCAGCTTGCCATCCATCAGAACCCCCAGAACCCTTTCCACAGGGCTGCTCTCTAGCCTCTCATCCCCCAGTCTGTATGTATAGCCAGGGTTTCCCCATCCCAGTGCCCCAATCTGGCACTTGCTCTTGTTGAACTTCATGCAGTTAGTTGGTGATAACCCAGCCCTCTAATTTGTCAAGATCTCTCTGCAAGGCCTTGAGGAAGTCAACAGCTCCTCACAATTTAGTGTCATCTGCAAACTCACTTAGTAAACCTTCAAGACCTTCATCCAAGTAATTTATGAAAACATTGAAGAAAAGTGGCACTAAAATGGAGCCCTGCAGAACCCCCCCTAGTGACTGGCTGCCAGCCTGATGTAACCCCATTTACTATAACCCTCCAAGCCCAACCTGTCAGCCGATTGTTCACCTGCCGTATTATGCATTTATCTAGCTGTATGCTGGACATTTTGTCCAGAAAGATACTGTGAGAAACAGTATCAAAAGCTTTGCTGAAAACCAAACAGATTACATCAACTGGCTTCCCTTGGTCAACTAGGTGGATAATCTTGTCATAAAAGAAAATTAAGTTCATTAAACGGGACTTTCCCCTCATGAACCTGTGTTGGCTGTGAGCAATGACTGCATTGTCATTCAGTTGTTTTTCAGTTAACTCCCAGAATAATCTTCTCCATAATTTTACCAGGCACTGAAGTGAGACTGACAGGCCTGTAATTACCAGGGTCTTCCTTCTTGCCCTTCTTGAAAACTGGGACAACATTTGTCAGCTTCTAGTCAACTTGGACCTCTCCAGATTCCCGAAAACATTGAAAAATAATTGAGAGGCCTCATGATGACATCAGCCATCTCTCTGAGTACACTGGGATGAATCCCATCAGGACCCATAGACTTACATGCATCCAGCTGGAGCAGCAAATCCCACACAAGTTCAGAGATGGCTGGGAGTTTGTTCCCACAGTCATGGTCCTCCAACACAGGGCAAGTTTTCATTAGAAACTAGCTTTCATTCAGAAAGAAGCAAGTCAGAAGAAACAGCCAAGGAGCACACAATCAACTTGAGTCTTTTGGGAACTTCCAGTTTCATCAATCTAGACTGATACAAAGTAAAATCCCTCGAATATATACACTACTGTTGTCAGGTCATCCTCACCAACTGCTTCACCCTAGAGTAGAACTTGCAGTTGTACCACTAAAGCTGTAGCAGCCATACAGCAACAGGCATCCAACTGGTTCTTACGTGGCTATGCTGACTATACTCAATATCTGTGCTACCGTCACTCAGAGGTATACACCTAAGTTCCCTTACCTAAGTCTCCCACATTTCCAAGATCTGATACTACTCAAAAACAACACTTGGATAACATTATCAGCACATTATGAAAATAAACCAATCAATACACCTTGAGCATGCTTTGCTTTCTGTATTTGTTCATTTGACAACCAATAAAAAACACAATGTTCACTGTAGAGCTAATACAGTTAGGACCTTCGCACTACCTCAAGCGTCCAAGCTGTATTTCTTAAGAATTTCTGTATTTCACAAATTTTTATAAGTATTTGTGAACTTGAATACTTGCACGTGACCATTTAAGCAGGCGTAAGTTAGCACTTACTATTACGACATGAGTGTATCTGGACAGTTACGCATTTGCATAGTAATTGCTTATACCAAAATGAAAAGGATTTATACACAAAACCACTTTTCTTTTGAGGGTAAAGAGAATGAAGCAACATGACCTGACCAATATCACACAGTATGTTGATTTTAGAGACTAAAGAACAGAATTTGGAGAAACCTGTTTTAAGTCCAGTGCCCTTTCTATAGAAAAATATTGCTTTAGACATGAATTAAAAATGTTTTTTTCTTGGGGATATCAAAATATTAGGATAAGGACTTTAATGAACACAAAGATCAAACACATACTCTATGAAATGATTGTTCTGCAAAATCGTTACTTTGATCAAAGTCGAAGAAAGGAAACAATACTAACAGGGATGAGAAACTTCTTGATTTCTTCCAATGCGTGTCCCATTCTGGCATATGCTTCTGCCGGTGGAGCAAAAACTTCAATTAAAACATGCAGGTCATCATTTAGGTGGAAGTATTTTGCCTCTCCACTTTTTCTCAACTCTTCCTCCTAGGAGAACAGAAAAAGGGTTGTTGTTTTTTTCCCACCTCATTTTAAACATAATGCAAGTGTTAAAATTCCTTTGGAGGCATTTGCACTTACTGTTTGCTCATTTTTAGATGTCAACAACTAAAAAACAAAAAATTTTATACTTTCCTGATACACTTCAAACAATCAAATTGCTAAAATATCAGAATATTATCAGTTTGGTTATCAACACTGTGCCTAGTAACGCACAGAATAGGCCTCAGCAACTTCTACTCACATACAGGAATACAAGGAAGAAAGCTTTCAGTTTTCCCCAAGTGCACCAGTTTCATGTAGAAAACACTACAGAGAAATACATCACGAAATTGAAAGTTTTTCTCAGAAGGCCTTTAGAAACAGGTTCCAAAATTCCGCAAGAGCAAGATTTTTGCCAATATTATTTTCATCTTAGTTTTACTGCACTCCTCAAATTTTTCTGTTCTCACTGAGGTGGTATGATGGATGCATTCCAAAAGAATAAACCAGAAGTGTGGCCAGCAGGTCGAGGGAGGTGATTCTCCCTCTCTACTCCACTCTTGTGAGACCCCATCTGGAATACTCTTATGCTGGTTGTCCCAGAGCTGGATAAGGAAGACATGGTCCTGTTAGAGCAGGTCCAGAGGAGGACCACAAAGACGATCAGAGGGCTGGAGCACCTCTCCCATGAAGACAGGCTGAGAGAGTTGTTTAGCCTAAAGAAGAGAATGCTTCCTGGGAAACCTCACTGCAGCCTTTCAATACTTAAAGAGGGTCTACAGGAAAGATGGGAAGATATTCTCTACCAGGGCCTGTATCAATAGGAAAAGGGGTGACGATTTTAAACTAAAACAGGGTAGATTTAGAGCAGATGCAAGGAAGAAATTCTTTACTAGGTCATGAGGCACTGGAACAGGTTGCCCAGAGAAGCTGCAGATGCCCCCTGCCTGGATGTGTTCAAGGTGGATGGGGCTTTGAGCAACCTGGTCTCGTGGGAGGTGTCCCTGCCCATGGAAGGGGGGGTTGGAACTAGATTTTCAAAGGTTCCTTCCAACCCAAATCATTCTATGATCTATCTTCTCTAGACTACTGCTTTGAGCATTGCCAAGGCAGCAAAGGTGAAACTGCTTGTTTTGGCACCTGGTTTACCATCAAAAACAGTATAGTCTATTTACTTATTATTCTCCTATGGAAACAAATAAGGCTTCCCTCCATATTTGAAGTATTATATTGAACAGGGCAAAAGTGAGGTAATTCATTATTTGTCAAATACCACATTAAAGTTTCAACTAGATTTTCTAGGTAATGCATAAACTGGTCACATCTGAGAACATGCCAGCCATTCTGACCAGTAACTTGTTGACATCAAGTAATTCAGTTCTGGACTTCTCTTCAGTGTAGACTGTTACTCCTTCTCATACATAGAGAACTGTATAGTTAGCATTCTCTTATTTGCTTGTTCTTTGGACAAGTTTAATACAGCAGTTCGAAAATACTAACCAAGAATGTATTAAGATCAAGGCAAACAAAATTAAATTATGTTAGTGAAAGATGGCTGAAACAATTAGCACAGATAATTCAAGCAAAACTAGAAAAATTAATGTCTTGAGGTCTCTCATTTGATTAAGTTCTACATATACGGAGTACAGAGTCTCCAGCTGGCTGAGCAGTGTCCCCAAACAACTAGGGATGGATGCAACCTGTTTTAGGTTATTAGCTGACAAGATACCTTTGTAGCACCAGTACATTTTGTACATATTCCACAGGTTTAATTGAGTACTGGAAGCAGTAATTAACGGTCTGCTTTATTTCTGAATGATGATTTTTAAGAACTACCCCAAATAGAGACATATAATCTATTCTACCCATATTATCCCAAAGTGTCTGCCCCCTCTCTATCAACCCTTGCAAAAACTTTATCAGACCCAGAATGACAGGAATCTTACTCAAATATTAATTGTATTAAAATTTTCTGCAAACAGCTCTCCAACCTGTAACAAATTTACTAGCCACTTAATTTTAAAAAACAATTTTAGTTGAGCAAATTTGGCTAGCATCTCAACCAAGAAAAAGTCAAATAAAAATATGAACAATTACTTCATTACCAAAGGGAAACAAGAAAAGTTCAAATGATTCAAACAGAAACCTTTAAGACTTCCCCAGGACTGTGGGATTCAAGTTAGGATACACAGTTAGGATGCACTTTTCAGTTTAAGCTTTTGCCTTTTGCTTTTTTTTGTTTGTTTGTTTTTAAAAAAAAAAAACAAAAACCTTTCTACTGCAGAGCCATTAGAAGGAAAGTCAGGGGGTGAAGGGCTTTCTATTCCATGACATACATTTTGATATCGAAGCATGTATGGTAACAGAAGAATGTCAGTTCAACAATTCCACAAGAACTGAGAAAGTTCACCATGCATCATTTAAAACAGTATTTGGAACCTTACTTTATTTGTCAACATGGTTTAGTAGCAAGTTTAGTTTATATTCTTGTTTCTTTTCTAGTCAGTCATATTTTGTCTTCAAGTTAGTAGCAATGTAGTTTTTCACTACTAAGATTTGTGCTCTATTATTAGTCACATTATCTGTATTATAAATTAAAAACATAACAGCTCCCATTCCAAATAAATCCTTTCATATCTTCAAGCCTTTATTATCAGAAAATGTATTTATATTTTTATAAATGTATTTTTAATTGTATTAAATATAAAAGCTATTTTATATTTTCAAGAAGGAATTAAAATAATTAGTTCTTAATTTAGTTGCACAGAAGATCAAGTCATTTATGAGCTCTAATCAAGTTCTTCACAAATACTAATAAATCACATAACATTTACTTTGCTTCTGAAACAATGTGCTGAAAATTATATCCAAGTTTAAGGAAATTCAGTAGCCAGCCCTTTTAGTCACTATTCCCAGTGCAGGTCATTATCAGGTCTTAGAGCACACTTTTGTATTTCAGATAACATTATGAGCCACACAAAGATTTCACTGAAGGCCTATAAAATCTGGTATACTACAGGCAAGTAATATTTTCAGTATTTTAATTTGTATCACTTGGAATGATCCAATAAAGAAGTGCAATTCGCTAGACAAGTGACATGGTATCTCCTCATTGATATCATTCTACACTGCCTTTGTTTGCTACAACTTTAGCCAAAAATGTCACTACAGTAAAACGAGTGTAACTGGTCTGTACAGACACCTGTGAAGCTATAGGTTTCTCTTCTGCCGTTTACTTTGGCTTTTGTAATGATACTGCCACCATAACCAAATACTGCCAATGAAAACAATTGCAACTGGTCATTTGCTTAAGCTGCATAAGTCATCCTCAGTCAGGGCTGTGATTTTTTCCACTTGTATTTAATCTCCTTTCATCAGCTATTTTTCTCTTCATCTGTAAAACTAAATGTTATTAAATGTCAAGTTTAAATGTTACAAGCTATTTTCTGTGAAAATCTTTGAGTACCTAGAAGTCACTTTCTTTCAAAGGTGAAAATGCTGCCACACCCACTTCGGCATTACTCGTTATAAGCAGTATAGGACTGATCTAGGACAGGCCACTGCTAACGCCTCAGTTACTTCCCCAGGGACTCTGGTGACCGTAAGTAGAGCTTGTGGTAGCCTCAAAATACTAATAGTGAGAACAGACTCCTTACAGAAAATGGACTATCTGAATCTAACCAATACAAGCATATCCTATGTTTTTTATTTCCTCCCTGACTTTTTTTGTCATAGGGTTTATTTACTTCTCCAAAAATGTTGGGAAAAAGTTAAATTCAGGTATCTCCACTCTCCACTAACATATTCAGTCTTACCTTTGTCTTGTCCCTCATAGAACCTTTTCCCAAAATAGACATTTTTGTCAGTGTTTCTTCCTGCAAGCGCTTTAGAGAGTTGCCACGTGGACCCAAAAGCTTTCCCACAAAGTTAAACTGTAAGAAAACAAAAAGACATTACGACCATTGGATTTCTAAGCATAGAAACAAGCAAAATGGAGAGTACTTTGCTGAAACAACTTTTTGTTCTAGGCACAAACAAGTATTAAATTATAAATGACAGTCATTAAGTACAAATGTGTAGGACAGTTAATAGCACGTTAGTGACTCTACCAGATGCCAACAGAAACCTGGAAGTATCTGAACTCAGAGAGCTTTGAAACAGCATAAAAAAGTATGACATTCAAGGCTGAGAACAGATGTGCTCAGTCAAACTGTGATTCAGTTTTTCAACAGTTATCAGGTACATAACCATAAAAACAGAACTGGCAGCAATCTCTCACAGATGCGATAGCAACCAACCACAGCTTTGAAGACAAAAAAATCTGAATTGCCTTATGCTGCCTTTAAGATTTATGAGGTAATACAGCAACCCATACAATATACCCTACACTAAAATGGAGAAACAAACAGGGAATTAAATCCAGAAAACATAAGCATATAAATCCAGTCCCAAACCAAAATTAACATTCTTAAACCCTATAAACTGTCTCTTCAACCCCTATTATCACTGACGTTTACCAAAACCATCTGGGGTTCATGACCATAGCATTACACTGTTAAGGTAATTAGGGAGAAAAAAGCAGTGTGCCACAAAACGTAGAGGAAGAATATTACTTGAGGAAAATCCAAACAAGCCAATTTATGGAAAACACCAAAACACAGGCTACCGTGAATACCTGGTGCTCCTTCAGCCCAGAAGGTGCTTCAGAGGGAAAACAAGCTAAAGGACACAAATCCCAAACTCCACCCATAACAGAAGAAAATAACTAAAAGGTATTTGCCTGTTGTCATTTAATGACACAAAATTGGGCTCAATGGAGCCCGGAGGCATGACAGATCTCCACAGAGCATATATTCCCAGTCACATACTGGGAGAAAAGCTGTGTGAATTCAATAGTCCGCTTTTGTATATCACTGTACTATATCTTGGAAGGTATATGAGATTTGAAGGATAGTTAGAAAAGTCTTGAAGATTCACTTAAAGTATATAGACTTCTATTTAGTCAGGGGAAAAAAAATCAAAAAGCAATAAACATAAGCTACACACTGAAATTTGTATGGAATGTTACCGACACTTTCTTAAAGTAATAATTTATTCCATTCAAAATACCCAAAATCAGAAATTACTTAAAATAATATTCAGGTGTACTTACTATCCCCAATAAAACTTCACAAAACCATGATATACAAACTGTTGGAATCTAAAGTGACCCAATCATGGGGACAAAGACAGTTTTAGGCACAGGTAACATACAGCGACACTACACAGAAAATATGTTTAAACTGCTTGTTTTTCTGGCCTCATTTATGCAACAGTTTGCAATTTCTTTGACTCGCCCTCTAAGACTGTGTCATCAGAGGGCCACAATGAGCTCATTTGATCTCCCTGTTCTTCTAGATGGATTTGATAACACTTGACAATGGGGAAGTAGCAGCTCTAATGAACTCCTTTGTTGCTACAGTGGAAGTGCTGATGGAAAAAAAAAACAGCTGCAGTCCTCCTACAATGAAGAAAGTCTACAGCTCCAGTTCACCTACTTCAACTTGAGACAAAAAGAAATGCAAGCATTAAAAAAGGCTATTAAAAATGAAAATGTAATTCTTCTCCCTTTAGTACCTGTGAGCTTGATTCGTGAGTTAGAAACAGGATACAACTGAATGAATGGCTATGGATGACTAGGCCACACAAGCTATTGAATTTAAGGCCTTTCATGAAAAAGTCTTTTCTGGAACTATCAAATTTCAAAAAATCCTCAGGTGATACCTTTAACTCTGTTTTATTAGATATGTTACATTATTCTTTTCCTTACAGGTCTTAAGGAGCTATCGAGGAAAAAATATTAGAAATAGGTTGCCCAAAGTGGTAGAAATTTCCATTGCTGACAATATTCAGGACTCAGGTGTCATCTAATTTACAGTCAGAAGGTCATCAGAAGGTTGGACCAGATGTTTCCCAGAGGTCCCCTCCTACACAGACTTCTGACCTTATGATTAAAAAAGTATAATTGCGCTAAAAGCATTCAAACTAGTTGAAATAATTTGCAACAAATACCGAACTTCCAAAAGTCAATATAACACCTTGTCAATAATTTCCATAAATAAAGGATCATGCAGTCTGATAGATACTATATTTTTAACCAAGTTGAATATTCAGGTGGAATTTTCACTCAAAAAAATTGATCACAATCTAGCAATAAGCAAGCTTGTATTTAAGTATGCAGTGTATAGGGCTGAATGTCACTTAATTGAAACGAACTACTTGACCATTAAAAACTAAAAATCCTAACTTACAGATGGAAGAGCACACTTGCAACAACGGAAATGAGTTCTACTTTGGCATGTCATTTTCAGAAAAAAAAGTAACTGAACAGCTTTGGGGTTCAGAGAAGAGTTGCGTGCTCCAAAGCAGATTTAGTTTTAAACAGCTGGAGTGAACAAATAGTTTTATTCTGTTTAAAACCAAATAGTGTGTGTATATGTAAAGCTTGACCTACAAAACTAATACCAAATGTTTTTGCTAATTTTCTGCAAATACAAGAAAACCTCTAGTGCTGATGCTAGACATTATGGTAGCTATACAAGCAGCTGCACAGATGACATGTTCTAGACAACATTTAGTGAACATGAAAATGTATTGCTGTATCCTGAGATCCACTGAATTATTCTTTCCTGTGCACCCAGGCTCCAAATATTAGATTTGACAACTCTGAAGCATGAGAAATCTGCACTGCAAGTCTGAAATTCTGCTGATTTGAAGGCACAGTACATCTAGATATAGCTTAAAATCATGAGGAACATTACTAGAGGTTACTAGAAATGGCTTACTATGTAATCCCAAAGACTTTTTGCTCCCACATAAGATTAAAAAAGGACTGATACATTTCAGATTATTCTGTAAATAAAACCCATTTGATATTGAATGAAGCTTCTCAGTAGAGAAAATTTACTTTGAACAGGTACTGGATTTTGTCTGAACTATTGGTTCATCTCCCTTCTACGTTAAATGGGAAATAGCTGATCAGCAAAAGCTTAGTATCAAGTATCTCACCAAGATATAGAAACACGCAAAAAGTTAACCACTAAATCACTTTCACTATTTATACAGGGGATTTCATTATCCCCAATAGTCAAGAAGTAGGAGTCAAACCTAATGTACAAAACCCCCACACAGTAAGATAGATTTCCATTATAAAATTAACAAATCTAGCCTAGCTGCTGCTGAACCAGAAGCAAGCAAGCCTTGCAGACTCAAGCTTGTACAAGTTAGCTCACGCACAAGCTTCAGAGCTGCTTCCCATGCCTCACATTCCTAGAGTTTACTTGCCCTTCTGAATACAGAAAAACAAACAAAAAAAAATCAGGTCTGATTTGTGCAGGTCTGGACAAGCCAGATCAGATCAGTCACATGTTAGCTCTGGCTCAGAATCACGCCAGACTCCTCTCTTCACTCTCCCCAGTACAGCACGATCATACCTGAATGGCACACAAGTACCCAAAGCTGTCCTCAAGTTTGCTAGCTTCAGCTTAACGTTGTATTAAAGCAGTCATGCTGCTTTCTAGCCCAGGCCGGTCTGGAAGCTACCAACAAGCGCCAGGTATGAATGCTACTCTATAGTGTTAAAACAAGGGCTGTCTATACATTAAAACAGCTTACAATATCCTAGGTTAAGAATCAGGATCTTATTATGGATAATGGTATATAAAATTGAAGATAAAGTTGTCATATTAAAGCTGTTTCTGGATTGGCTGTGAAGGCTATGCCAAATATGATACCTTAAGAAACAAGATTATAGCAAAAAGGTTAAGCCATCTTAGCAAAATCAGTATCAAGATCCAGAGTAACAGACTTCGGAGGAAGGGATTGGAAAAAAGACACTACACTGTTACCTCAGCTACTGTTCAAGCCAAAGGTAATAACAAATCCTCATTTTAAGAAGTATTTTTGCAGATATGGTACAGCAGAGATAATGGACAGCACTGCTTAGCACCTATTTCCTTTAGAATCCCCACATCAAAATAAGCCTTTATCTAGAGACATTTATTTCCTTACCAAAGCATTGCTTGAAAATATTTCCTGAAAACAGTTCTGGAAAAAAAACACTGCTAAAAAGAAATCATACAAATGAGACATTCTTTGTGAGCATTTAATCTACTGTATGAATTTCAGCAAAAAAAAAAGAATTAATGCCAATGCTACAGCACGTTTAAATGTATATATTACAGGAAGTGGGATATAATAGAAAACGTAATCCTCGTTTATCCCCACCAAAATAAGTCTGCTGAGAATGGTTCATCCAGCTTAAAATACTTAGTGAAAATACAAATGCTTGACCAAATGCTTTGCTGTAAAGCTCTAGCAAGCCAACGTCAAAGCTACAGAAAGCTTTCTTGGCATATTAGTTTTCTGCAATGGTTCCTCTGTGATAGCTTCACTAGGAAAAAAAATTAACTATTTAAGTTAAGATTCAGGGCACTTTCCCTTAGAATGACCTGAAACCAGGAAAACTTCAAGACTTTCCTTACTCTTTTCAAGAGAATAAGGTTTCTACAGGAAGTAACTACTTCAAGCAATTACACTGTGCCACAACTGCTCCCTCCCTCACACAGCTCATAACAGTAATAGATCTTTAAACATCTATTCAACATGTAACTTGGTCAATTACTATAAAGTTATTCAAAAGTTCTCTAGTATTAAATCTAATGCTTGGTCCTTCATGTCACTTGTGGTTATACACATTTTTTTAATTTCTCATTCCTACTGCAAGAAATCCTTAGAACCAAGCTATTGCAAAAATTTGTTTTCTAGCTAGTCGTGATTAAAATATTAATCTCTCCATGACTATGTAAAAATTGCAAATACATTATAAATGTAAATGTCATTTTTAAATACATATTTTAATTTTAAATATTGAGTTAAAGGACTAAAGCATACCTGTACTTTAAGAAGGTAACTTGAGTATATACATTTAGAGTATCACTTCCATGAAACAACATCGATCATTTGCTACCAACTTCTGAGATCTCAGTATTTAAATAAGTTCTGTAAACGATTTTTAAAATAGTAGCCTGTCACAAAACAGAAATAATTATTCCCCCAGTTTTCTTGGAAAACCATCATCATTCCATTTATCATCCATGGAACCTATTTCCCCACATTCAGAACACTTGAGTTCACTAAACTGCCAAAACAAAATCAGATTTCTGAGATTATAAACTACTTCACAATGCATATTCATCAAATGCGTGGGAGGGTGGATAACACTCTTGCCTCATATGTACATGTGAAAAGTGTTTCATAGTTTACATAAGTCCTGGCATTTCATAGCAGTATTAGGATAGATGTAGAGTCCCTTCACTCTCAAACAGCCACATCCCGACCTTCCATTGCCAGCTCACTTTAAATTTGCACAGACTGAAAGGCAGGAATAAAAATTGATTTTTCAAGCATGAAATGCAACAGAAGGACAGGTTTAAGGATTGCATTTTCACACTTGACCTGGAGTTAAAGATATTCAGCTGATCAAATAGCAAGGTATATTAAATCTCCCTGAACTCCAATGCCTAACCTGACAAGATCACTCCACTAACTCCAAGTTAGACATCCAGCATCCACGTGGACTCCTACATATAGATAGGAATCTGGAACTGAATCCTACCTGAAAAAGTTGGTCCATTTCCCATTAGGTTGCATAAAATCCTAACTTTCCCTCTAATCCTTGCTTGCAGTACATGTCCCAGTTAGGACTGCAGACAGCATTATCAAAACATACTCAAGCCTCACCATGTCAGATTAATTCCCATATCTTAGCAATTCAAACCTCTCAGAGGAATCCGTACAGCTAGACCAACCTGATCAACTCCTAACAAGATTGTATACAATCAGATTTTGAAAAGACTTGACTGGACCTGCAACCTACAGAGGAACTTTTCGCAAGGTTTTGCCTCACTGAGCAACACTACCTGTCATCATATTAAAACATACTAGTTCAGTTTTTTAATGTGTGCAGGAGTTTGTATGAAACAAATGAAAGTATTTCAAATACACAACCAACCTTGAGCTGAAACTGAACATAACTCCTGGGACTATCTTAGCCTGAATTTTGTGTGCTTTATGAAATAATTTGTTATCTTGCTTATTCTATCACCTTCTATCAAGGTCCAGACAGAAAAAAACTATTAGGCCAACTACCTGTAGTATGAGTGTTAACAAGCCTAACTTCTGTCATGGTTGAGCAAGACAGAAGGTCCCAGCTAAAGGATATACACACATAGTACCACAAAAAGCAACCAAGAGCTAGGTAGGAGGCAAGTTTAACACATCCACATGAATACTCAACTGTTGGAGCACTAAGCAGAAGACCAGGAACAGGGAGATTTTTCAGGGAAAGCAACAATACCCAAACAAAAAGGAAAAAGTGAGATACTAACTTTTGAACCCGAGGTCTACCGTATTCTTTTCAAAGATAAAAACCAGCTGCTCTGAATTTCAGTTGAGTAACTTTCTGCCGCAGTTAACCTGTCACCTTCTAGGTATGTCAGAGATAATGAGGCTGAGTACGCACAGGACCCAGCCATAATCCTGTGAGCATGCATCTGACAGGACAGGTAATGCGAGCAGGCATTACAATGATAGCTTGGCCACATCAGAGCTAGAACTGCCTGACCTATGTTAAGGCTACGATGATTTATTCAAAGAGTTGGAGAGGTTTTAAAGAGGGAAAGCACAATGAAATACTTAAAGCAAGCTTGGTTAACCCTGTGTCAGGTTTAGTAAGGTGTCTGAACGGTGAGTAGTGTGCTGGTGGGCTACTTTGGTACAGGGACCCCATTTACAACAAAAACTAGTGATTGATATTTCATTGATCCCAACTATATCCCTAAGCAGCAAAAGCATCATGACTTGCCAGAGAATCACTGGCAAACATTAACAGAATAGTTTCTGCTAGCAAAATCACTTACATATTTAGATAGTTTCACTTTTAGCTATTATACCCGCTCAAGGATTTAATAACCTGCTTTTCTGATCCCATTTAAGTTGAAAAACCTGCATCATTTACTTAGGGAAACGTTATTCTGCGTGCAAAGTTGAAGCAAGCTTAATTTTTCTTGTCACTTTCTGGATACTTAAGTTTGCCTGATTCAACCCAAACTGGCACCCCAATGCTTGACAGATTTATTAATTATTGTAGTAACTTTGTTAGCTCTAAACACCAGATTCTCTGTTCGTTAACAGTGAAAAGACTACGCCTGAAAGACTGAAGGTATCCTGGTCCAGGATCCTGTACAGTAACTGACAGCTTTAGTGGGGACTGCTGGCATATAGAAACAGAGGAAAAAATGCTAGGAGAACGGCTCTAAATTCAATATTCAGATGCAGAAGAGTTTTTTACACAGCTGTCATTCATATTTATCTAAGTCTTACATTCCAGCCTTCTGAAGAGTTTGTCACTAACACTGATCAGCAGAAAGGAGAAAATTACTCACAAATCATAATCAACTTTTAACCATTTCTGTGAGGAACTATCAGCTTGGCACCCTCTTCAAATGACATATTTGCATTAATTCTAACAACTCTTGCAGGCAAAATCGTCTGGCAAACTGCACACAGGCACAGGAAAGCATGGCCTAGAGGCATAAAGCATTTATGTGAAGCATCATTTCAGGTTTTATAAGCACCACATAATACCTTCTGCTTAAATTCTGCAGAATCTGAATACATAATAAATACAGCTCACCAAGGTGACTGGAATCATTTCATATCTACCCCAACAGACTTGATAAAGCACTCCCAATTTGTGCCCTTCTCTGAACATACGAACAGCACTAGAATTAGTATCTAGAGCAAATATTAGGATTCAAAAGCCTTTCTGCTCGCCTGCGTACAGGCATTCAAAGCTCACTTACTGCGGACTACAGTACACCAGGATAAGGCTCTGTTTGCCACGTTGAAGCTACGTCACCTTGTACAAAGTATTTAAATTTATTAGAGCTCCAAAATAAAACAGCAAGCCTGGTGCCAGTAAACAAGGTGATCCTCAACTGCAGTAACTGCTTCTGATTCGGGTCCCCTCCAGAGAAGTTCAAGAATGCCTGTCACAAGTCTGAATTCATGCTCACCTCCCAGACTACTCCTATACGGTGAGAAATTCTAGTTCCTTTTTACTAGATTTAAACTGTAATGAATAAGTTTTGACAGAAATATCTATATCTAATCTACCTATCTACATCTATATGTAATAAAATGGAAATTTCTAAAGGAAACCATGAGCACCTCCCTATCCAATAAGGGGTAAAAATATTTTTGAACTAGAAAATACTTAGTTTTATTCTCTCTGGTAGAGATTTGTGTGAGTGGAGATGCCAGTATTCTCCCTTCTCTGGGGAAAGTATAGTGGAGACATGGAAACTCGCACGGGAAGTCTGTTCTGCACAGTAGCTGTACTTCATGCCCCCTGGATCCTGGTCTTCTAAACCAAGACATACAGAATTACAAAGCTCTATCTTTGGATATAAATTCAGGTTTCTTTCCAGAGGGCATACCAGGCTTACTCTTTGTCTGTCTGAGGTGGAATTACCTCCACGGACCAGAACTACTAAACACACAGCAGAGCATCCCTCCCCTTTCAAAACACAGCATGGGCTTTCCCACTAGCTATCCTAAACAAGAATTTCAGTGTTCAGATCTTTAAAGAAAGTTGACACTAAACACTGTCAAAAGGACCTTTTTCTCCTTTTAATATCCATCTTGCTTTTTCTCCCTTCAAGCTCATCTGTTCACATATCTCAACATTGAAACGAAAAACATCTTGATTAGAAACACTGTCCATGTAAGCTTCCCCTATTTATTACCTTCCCTTCTTTACAATTCTGTATGTGGTGTTTATAGATAGAAGTCATCTTTATTTAATGACTACGAAGATCTAAGTCAGAGTTCCAAATAGGTGCCCACATGTAAAGGGTATGCAAGCACACAAATTCATTCAAGCAGTATTTCATGAAACTTTGAAGAAATCCCCACAAGTTACCCAGCATGGTCTAAGAGAAAGACATTGATAGTGCAAAGAAAACTATTTAGAAAAAAGTCCACGTGAAATGGAGGAACTAATGAAGGCATTCCTTTCCTCCACAAGCAGAAACAGAAGCAGTCTTGAAATTTCCAATAGGAAAACAAAAGCTACCTCAAACAAGTGATAAACACTAAAATCCTGCTGATTTTGCATAACATTAGCTTTAAAAGTTGTAAAGAAATACAAAAGAATGAAGTTCCACAGACTCTTAAATGTGGAATACATGGTTCCATGCACCAATATTTTAACCCAGGATAACACCTGACTGTAAAGAAATGTTAAGAATTCATGGTGGTCAAAGACATTAACAAAATAGTCCCTGATTCCCCTAGAACACACCACATAATTCAGCAGTGCGGGTATACCTAGGTCAAGACTAACACTCACTGAAATTGAAAATAAGAGGAAAAAAATGTACACAGTGAGTTCCTCTGATGGTGCACTTCTGCATACAATAAGTACATTTTGAAGCCCTTTCCAACGTTAATTTAAATATAATTCCTTCTGCTATTCCAAAGAGGATCCTACTATTCCGAAAGTATGCTTTATCACTTGTTTTCAACATACTATTTTTGTGTGACTGGTAACACTTTTCTGCTCATTTATTCCAAGAAACATTCCTACCTTAGAACTCCTATAAAACAGACCACAGAGCAGCATTGGCACAGATGGTTAATACTGTTTTAAATGTAACAGTCACCTCCTTAAGGTATTAGTGGAATATCTTTTATAAGCACTAAGTTATAAAGTATGAAAATTGAACTTACCTTTGGGAATTGTTTTACTGGAATCAAAACTTTTTGTCCCAACTTCATATTTTTATTGATGACTACATCAATATATTTTTCTTCTTCCTTTCCTTCCCCTTTTTGGAATTTTTCAATTTCTGTTAAAGGAAAAATGCTTGTTATTTTCCCAGTTTAATACTTCGATCTGAAAGCTGAGAATCAAGTCTATATAAATTAAAAATAGTAACTTTAAAAATAATACCATATAGCATAATACTAGTGGTATAATATATAATTAATACACATATTACACAGGTCAATGGAGTAAACCACGTTTTGCTTTTACAGTGTTTTTAATATTTATGTTCATATCAGCACCTTGAATTAGCATTGCAGGTGTTTTAAATGATTTTTTAACTTAATATTTAGAATATGTTTATGTTTTAAATGGCTCAAGCAATCTTTATTCCTTTTTAAATTCAAAAACTTACAGCATATTTTAATACCTGACTATTTTCTCCTTCTATATAATAAAGCATACAGCTGCATAGAAAGTTATATAAAGTATGCAGTTGTAATGGTGGTTGTCTACTGTACGCTTAAGCATACAAGGAGACTAAAAAGAAGTGTTGCCTGAGGTCTTTGCTGGATTGGAGTCCAGCTTGCCAGAGGTTCCTGTGTGTTAAACATGTTAGCCCAGGACATAGCAAAATCCAACCAATTTTGGAAGTTCTACATAAGTTTTTTGGATAGTTAGCACTTGTCCTCCACAACCTTCTTCAAATATCCCACTAAATTCATAGTGAAAGTAAGCAACCTTATATTCTACTTCAGTAGAAGTGACATTTGTAACAACCTTGAAGTTTCTTATTTTTATTCTTAACTGCTTATGACCGAAGAACTAAAAGCAAAAATCATAGAATCATCTAGGTTGGAAAAGACCTTCAAGATCATCAAGTCCAACCATCAACCTGACCTGCCAAGTACCATCACTAAGCCACATCCCTTAGTGCCATGCCCACATGTCTCTTAAACACATCCAGGGATGGGGACTCCACCAGGCTCCTCCCAGGGCAACCCATTCCAACGTTTGGCCACCACGTTTGACCACAAAGAAATCTTCCTCATGTGCAATCCAAACCTCCCCTGCCACAACTTGAGACCATTTCTTTGCCTCCTATCACTTGTCACCCAAAAGACCGACACCCTCCTCACTGCAACCTCCTTCCATATAGTTGTATAAAGCAATGAGGTCTTCCCTCAGCCTCCTCTTCTCCAGACTAAACAACCCCAGTTCCCTCAGTCACACCTCACAAGTCCTGTTTTCTAGCTCCTTCACCAGCTTCGTTGCTCTTCCCTGCACTCAGACTAACTTGAAGACATTTAAAAGAAGAGTCCTCCCCAGCTATACTTTCAAATCTTCTTGGCAAGCCCCTAGAAAATGTAATCATATGTATTCTAGCAGTGTAAACATTCTGGAGGATCCATATTCTGTAAGGCAACCTTCTTTTAAAGTGCCCTTTATGTTGCAGCACGCTCAGAGCAAAACTCCAAATCCCTCAGTCCACAGCCCCACAGACTGACGATGACTGAGGAATGTAGGATTTTAACAGCTGAATCTCAGTAACAGTGGAATTCACATGGATTTTGCAGATGCCACTTTATGGAATGGAGAATTATGGGCAATTAGATAGATGTAAATTTATATTAAAATCCATTTCCAGATGAAATTAAGACTACAGTTTTATAGGGTACGATGTTCCCACTCACAGAAAGCAGGTGACGTTAAAAAGTCTCAATGGCTGAATTGCATAGGCAGACCTGGAGTGTGGTATTATCGCAGTACCCTGAAATACAAGTGAACTACTTCTAATACCCCTGCTTCCTGATACAGGGAGGGCAATGACAATAAAGGTCTGATATTTCTTGGAAGACAATATTGATACTCGAAGGTTTATGTTTTAAAAGCAGAAAACACAAACATGACATTGATTTTTAGTGCTGCAGATTGTACGCATTACTAGGTATAAATATTCAAAGCTCAAAACTATGCAAGCAGAAGTGTGATGTTCTTCAGCAACATTTTATACCAAGATATACCAAACATTAAAATTCTAATATAAATAGATCTACTCTTATGGCTGAAGCAAATGTAATTACAACAAAATTTAACATTAGGGCTAGAAGCTGTTCAGAAAAGCAGAATAGCATAGTTTGACTCCATTCAAGATCCAAAATACTCAGCATAGTGCGTTAATTTTGTTTTGAAACAGATCAGAGCACAGAAGACTCCCAGTAGCTAGATTGATGCGGGAACTTTAGAAGTTTTCAGTAGCTGTAATTACTGATACAGTGAAGGACTTCCTCCTACAGTAATCTGAATTTACAGAACAAAAGTACCTCTAACATCAAAACCCAGACGTTTGTGTTCTCATCAATGGGTAGATAAAGATAAAAATTCATTTTCTCCTGTTGTATGCAACAGTATAACAATATTGACACAAAACTGGGAGGAGTGGCTGACACACCAGAAGGCTGTGCTGCCATCCAGCGAGACCTTGACAGGCTGGAGAGTTGGGCAGGGAGAATTTAATGAAATACAACAAGGGCAAGCAAGTGTAGAGTCTTGCATCCGGGCAGGAACAACTCCAGGTACCAGTATAGGTTGGGGACTGACCTGTTGGAGAGCAGCGTAGGGGAAAGGGACCTGGGGGTCCTGGTGGACAGCAGGATGACCATGAGCCAGCACTGTGCCCTTGTGGCCAAGAAGGCCAATGGCATCCTGGGGTGTATTAGAAAGGTTATGGTTAGTAGGTTGAGAGAGGTTCTCCTCCTCCTCTACTCTGCCCAGGTGAGACTGTATCTGGAATATTGTGTCTGGGCCCCTCAGGTCAATAGGGACAGGGAACTGCTTGAGAGAGTCCAGCGCAGAGCCACAAAGATTATTAAGGGAGTGGAGCATCTCCCTTACAAGGAAAGGCTGAGGGAGATGGGTCCCTTTAGCTTGGAGAAGAGGAGACTGAGGGGTGACCCTATCAATGTTTATAAATATGTAAAGGGTGAGTGTCAGGAGGAGGGAGCCAGGCTCTTCTCTTTGACATCAAATGATAAGACAAGGGGCAATGGGTGCAAGCTGGAACATAGGAGGTTCCACTTAAATATGAGAAGAAACTTCTTCATGGTGAGGGTGATGGAGCACTGGAACAGGCTGCCCAGACAGATTGTGGAGTCTCGTTCTCTGGAGATATTCAAAACCCGCCTGGACACATTCCTGTGCAACCTGATCTAGGTGTTCCTGCTCCAGCAGGTGGATTGGAATAGATGATCTTTCAAGGTCCCTTCCAATCCCTAACATTGTGATGGTACACAGCGATCCTACCCTGCCCACTTAAAGCTTATTTTCATAGAAGTTGCATTTACAGATTTAAGGAATCGTAAATTACAACTGTGAATTTATGAATGAACCCTGGTTCAAGGACCTTCAGGGGAAATGCTAACAAACATCATGCAACTGAATGAGATTTCTTTCGGGAACATTCAAGTCTCAGACTCGCCAAGGTTAAATTTTATTTGAAGAGTTAAGAGCAGTGTCCTAACAATGTCTCAGTAACATTCCTCAAATGAGCCAGCTGTATAGTTACTTCAGAGATTAATACACTGTTACTTGTATTTCCAAAATTTGACTTACATAATCATTTGAGTTTGGTATTTGAAGGCTTTCGTGATGGCAACCTCAAAGGTATATTCATAATTTTATAGTATTTTGGTTTACACAGTACAAAAATTAAAAAGGTCACAGAAAGTGTCTTTCTTGCTCTAGTAGTCACTCAACTTGAAGCAGCCAAGGTGAATTTTGAAAGAAATCCATTTGTTTGTCTGAAGATCTGTTTTCATACCCCAGATAGCTATTTTTTATTGACCATTTCAAGAACAACCATTTCTTTATTTACGCTAACACCCACTGCTTAATCAAGCTTCCATTTGCTTGAAGCTACTGAAACTCATGAGATTGGCAATCAACTGCTAGCAAAATGGATGACAATTTTCCCCCCAATTTGTTTTAAATTCAAATGTTTTTCTTCTGAGCATCCATAACAAAGCACACTGGCACAAAACTACAAAATAAGAGTTCTCCTGTTATTCCCATGTTAATCAAACCAACTTAAGACTTCATGCGTGTTCACTGAACTACTGAAAGTTATCTTGATACCACAAATTATATCTCAGATTTCTTTTCTTCTCATTTCATTGCACTCAAAACTAAGATGAATATGAAATAAAATTAAGCATTAGAATTAAGCATAGAATCAGATTTGCACAACTCATTTGATACCTATCATTAATGTACAACAAGCTTTAGATAATTAGGGGAAAAATTATGTCAGATCACATAGGAAATCCAATCAGATTTTCAAGGTCAGACAGGAAGATTTGCTTTTTCCTAATCCTTAGATTACGTTCTCTACTGCTTAGCTATACGAAGCAATGACATCTCCTAGATCACAAATAGTAAACGAACATGTGATTAAAGCTTCCCCTAATGCTAGAGATTAAAATCCCGTGTTCTCAGACCAAGGATGCAGCTAATGCAGTAGTCCAGGAATTTAGGTGGATGAAGAAATAACTGCATGGATTTTTCTCCTTTACATTTAATCATAGCAGAGAGATCTAAGCAATGATTACTCCTCAGTTAATTCACCAAACAATATTGCTAGGTATATCAGATAATGACAGAGTAGAATTGCTTCATGTTAATCTCAAGGTAGAATTAATCTTCCTACAGGAGGAAGTACGAGCCAGGATTCCAGGCCACTCTGCTAAACCAATGTAAGTACCTGCGCTTAATGTAGAATGAAACAATGCTCTGTGCTCATCTGTTGTAAATCAATGCAAGATCAAATGCCAAAGTAAACAAATGTTTATTGCATTTATCCTTAATACAATGTTTACAAAACAAGATTAACAGAAACAAGAACCAGCTAAGTTTGTCTGGAAATCCTTAAGAAAATCTACCATTTTTCCTCAGATTCAGAAGTCTTATCAGAGGCCCTATTACATTCAAGTGATTTCATACTATTTTTTTCTACTTCAGATGGAAGAGTAAAGAATTCAAGGCTGAACTTCTACGACATCAAAATGATCGTGACTTCAGAAAACATATGGTGTTGACAGAATTACACTATAGTTCCACTAGAAATGATTTCCACATTCATTTTCAAAATGAAAATATTGTAAGAATAATGTTACAATTTATGAATGTTCCTAAATAAGGAACGATGGTAAAATATGCTGACGATGTTTTGGAAGTTACTAACAGTACAACAGCGGCAATATATTCTGCTTTATTATTTTGATGGAGTACCTAATCCTGGAAACCATTACCAGGCACATGAAAGGCAAGAAAATCATCAGAAGTCAGCATATATTCACCAAGGGGAATCCATAAGATCCTCACAGCCAAACTGCTTGTGTATGGGCTGAATGGGTGAGAAGTGAGGTGCATTGAAAACTAGCTGAAAGGCCAGGGCAATCAGTGGCACAAAGTCCAGTTGGAGGCCAGTAATGAGCAGTGTACCTCAGGGGTCATTACTGGGTCCAGTTCTGTTAAACATAGAAACAGAATGGTTTGTGTTGTAAGGGACTGCTAAAGATCATCTAGTTTAATGATCCAGATGATGGTGCAGAGTACACCCTCAGCATGTTTGCTGATGACAAAACCAAGAGGACCACCTGATACACCACAGGGTCATGCTACTATCCAGAGAGATCTTGGAAGGCTGGAGAAATGGGCTGACAGGAACCTCATGAAATTCAACAAGGAGAAGTGCAAAGTTCTGCACCTGGGGAGGAACAACCCCAGGCACCAGGACATGCTGGTGGCCAGCCAGCTGGAAAGCAGCTCTGCAGAAGAGGACCTGGGGGTCCTGGTAGACACCAAGTTGAACATGAGTCAGCAATGTGCCCTTGCTGCAAAGGCTAATGGTATCCCGGGCTACACCTGGCAAAGTACTGCCAGCAGGCCAAAGGAGGTGATCCTTCTCTACTCAGCACTGGTAAGGCCATACCTGGAGTGCCGTCTCCAGTTCTGTACCCTTCAGTATAAGAGACACACAACTGCTGAGTGGATCTGTCCAGCCTGGAAAAGAGGAGGCTCAGGGGAGATCTTATCAATAAATACCTGAAGGTAGGATGCAAAGCAGATGGAACCAGACTCTTCAGTGCCAGGACAAGAGGTTCCTTCTGAACATCAAGAAGCACTTTACTGTGTGGGTGAGGGAGCACTGGCACAGGTTGCCCAGAGAGGTTGTGGAGTCTCTCTCCGTGGAGATCTTCAAAAGCCACATGGACATGGGCCTAGGCACCCTGCTGTAGGTGGCCCTGCCTGAGCAGAGGTTGGACCAGATGGCCTCCAGAGCTCCCTGCCAGCCTCAGACACTCTGTGATTCGGTGAAAGCTCAAATCAAACTGAAGTCTAGGAAAGTATTATATATACTTGAAAAAAGTGTCTGCTACTGGCCACTGCTAGAGATACAATACTGATATAGATGGATATTTGGTCTGATGGTACAGACATTAATTATGCTCTCATATTTAAAAAACAGTAAAAACAATGGTACCACAAAAACACTTTGGCTTACTAGATCGCACTTTTATAATGATCTCCTTTAAGGAACACACCCAAGCTTTGAGAAAAGACTAGCTTCCAAAGGAAGGGGGATTCTAACTTAGTTGTAGCAGCATTTCAGAACAAAAATACTCTTTCTTTAAAGGAGAAAGACCAAGCACAACATATCATCCGTTCAGTTTCAGACTTTCCACAATTGTTCCAGTACAGAGCATCAGTAACTACTTCTGAAACAGTCCTTGGGATTAGAAGACCACATTTAAACCATATGTAAAGTTCTCCAGCATTCCATACTATTTTTCTTATTCAAAAGTTTTCATTGCAACAAAATCCATACTTGTATTGGCTCACCAATTCTGAAAGTGCTGGCGGTTAAAACTTCTGCACTGAAACAAAGCCACAGAAAGCCTGTAAAGCCAGGTGTTGATTTAACGCTACCAAAATAAGTCATGGAACTGGGAAGTCCACAGTGCAGTAAGGTAGGACGATGAACCCAATAATAGTTCTAATTTTGATGTTGAGGGCTTAATCTGATTGACACAGTAAAAGGATCTTGACTGTGCTTCAGATTACACACCTCTTATGCTAGACAAATGAGGTAAACTTAGCTTTAAGAAGCAAAGTCAGCAGGCTAAGTAGACTACACCAGACATGCTTAAAAACAGGCTTTTTTCCCAGTATATATATTCAGAGAGAATTCCTCAGCTAGATTTGTATGTAGCATTCAAATACCCCAGAATAAAACACTTAAGTAATAAGCAACTGGATATTTCCTGATGTAAATAAACGTCTGGACAAATATCCCTTTTTCCACCCACATAATTTTTCCAAAGCAAATACTGTTAGTGTATCTTCATGAGAAATGCAAATTAGAGAACTGGAGTAATCAAGCAAATAAAAATAGGCTCAGAGACCTAAAAATAATGGACAAATATTTGTGGTATCATTACATCTAGATCCATCCTGAATGCATATAAAAGACTTAAATGAAAAAATGGAGTGAAGCTTTCAATATTTAATGCAGCTGCTCTACTACTGTACCCATCCACATTCTTCTGTATTAATTTCAGAAAATTCCACCTATCCTCCTTAGCCATCATTTTGGTATTTTAGAAGCAAAAAGCATTTTTAAATACAAATTAAGCCTCAACAGTAGGTCCTAATTTAAAATTGATATAAAAAAGTATTTAAAGAGCATGAACTGTGTAAGAAACACAGGAATTTATTTTATCAAATGTACATTATTACAACAGTTGAATTCAGAATAACTGTCTTTTATATGCCATTGCCTTTGTAGAAGCAATTGACTATGAATCTGATTTGAATTTACAATAAAATGAGTGGTTCATGCTAGAATGATGTCTGCAATTTCAACATACTCAAATTAATAATATTCCCGTTGAAGGAGTTAAACCAATTTGATATAAACTGCATTCATAGGCAGTGTGAGTTCTATTTTACGGTCTGAATACTACTGTCTGCACTGATCTGAAAATATATTTCAGTCACCAATATGACAAATATTTTGAACAGGCCTTGTTATTTAAGCAATTCAAAACTAATTGAACATCTTTACATCAAAAATGCCTACACTAATATCTGTTCAGACTTATTAGTGATAAAGTTGAAAATACTAACGTAGAAACTGTCATAAGAGAAGTAGCATCTAGGAATATATTAACAGATGTTCATTCAGCCTCGCTCAGGAAAACAACATGTAAACATAGGCTTCAGCCCCATATTCCCATCCCACTTCAGTGAAAATTACTATTTATCTCATTGTGAATAGAGCTTCAGAACTCATGTGTATAATAAAGTGCTAAAAGTTCCTATACGATTTACCCACCATTGACAATTTTCTTTAAAGAATGCTTGCACACAGCAAGTTCAGGAACTACAAAAACGTCAACTCATTTGTTGCATGACTTCATAAATTCCAAAGGCAACCTAAATATCCATGTGGGATAAACAATACCTAATGTCCTACACTCAAGTACTTCAAGCTTGGATGCTGTATCCTAACAGGACAAAAACACTCAATTTTCATGTCCCTGTCTGCTTCAAAAATACCTAACCTTACTTCCTAAAGAATGGAAATACCATTGGCATTTGCCCTGCTTTGAGCCGGAGACTGAGGTTTCTTAAAGCCTCAGGTATACGATCCTGTCCTCTAAGTGGAAGGTCTGAAAAGTGATCCTTGCTGTCTTGTGTTTATCTGCTACATGTAATGTATACACAATACAATTCTTTGCAAGTACTTTTTCTGCTTTCATATGACAGCAGAGGTAGCCCACAAGTAACTACTGACAAAAGGCAAAGCTCTGGAAGCTCTCTGAACTATTTAGATGGTATTGTAAGAACAAAATATAGACATTAATATCAAATAATCTTTATGTTTAGAAGACTTCTTACGGAGCTTTAAACACAATCCTAATGTAGTGCCCTCCAAAAGCAGCATGTACAAACATGACAATTTTCAGTAGATATAAAGCTATTACAAGTGCAGATTTCAAATGTAAATCTAACTTTTATTTCATAAGGGGATCAAAGATACAGATCATCTTATGACTTATGGCATAGAGCTTAGACAATTAAATATTTTATATTGAGTCCTTACAAAAAGGTGTTCCAACTCTGCCATTTATATGTATGAACATGATCAGGTACCCCTTATACAAGATTTAACTTGCCATCTTGGTGAGTCATCAAGAACCTATATCCTTTCTTCCTGATTACGTACACAGAACTTCAATGGAATAAGCTTTTTCACCGATTCCACTGACACCATTCACAAGAAATAATCCTTAATTCAGTAATATGAAATATCCTTTTTGTAAAAAAGGAAATATCAAACATCAGTTTTAGTGAATTCCAGTCCATTCTCTCCCCACTTCAAGATTTATTTCCTATGAAATACTCCGGGAGATAGAGAAGGCTGAGGTACTCAACTTTTCCACCTCAGTCTTTACCAGCAAGTGCTGTAGCCACACCACCCAATTCACAAAATCCAGAGGCAGGGACTGGGAGAATGAAGAACTGCCCACTGTAGAAGATCATGTTTGAGACCACCTAAGGAGCCTGAATGTGCACAAGTCCACGGGATTTGATGAGATGCATTCAAGGGTCCTGAAAGAACTGGCAGATGAACTTGTTAAGCCACTATTCATCGTATTTGAAAAATCGTGGCAGTCCGGTGAAGTTCCCAGTGACTGAAAAATAGGAAACAACCACCATTTTTAAAAAGGGAAAAGACAGACCCAGGGAACTACAGCCCAGTCAGTCTCACCTCTGTGCTCAGCAAGATCACAGAACAGATCCTCTCAGAAACTATGCTAAGGCACATGGAAAACAAAGAGGTGACTGGTGACAGCCAACATGGCTTCACTAAGGGCAAATCGTGCCTGACATTTGGTGGCCTTCTATAACAGGGTTACAGAATTGGTGGGAAGATATAGGGAAGATATATGGGAAGAGCAACTGATGTCATCTGCCAGGACTTGTGCAAAGCATTTTACATTGTCCAACGCAATATGCTTGTCTAAATTGGACAGACACAGATGTGACGGATGGACCACCTGGTGGATAAGGAATTGGCTGGGTGGTCACATTCAAAGTTTTGGTCAACAGCTCAATGCCCAGGTGGAGATCAGTGAGGAGTGGTGTCCCTCAGTGGTCTATAGTGGGACTGGTGTTATTTACCATCTTTGTAAGCAATATGGACAGTGGGATTGAGTGCACCCCCAGCAAGTTTGCTCTCTCCACAGCCCCATCATTACTCTGCTTTGCATGGTTGAAAGTACATGCAAAAGTCACCCATCTCTTCCCACCATTTCCCAGTAGTCAAATTTAAATTTGACTAATTTTTTAGTTTTTTTTTAAATTTGACTAATAAAAGCTGTATTGGGCTTACATGGCAAGGTTTTGGTATTGGGCAGCTGCAAGGGTGGCTTCTTTAAGAGGAGTCCAGCAGCTGCCCCATGTCAGAGAAGAACCAGTTCCATCCAGCTCCAAAAGGGACCCACCACCAGCCAGAGCTGAGCCAATGAACACTGGTTGTGCCTCTGTGAGAGCAGATTTAAGAAAGGGAAAAAACTGCTGCACAACAGCAGCGGGGAGAGAAGTGAAAGAAAACCCTGCAGACAGCAAGGACAGTGAAGGAGGGCAGGAGGTGCTCCAGGCACCAGAGCAGAAGTCCCCCTGCAGCCCGTGCTGTACCATGTCAGAGCAGATCTCCACACTATAGCCTGTGGAAGACCCCATGCTAGAGCAGGTAGATCTGGCCTAAAAGAGGCTGCAGCCCATAGAGAGCCCCCACAGAGGCAGACTCCAGGCTGGAGCTGCAGCCCATGTAGAGGAGCCCAAAGTGGAACAGGAGGTCTGGTAGGAGCTGCAGCCCCTGGGGGACCCATGCTGGAGCAGTCCATTGCTGAAGGATGGCCCCATGATACGGACCCATATTGGAGCAGTTCTTGAAGAACTTTGTTTAGTTTGCCTTTAGTTCAGTTCTCACCACTCTAGTCTGTTAGTAGGTGGCAATAAATTATTAATCTCCCTTATGCTGAGTCTGTTCTGCTCTTGATTGTAATTGGTGAGTGATCTCCCTGTCCTTATCTCAAACCAGGAGCTTTTCATCTTATTTTCTCCCTGTTGTGCTGAAGATGGGGAGTGAGCACTGTGGTGGAGCTTAGCCAGCCAGTGTGAAATCACAAAAGCTTGTCATTGTCCATACTTCAAAGTATTAGGGAGTGGAACAGATGAGGCTACCACAAGCACATGTAATGTAACCAAGTTTTTACACTGAATTCAGCAAAATTGATCAGTTAGTACTGGACGTTTGAGTGTACCATTAGGACTTTCTTTTAATAAGCATGAGAAAACTCATGCTCATTAGATCCAGCATAACCGGTCCCAACAAGCATAATCTCAGTATCTTACTATAGACAATATGAACCAAATCTATTGGATATGTTCAGTCATGTCTTAAAACTTGCCTTCAGCACCTGCCTTTTCACCACCTCTGGGTAACCTATTCCAATACTTGATTATTTTCATGGTGAAGTATATTAAGGCTTATTCTTGTTGAGATTGCATTCTTGATTTGACTAAGCTAATAAACATTCTTCCTTGTTAAAGTCACTCTCTTCGGAAGTTTCAGAAAGCATTGTAAATAAGGCTTATAAAATTCAGTGTGAACTTCCACATCACTGAAACTGAAGGAAAATACCCATGTTTTGTGATACTGCACTACTCAAATGAACTATGAAAGTGAATGCTACTGCTACTCTGGCACCTATAACCAGCTATCCAAAAAGCCTATGGTGGTATCATCTTCTATGTATCTGCTGAGTCAACCTACTGTTCATAACAGATAGTTCAGTTGGAAGGGACCTACCAGGATCAAGTCCAACTGCCTGACCACTTCAGGACTAACCAAAAGTTAAAGCATGTTAAAGGCATTATCCCAATGCCTCTTGAACACTGACAGGCATGGGGCATCAACCACCTCTCTAGGATGCCTGGTCCAGCATTTGACCACCCTCATGGTAAAGTAATCCTAAAGCATTTATGTATTCTGGTCCAAGTACATATGAAACGAGCCTATGGAGGCTAATTTCTGCATGTAGAAGGCAACTAATTCTAGCACACTGTTCTGGATTAAACACCTCTAATCTTTCAGAAGGCCATTACTGCCATTGTCAGAAGACAATAGCAAAACTCTTTTTGTGGAATTATTGCCTATAATAATTTTATCTATCATTTATTACTGACCTTAGCTGCAGTAAAGCCAAGTTACCTTTATTTTATATTTACTTGGAAGGCACAGTCCTAACACTTAGAGAAACAAGCTTGGCAGTTACAGCATACAAAGTGAGTTTGTACATCTACTGTCCTATGGTGAAGTACAACTTAACATCTGGGGAATTTTTAAGTATGAACTTTAACATAAAATCGAATGTTGAAAAAAAAACTCTTAGCATCCAAGTTACAAATTCATTAGCAGAAGGGGAATAGTGATTACTATCCCTTCCAAATGCTTACCAGCAGGCAATCCCAAATGTTTGTGTATGAAGAAACATATTAGAGAAGCAGATCACTCCCACATTCGATTGTTCCCAAATATTTTGAGAATAAGAACAATGAGTTGAACCACTTCATGTGACTAAGATAGAGGACTTCTCTACAAGTGCAACAAACTTGAAAGTTCAGCTTATGGACTCACTTCAGCTGCACTTCTCAAGGCAGGGCACCAACATCCGTTGGCTAGTTTTTCAGCAAAAAAAGCTAGATCTAAACCTGTGAAAAGCCTATTCTCTGTAGGACCACATGCTTATCTATGCTGTACCTTCACTAAAGAAGGTGATCTTCCAATTTTTACAGCATCTGTCCAAGTTTTATTCTCTTAAATCAGTATTTCTAGCATTCCCCTAGTAGAATATTTATAATTTCCAAGATTTAAGACTGAAAAAGTGCATCAGACCATGATTTATACCTACATAAGTATCTGAAGGAGCTACCAATTTCTGCCAGTAAGCTTTAGCTAAAGTAAATTGAAACATTTTGTAAACAAAGTTTCAAAATATACTAGTTTTAGTAGCATTTATAATACAGCTACATTTGCCACAAGAAACAGCTGATACAATTTTTTTTATCTAAAGTGTGTCTTCATGTTTAGCTTAAGTAAAACCGAACAGTTCCCTCCAAAACAAAGAGGAAAATCAGTTATTTCCTGTTAGAAAATTTGCTTATGAAAAGCATCTTTAGAAGAAATTATTTTAAAAATCTGACATCCAGCTTCTCCCCAACAGGCAGTTGTTTTAGCTGCCAGAAGCAGAGGATCTGCATGAAGTTCTATACAACTAAGCAGTTGAGATACTGCAAACTCACTAGTCTTGATTTTTATTTTGAAGACAATTTAAAACCAAGCACTTACATGGAAGTGGAAAGTGTGATGCCTCAGTTTTACCACCGTTTCAGAAAACATTATCTTTTGTTGTCACATGATCAATTTCAGAAATGTTAGTTTTATTTTTAATCCAGCTAAATGCTAAATCCTGGCTTTTACTGAACACTACAACTTTTTCCCTAGTGATGACTGTGGCTTGTTATTTTCTCTATGGTATTAATTCCCATATTTGATGCACAAGGCAGGTGACGTGAAGTTTAGTGGAACAATTCACAGCCAGCGAAGTACACCTACACTGAAGGTGAGAAAATCAAAGCTGAACTGGTCATACTGGTTTGAGATATCAAGTAGTAGTTCTGGCAAAACGCAGAAGCTACTACTACTAAGCAGACACCTCCCTGCCTTCGTAAACCCATATATTCAAGTTCCTGCTCCACTTCCTCCTGCCAAGAAACAATGTGAAAGCACAAACACCAAGAACCTGAGGCACCATTACTTCTGGCTTAGTGACATTTAAATTTTTTTTTTTTCCAAACAGGAAAGAAAATTTGATGCTCCCATTTCCATAAATACAGGATCAAGGTATTTTCTAGGTGTGAGGGAGGAGAAAGAGGCTGAATTTAAGTGCAGCTGCCCAGGAAACACAGGGTCTGGGCAGCCAGAGGATGAATGGTAGTTGAGAGGAAGCAGTAAACACTTCATGGGGTAGATTGTTACATCATACAAGAGAAGCAAAACATTTAGAGTGCATTTGAGAAAAGACCAAAACAGTCATAATTGCACTTATGATTCTACAAATATATTCGCAAAGAATGGTTCTCATATTGAGATACAGAGTAATAAGTTCTGCATCTCACTTGCCCATCTTGATTCATTGATAGTATTTTAGAGCAAGTGCAGGAATAACTGATCTAGTTAAAAACAGTAAATAAAACACTTATATGCTACTTAATATAAACCCAAGAAATAAAGGTGTTTAAATGAACTGAACAGGATCTGACTGCCCATTAACACTAAAACTGGGAAAAACATTTAATCAGGGAGAAGTTTATATATCCTGATAGCTTGATGAGAAGTTAATCAAACATTTCTACTAAATTCCTGACATGAGGGTTTAAAGACCTAATGGTCAGTGTTTCAGAACAAGAAAATATCAGAAATACTAGACTGAATCTCCGCAGAATATAAACAAAACTACACTCTCAGGACTGCTGTTCTGATAGCATTCATTTCTGAAGCAATGCATATCTTATTTAACAGGTTATTATTCCAATTTACTATAGCGCTCAAAAATGAACACTAAATTATCCGAAAGAGCTGAGACAGGAAAAGCATTTTTCTTTTCCATTAAATTCATATAGCTTCCATTTTACCCCTTGCATAATAACTATCTATTGGCAGTACTTCTTGACAGGAAGCAAGGGATTAACTGTGTAGCTGGCCAGAAGCATCCATTCTCTTTAATCTTTTTCTGAAGGGGCCATCTGCTCTTATTTCTTCATTTCATGCCCTAGCTTGAAATTGCATTCACTGTTCTGTTAGTATTTCAATTAGTCACACGTAAAAGTCTCTCCTATGTCAGGATGGCTGTCTTGAGGACGAAATGCTGTGAGAGAGGAAAAGGGGTTATTACCAAAAGCTGATTGACTCATTTATACAGCTCAAATAGCTAATTAGTCATCAATAAAATGAAGGTGAAAATAACCCTTTCTCTAGCATTTGTTTTATTACAACACAGCTTGACATCCATTACTGACAAGTACATACAGCCATGTTTTAAGGTGCTGAATCTGAACAGAAAAGGGATTGTTTGTTTTCCACTCTGAGCTCTTTTCATTCAGGTGACTGCACAAAACTTTCACATCTCCATTTTAATAATAGCACCAAAAACTTCCAAATGAGGTGCCCACAATACTTCACACAAATGCTGACAAGCCTTATCTACATGATTAGCACCATTTGCAAGGACTTATGAATAATGAATAGCTACTTCTGAAAAATTTACTCACTGCAAACTACAGGTTTGAGCTCCAGCCAGATATCACTAATACAATAATACCTAATTAGGCAAAGGATTCTGGAAGGGCTGTACAGAATGAAACAAAGTTTTACTTCCCACTGCATCCAAGCAGGAAAGACGAATATGTCGACTCTTTTTCCACCCATTTCACCATTTCCCCAAGCACAGAAACCAGACTGTCTAGTACCTGAGTTAACACCAGAGCAGCTAACTTCTCAGCATCTTCATGCAAGCCAGCAAAACAGGGAGCCTTCTAGCCTAGACAACCAGCCACTGAAAGCTCTGGCCATTGCCTTGAGCACATGGGCAAAAGGAATCAATGCCTTGGGGACCCACCAGCTACTCAGGGACAGAAAATACATGGTTAACAATGCTAAGCATACACACTGTAGCCTTAAGAAACAATGATTTGCTTGTTGAGAGCAAATCATACCCATTTCCTTCTATCAGAGGCATTAATTTTAAAGTGATAATTTGTCTAGAGTTCTTCATAGAGCTGACCTCAACCAGCTACTTGCCAATGATGTGATAATGAAATACATATCAACATTTTTAATTAACCTTGTATTAAACTATGTGAGCTATTACTTAGTGTACTTCCAAACAAGGCTTATTATTTCAGGAGATGTGTAAATTCTTTAAGTGCCTCTATGAATAAATGACTTATAAATCATACGATAGTTGCCCTGAACTCTCCATTTAATCGGTGATAATTGTGTGATATTCTAAGAGCTTAAAGTTTAAAGGCTTGGTAAAGTGTTACTTTTAAAACTCAATTAACACTTAGCAAACTGTCCTGGATCTTACTAGTTAACGAATACATCAGGAGAACAGCACAGGGCAAAGCTATTTCAGTTCCCATCTACATCTTAATTGCATTTGGAAACCCTGAGTCCAAAGTAAGGTAGCTCTATTACAATTACAGCACACAGTCTATATGTAAGCCTAAGCTTGTGATCAAGCAATGAGCAGCAAAAAGATAAACCTATGGAACAGAGCAGTCAGATGCAAGCACTGTTTTCAAACAGGCCACTTACCAGTTAAAGCCTTTAAATCTTGAAGATCTACTTTCCATATTCATAGTAAAACTGAGTAACATTAAGTAAGTGATTCTCTGAACACTGAAGTCCCACTATTTACAACACATTGGTTTTCTGCAGGAGGGACCTTCATTTCAAGAGGCTGACAATGTTTGGATACAAAAGTCCCTGTGCCAGATGAACACCAAACACACCAGCCACGTACAGCTCCCACAAAAGCAGCTCCCTGCTTTCTTTAAAAGGGAGCAACACCACTTCCCAAGTTTTGTTCCCACTCAGCAGCCGATGCTCCTTAGGCTGAATGCCGGCTCCCCCTGCTGACACATTGTCAGTATGAGAATTACAGCGCTGCTGTCATGCTGAAGATACAGGCTGCATTTCAAAAAAATTTTTAAAAATTGTCTAGAAAGCCTTTCAGAAAAGCCTACAAATAAAAAGCACATAATGGCTCTAATACCTAGTGACCTACTGCTAATACAACAGTGTTTCTTGACAGAAGGATAGCATCCAAAAAGTTTTCTTAATTTCAAAAATCACTAAGATTCTCTGCAGGTATCCTACAGAAAATCCCACTGTGGAACACTTCTGCCCCTTCTGAAGTTTGCTCAGATTAATACTTCACAATTAGCCAAGACCCCCAAACTCACAGAAAAATAAGGCTGGAAGTCTCAGAAGTACCTCAATTCCCGTAAGAATTTTACTATACTTATGTCATTCCTGAAATTTATTTCACATGGCCTTAACATGTTTCTGTGAAGACTTCAAGATAGCCTGAAGTACTTTAAGAACAGATACAGTAAGCTTTAAAAATTATGATAAACCCTCTGTTGCATGTTTTTATACAGTAAGCTAATGAAAATCTTATTTTTCCAGACCACGAATGCATGGTGTAATAAAAAAGTCAAGGGTATATAGTAAGTGAAAAGAATCTTTACAAACTATTTGTGTTAGACAAGATAAATTGAGTCACAGTAGTCCCTTCTAGTCTTCAAGGCCTAGTGTTAAGAACATCTTACCCTAGAGTCTTAGTCCAGAATATTGTTAGACTAGTTCTAAAAAGTGTAACTAGAGCTAGAGGCATCATTGCAACCCGGCTGCTATAGAACTTCAACCGAAAGTGCAGCAGATCATCTCTTCCAAACAAACATGGTCTAGCAGGAGAAAGTCAAATGATTCATAAGAAACCATTCTGCTTTGAGAAACTCCTCCACCTACCAGAAGTCTTGGGGAACCCTTGGAAGGCATGCAGGAAACTTAGCTGTGACACTCCATTCTCCCTTGAAGCCAGGACATCTGGCTCCTAAACCCAGGGCAGACTGGAAGTGGGCATGAAACAGTCAGATAATTAGTACAGTAAAAAAAGCACTCTAGGCTTCTGAACTTTTGTAACTGTACAAATATGGCAAGAAAATTACTCAAACCATATGAAGACAGCTATAGAAGACAAAAATGTTTTCGTCCAAGCTTTGGGGTACAGGATATACTTAAGCATAACAAAAAGCCATGAAAGAACTAGAATTATGATGGACCTTAGTGCTTCCACTGTTGCAAAATTGAAATATATCATTAAACATTAGTTTGTAGAAGAGCAGATAAAAGGGCAATTTTTTTATATCATTGATTTACTCCAAGCTGTATCATTGAAGTCTGCATACAAGAGGGTACACCATTTCTATTCACTGGCAGAAGGAAGAAAGTCAGATCCTCCATATCTGATGGTTAAGGAGCTCAAGGAAAAGAAACTGGGATGCTGACCAGAGATCATTGCTTCACTGTCCCCTCTAGCTGACCACCTCTTAGTGGGATGACGATCAAAAGGAACCAGTAATGAAAAGTTTGTCCATTATCAGTTAACACAAGAATTTAAATTTCTTCCTTTAAGAATTAAGAAATTTAAGAATTTAAGTTTTCTTCCTTTAAAGGAAGAATTCCTGTGTTTAGAGCAGTTCTTTGGTTTCTACAGGCTTCAAAAACACCACTACTACCCCAAAACAGCAGAATACAGCTGAAATCATCTAAAACTTTCTGCTTTCAAAGAAGTTTGCTTTCAGGAGTACTGTTACTGCTCCTGGATGATCAGAGGCACTTGAGACTACAAATGCATTTACTTTCCAAGCATCCAATGAATCCAGCAGGATCTTCAGTGTCAGAGCAACACCAACAATTTTTACTAATTCTAGATTCTTTGTCTTATCCACGAAAAGACATCTTCCCTTACTGATTATTCCTTTGTATAGTCCAAGTGGATTAATAAAGTTGAAGAAAATTAGTAAATCCTCAAAGGATTTGCAACTTCAAATTTTTCACTGTCACTACATTATACTAAGATCAGCACAGCAGAACTTCTAATCCAAAAGGAAATTTGTTAAGAACAAGAAAAATAGGTTTACTGAAATGTTTCCTAATTATTTAGGTTTCCAATTATTTTGTCAAGGAATCCTTCCTAAAAAATAAAGACCTACAAAAGAACACCTATGTAGGCCAAAAAAAATGAAAGATTACCAACTACAAGCATTAAATTGACATTTGTTTGCTGCTGCCTTGCAACTTCGTTTCTGTTGAGCTGCTAGCTGAAGCCAAAAGTCTGATAAACACATCAAACACATCAAATAAGAAATGGAAGGCAGCCAGCAAAACAGCAACAAAATGGAGAATAGGAAGGAAATTCATTTAACTTTCCAGCTTTATTAATTTTACCTTGACAATAAGGTAAAGTGATAAAAAAAGATAACATATGACAAAAGAACAGCAAGTGATAAATACGAGAAAGTTGAGTTCTAGCAAAGGAATATTTTAAGATAGGGTAGGTGCAAGGAGAATAAAACAGGCACTGCTCAACTGTTGAGACACTCAAATACAGCTCAGCTTATGGCACAAAAAAAATCACAGAATTTAAGTTGGAAAAGACCCTTAAGATCATCAAGTCTAGCCATCCACCTAGCTACCAAGTCCACCACTAAACCATGTCCCTAAGCACAACATCCACACATTTCTTAAATACCTCCATGGATGGCAACTCAGTCATTTCACTGTGCAGCCTGTTCCAATGCTTAACCACCCTTTCTTGAAGAAATTCTTCCTGATATCCAATCTAAACCTCCCCTGGTACAACCATTTCCTCAGCCTCAAGTATCTTCTTTCCACCTCTAGTTGCTTACTCTTCAGCTTTATCTTGCTCATAAACATCCAGTCTACATCTATGGCACATAAGACAAAACTATTAGAGTGTCCAAAGGAGGACTACAAAGATGGTGAAGGGTCTGGAAGGCAAGACATATGAGGAGAAGCTGAGGTCACTTGGTTTGTTCAGCCCAGAGAAGAGGAGGCTGAGGGGAGGCCTCATGGCGGCCTGCAGCTTCCTCACGAGGGGAGCGGAGGGGCAGGTGCTGAGCTCTGCTCTCTGGTGACAGCGACAGGACCCGAGGGAACGGCATGGAGCTGTGACAGGGGAGGGTCAGGCTGGATGTTGGGGAAAGGTTCTCCACCAAGAGGGTGGTCAGGCACTGGAACAGGCTCCCCAGGGCAGTGGTCACAGCACCAAGCCTGACACAGTTCAAGAAGCATTTGGACAACACCCTCAGACATATGGTCTAATTTTTGGGTGGTCCTGTGTGCAGCCAGGAGTTGGACTCAATCCAACTCATGTAGGTCCATTTCAACTTGGGATATTCTACGATTCCATGATACTATATATATATATATGTATACACACACACCAAGTCACTCACAGTTCTCTGTAATTAGCCTAACAATTTGGTCAAGATCAAATGTCCAGAAATGCAACTCATTTTGAACCAAAGATGTCAAGAGAAAATCTACCATTCCCTATACTTGATTTAACAGCAAATCATCTGAAGTTTAAGTACTGTGCTTTATTTTCCATCTGTACTTTTTGCTACACATTTCACAGCAACTTTGAAGGGCCTCTTAAGCACTTTTATTTACCTCTGTGGAGGTAGTTATGCACTCAAGCCACAGGTTAATGATCATTTTCACAAATGAATCAGACTAACAAGCAGCCTACAGACCTTTTATCAAGTTTGAGAAATATTTTGCAGACTTTTCCATGATCTTCTTGAAGACATGGAATTCTGTATCTAGAATATCATAAAACAATGAAATTTTAGTCCATGACCTTATCATAGTTATAAAGCCATGATATGAATTTTGTAGCTAGTCATGTACTTGGAACTCCTGCTCACCTAGCATTATCTTGCTCTTACCTCATTCCCAGAAGTACCACCTCTCCTATGCAGCTCCTAATGTGCAAGCTACTTGCCTTCCTACTTCTCAGGTACCTATCTTTACAGATTATAGAATCATCTAGGTTGGAAAAGATCTTCAAGATCATCAAGTCTAACCATAAACCTGACCTGCCAAGTCCCATCATTAAATCACATCCCTTAGTGCCACATCCACATCCCTTAAATACCTCCTCCAGGTACGGGGACCCCACCACTTCCCAGTGCAGCCCACTCCAATGCTTGACCACCCTCTCTGAAATTCTTCCTCATGTCCAATCTAAACATCCTCTGGCACAGCTTAGACCATTTCTTCACATCCTAACACTTGTCACCTGAGAAAAACAGATCAACACTCCCCTTGCTGCAACCTGCTCTCAGGTAGTAGAGAGCAATGAGGTCTCCCCTCAGCCTCTTCTTCTCCAGAACAAACAGCCCCAGTTGTCTCAGTCACTCTTCATAATTCTTGTTTTCTAGTCCCTTCACCAGCTTACCCAGTGTACCTATCCTTTCTCATTTTCTATCACTATTAATAACAAACACTAAGCTTGCAAGACTCCTGTTGAGCTAAGCTAAGAACAGTCAATTTACCATAAGCTATTAGGTATGTCAGTTACCAGTTAATCCATTTAAACAGGTTTTTTACTGAAACTGTTTAATGTTAAAAAGTCATGCAGTACCACACTGAACACTTTACAAAGGCTGCTCAACTCTTAACCTTGATACCCAACTCTTTGAAATCAAAGCACATATTAAATTTTATTTCTTAATTACACCTCAAGTTGAAGTCAGATGGAAGGAACTCAGGAGGCACACACATCACATGTGTAGATTTTAAGTACATGCCAGTATAGTCAAGCAAGCCATGGGCCAGAGGAGAAGCCATTCAGTGTTGTGACTTTGCGATTTCTCCAGTAAATAAGTGTTCAGAAGGTTACTGTTTTAATTTGCATGGCTGGTGTCGAAAAGGATTGAAAGTGACAAACCATGTCAGCTCAAATTTGAAACCTTTAAATTTGATCTCTCTCATTGACTGCCAAAGTAAGTGTGCAAGTGAATTAGAAGTCAGCTTTGGGCTCAATGTGATCATCGGTGAGCAGCTGCAGGCTAGAGTCATGCTTCAGAGCAGATGAGCCCAGGGTGAAGTATGCATGATTATCTTAAGCTGCATTTTGCAGCTTCCCTGTTAACATGACTTGAATGCCTGATAAATCACTTCCCCAGCCTTTTAAGAGGCTAAGACTGAATCTAATTGTTAACAAGCTCTATGACTTACTTTCCCAGTGCAGTTTCACTGGAGTAAAAGCAACGAGCCAGCTACAACAGATGTCAACTTCTGAAGTGTTACAGAGCAGGAAGGTATGGCTTGGCCGAGACATGAGGGACAGCCACCCTGATGATGGCTTCTTCACTCAAATTCCTTTCCTACTCTTCAAGCTACGTTAACAAAACAATAGAACCTAGGTCAGCCTTGCTTGGTTTTATGGGGCTGTCATCAAGTCCTATCCATTCATATCACCATCACAAATTTCTCAGTGCATTATGCCTGCCAAATAACCCCTGCAAGCTTTCGTAGACTATTGTTTTGAAGTCTGATTACTAGAAGATAACAGCAGAGTTTTTGCTTTCTAGTTAACCTCCAGGAATGACAGCTTAAAGGGACTTTGAAAAAAATCTTTCACTCTGAAGGGCATATTACAAAATTAACTCTTATTTAAGATTACTTGGAACATTTAAAACCCCATCAGCTTTTTTCATTTGCTTTACAAAATGCCTTTGACCTTCAAAATGCATTTTGCCAGCCTCCAAGAGCAGGACACTTCAAATGAGAGTTATTTCTTCCTCGCCCATGAGTGAGGATGCAGTGAGAAATGAATGCAAATGTGAGGCTGTATAGCAGTAGGGGACATGTAACACCGTGAGGGACCGGGAACTGGAAACACCATGTGTGTGTCTCACCATGTTTGTCCTCAAAGCAAGAGGATTATTCACAAACTGATTTATATCATGAGCTATGTATGTTACTTCACTACATGTAATCAAGCACACCTTTTAGATTTGTGAAAATTAGAATTCTATTTGTGCAAACTTAAATCCTTAGTAAGCAACAAGCAACTCACATCCCTAGACAGATTTTTTAAAATTATTAAATCTATGGAACCTTTCTTACATTCCTACTTTAACCATTTTTACAATCCTGTGCCTGCTAAAAGATCAGGCAGGTTAATATTCTCCACAACGCAAAAAGTCAATACACTTTTTACAGTCCATCCTCCTTGATATTCAGGGAGGTACTGGTTTTAGGAGATGTCTATTTGATTACTGAACGCCTGCTCATGAAGTTTTCAACACAAGAGCCAGCGAGCCTGTACTGATCAGAACCAGTCACATGGCTCAGCAGTGATCCAACATACAGCTAGCACATACAGCCATCTACTGATCAGAAGGTTGTTATTCCTGTGAACTATTGTCAAGAACAAGGTATAAGGGTAGCCTTGCCAACTGAAACATTACCTTAAGTCTCAACATAGCTAAAATGAGATCATAAGGAAGAATTCCACAAGTCCAGTCTACACAGAATTAAAAACTGTCTGACAATGCACAGGGACTCTACCTCCTAACGTAAGGATTTCAGCTGCCCTAACTTCAATTACAGGGTTCCTTCCACCTACACATTTAACATTATATAACACAAGTGCCAGACATCAGTTTTTAACATCTTCCCATCATAAAATATGCCTGGTATCAACATTTTTACAATGAGCTTCTGTCATCATGCAATCTTACATCCTTTACCCAACATTCACAAAATACTTGTCAAATCAATACTGTGCACAGGTCTGTAAGAGGATGATGAAAATAATAACTTTTTTCTTCCTGATATTTCTGGGTTTCTATAGCATCACTTGTGAACTAAGTTATTACAACCAACATTACACTTGTGCATTTACCAACACTTACATGCAATCCAGAACGTGAATAGCTAACAAAACATTGAAAAGCTACTCACAGTGCTTTGCAATGATAAAGCATCAGTTTGATCTCAGAAGTATCATTCCATATACAATATTTTCCTTTTTCACATATAAAATGGAGTACCTGACAGTTGTGAATTGGAAAAGTACACAAACTAAATTTTTGCTTGTTCACAGAACCTTATCTTTCCCAAGGCTCTTCACCTACAGAAGGTGTAAGATAGTAACTGGACATGATGTTCCAGTTCCCATTGTCTGGTACCAGCTGCAAATTAATCCTATTAGCATGGGCACCTTATTGCACATGCAAAACAAGTCTGCTTCCAACCCATAAGGTGTTTAAAGGTTTACAGATAAAAACTCCTTTTTAAAAAGACCTAACTTTCAAGTATACACGTAAATCTTATTCAAAGCAGAAAAGCATATAGTCTGGTCTCCTTCCAAAGATTTCTACTGCTTTAAAATTTAAGCATTAGTTGAGTATGTCAATGATTCTTTAAAACAAAACTTCAGCAATAGACTGTGTCCCAAAAAGGCAAGTCTCCAAATGCTTGAACAGTATTTAGCAAGAAAAATCAGTACTACTGTGTACTGTGCAGAGTATTCTGTGAATACTGATCTTTGATTTTAAAGCTTTGAAAATGCTGAAAGGTTGTATTAGGGAAAGGGAAACAGTCACCTTAATTCCAAAAGAGATGAACAATTCTGCCCATAAAATATTCTTGCAACATCCTAGTCATCTCTATTGTTTTTTTCAACTGACTACCTTGAAACTAGAAAGCATGTCAACCTCTATTTTTCCTGTATCATTTACAATTATGCAATTTGTATGTATCCAAATTATAATTTGTAATTACAAGTATAATATGCAGATGTGTCCACTTCTGTGTGAAAGCTGTAATTAACAGATTTTTGAAAGTCTATACACAGGACTACTTTTCCCTAGAAGCCAAATTTCAACATTAGTAGAAATCTAGTGATTTTGCTCTTTTGTCTAAGCAGCACACAATTCAATCGCTTCAGCATCTCAGAAGGATTTCCTAGTTCAACCATACAATTCATACAAATCAATCTGAAGTTTCTGAAGTTGTCTTATCTACAGTATTTCAGTTAAACGTGAATTGTAAACGTAATACTACTAAGACATCAAAACACCATTACATAATTAAGCCAGTTATTTTAAGCACTTAAAGCCTTTGCTAAGATCTTTTCACACATCTGCGTGAAGCCAAACTCTGCAACATGCTTCATTCTAAACTGAAAAGCTAAACAAAAGGTTTTAAAAGATAGATGAGCCATTTCATTTGCCTTACTAAACTATCATAGAAAGAACTCAGCAGACCTGACACATGAAATACAATCTGGAATTATTACATATGCTTTCCACTAATAATTGCATTATTTTACCTGCAAATAACAGCTAAGAACGAAAAAACCACTGGTAAAGTTTTGCCAAGACAGGGGGGTTTGTAAAACATCTTGAAGTCAAGCATTTTGTACTTCTATTACACAGTCAATTTATCTCACTTGGTTCTTTGACTGTACAACTGCCTAAGAGGATTTTACATAGAAATTATAGAAATATGCATTTTAAACTACACTAACTGGTTGATGTTTGTCCTGCTTAATCTTTTCACCTAACAGGTAAAATGCTTCAGATTTATGCACAACTTTCAGGGTAAGCAAAAACATCCGGAGACTATAATGAAGAGGTTGGATCCATGTCATCTACATTTTTTTCATGGAACACACCATTTATTTTTGGAGCTAGAAGTATGCATGCTGATACCAAGTATTACACAATAAACAGCAGGCAGAAGTTTCTGCCCTCTAATTTCATTTCAGTGAGAACTGAAAAAACCTATCGGTGTCCCAAAAAGTCACAATTCTGGTAACAACTGTAGAATCATATATACTTCTGTAAGCACTATTTGAATTTACCGACTTCTGTAACATACTAACAATAATTACACAATTTACACAATCTGCATGTGTAAAAGATTCTGCCATTACTAACAAAAGTAACTTCACTAATTTGCAGCCTTAAATTCTTAGCCAAACTAAAATTTGTATTTATATTAAACAAAAACATCTGTTTGTTAACCCAATTCTCTCCCACTAACAATGACACATTTCCAAACTCAGAATCAGGAAAAATATGCAAAATAGCAACAGCCCAAGGGCACAGAGCCACAAATCACACGGCATATGCATTCCACAGCTGAAACTGTGACAGCTACCCATAACTCCAGAATATTTCAGACAACAGTTGATTCTCCTTCAGATTTACAGATTGGCATTTGCAGTCTGTTCCACATCAAAAAGTATGTCAGCGCATTAAAAGAAGCCACATTGATTTAGACCTATTCCTGTGATGCGAAGTACACTAATACAGCTCTGCAATCACTTCAATTGAAGCAAAAATCATTTGGCTGTCATTACGTTACATTAGATCACCTCATAACTTATTTCACTTGACCATCCCAAGCACTCTATTAAGTGTCTGTCTACAGAGCTGCACTTCAAAGTCACCTGCTAATTACCCACTTCCAAATTTACATGAAGCCATACAGCCTAAGTCACATGGGACTACTCTTGTATTCAGTATTACTGAAACAAAGAGCCAGCACTTTAAAGCTTATCTGACATGTCAGATGCAGAGGACATAGGAATCACATCTGATTAACCAGAGGTACATAATGAAAATGTTTGCTGTTTTCAAAACAATTCACCAAAATAACTGAAATATTAAGGAGCCACCGATACATAGAAACAAGTTCCTAGGCAAAGATGTAGCGTCCTTTTGAAAAATCATCACGCATCTATAAACAATAAGCTATTTATCATGCAGAAACACTTCAGCAAGCCAAACCAAGAAAACCTTTGGGGTATTTAACACAACCAACTTCAAGCCCAAGCAGAGCACGGAAGACCAAAGCCGTTCTACACAGCTCAGCTTGGGCTAATTTAATCAATAAGAGATTGTGTCTTTGTTAGTGTGAAAACCACCTCTGGGAAGAAAAAAAATAGCGGAGATTTGGGGAAGTCAGCGCTGGACTTCCTGTTGGTCGGGGCGAGGCGGCAGCAGCCCCGGCGGTCTCGCTGAGCGCTGCCGGTGCTCCCCGGGGAACAAACCCCCCGCCGAGCTGCCTCAGCAACCTTCTCGATTTTGAAGTTTCCGTGCCGCCGGGAACCGCCACCGCTCGTCTCGGCGGCGGGACGGAGCGGGCGGGCGGCTGCTGCCCCCGGTCCCACAGACTCGGGGCATCCCGAGGAGGACGCTGGGGGGCGGGGGGCGCTCCCCAAGCTCCCCGGGCACCCCCTCCGCCGCCCGGGGGGCTCGTAGCGAGCGAAGCCGAGCGGCCCAGGCGCCGCCGTCTCCTCGGGGGTGGGGCGGCCCCCGNTTGGTTGACCAGCCGCAGGGCGTGGGTGAAGGACGGGTCCAGGGAGTCCTTCTCCGCCATCAGCTCGGGCAGGTACTTCTCGTCCATGGCGGCGGCAGCCCGGAGCGGCAGCGGAGCCGGGGCGCCGGGAGCCCCCGCGGGGAAGGAGGCGGTGCGGGGCTGAGTCCCGGGCGGCGGTAAATCCTCGGAGGCAGCGCTTCCCCCCGGCCGCCTCCCGCCCGGGGCTGCGGGGACGCATCCAGAGGGAAGCGCCGCAAGCCCCCGGCCGAGAGCGGGGAAAGGGAAGGGACGCGGATCGGGGGGACGCCCCCCCCCAACCCCGGGCACGGAGAAATCCCTCTGCGGAGACGCACGGGGAGGAGGGAGGAGGTTAAAAGAGCGCTCCGATAGCCGCTGACCCGAAGCGGGACGCGCCCCTCCCGCACACGCGCGCGCGTCGAAGAAAATCGGGGGGAAAAAACGGCGGCGGCTGGCGCAGAGCACGCACCCGCACCTGCCGCGGTGCTGCGCTGACTGAGCGTGCGAGCCCCCTCCGCGCCAGGTTTAAATACCCCCGCCGAGGCCCCGCCCCCCCACCGCCCAGCAGCCTCGCCTCCTGCCCACTGAGCCACGCCCCGGGCCGTTACTCCGCCCCGGCTCCTCCCAATGGGCGGTGCTGGTTCAGCCCCCTTCGGTGTTGCCCCGCCTACTCAGATGATTATTTCTATTGGATCGTTACGGCTGTCAGTTAGAGGGCTGCCGCAGCTACGGATTGGTGGCTGCTCTTCTAAACGCCCCGCGCTCTCCTTTCTCTCCCTCCCCCCGCCGGTGCTATGGGGGTTGTGCTCGCGCTGGGCGGAGCTGTGGTAACGGCCGCTCGCCGGCCGGGCGCCGTGAGGGGATGCGGGCGCCGTGAGGGGACGCGGGCGCAGCAGACCCTCGCCTGAGGGGAGCGCTGGCCCTGTTCCCGTCCGGGAGCTCGCGGCTGCCTCCGCACACGAGCGCCCCATCGGCGGACGCTCGGCCCACGGGAGCTCGCGGAGAGCTGCAGCGAGGCGGAGGAAGAAGGCAGCAGCCCACGGCGTCACTCTGTTTATCCAGCATTTTGTACTTGTGTCTCTAGTACAAAGCACTTCATAAATACTAGGCAGAAAATCCTATTTCTGCTGACTTACACTCTGGGTCATCTTAAGTGGGTTTGTGATTCAGTAGCAGCCCATTTTACGGGTCAGAGAAGCCAAGTTTTGAGAGACATTGCTCAAGCCTGTTTTCCTATTTTTTCAGTGAATGCACTTGGTATATTAGATCATTATTCACTTTGATCGTTAGCTTTGAGACTTTACGTAGCCTCCTTATTAGACCTTAGGTGTTTCATCAATGAGTCCTTGGTGACAAAAGCCCATAGGAAGTGAGAACAACCGTTCTCTGTAGCACAGCACAAGGGCGAAACAAAAATACTAAATCACTGATGCCAAAATCATAATATTAAATTTTGTAATCACTTTTATGTGACCAGTTAAAAGTCCACGTAAACTATTTTTTCTCTGGGGCAATAATCGAATAATCTCACATTTGCATTTGTATTTTATATATATACAAAATAGGTTTGTAATGCATCTCAGTCATATCCTTGCAAGATGGAGAGAAAAAAGCTCTGAAAAAAAGACTAGCATGAGAAATCACACACTCAACGCTTAGAAGCAGAGGTTAAGGCTCCCTTCTGAGAATTACACGTGCTCTTTCACCCTTAAAACAGAAGGGCCATATATTAAGGTATCTTGCTTCTTGTTATATTTTACAGACTGGATTATCTCATAAAAAGTGTTTGATGTTCCACAGTATAAAATACACTTGATTTGCATTCTCTGTACTACCCCTCCAAATAAATCTGACCCAGCAGTAACAAGAACCAGAAACAAATTTCCAGAAATATATTTTTAAAATTCTCTTGCATGACATCAAACTTGGCAGATAGAACTAAAACATACGAGCAACTGCAAAAAGTTGGATTACAATGAATGTTTTATTTCAACCTTCCATATACATCTTCTATAAAAAAAAAAAAAAAACTACTGAAATGCAGCCATCTGTTGTGAAACAGGCAGACACACACAACTTTGACACAGAACAATATGTAGGAGTGTAATCTTTATTGAATGACCTGGAGCAAAATAATCCCTACCTTTGCCTGTAAAGCCGAAAATGTATTTAATGTCCCTCTACAGCATACAGAACCTCAGACAGAAAAGTAGTTATATTATACAAATGGTATAAAACACAATGTACCTTTCTTGGAAAAAGTCATATTCCCCGTTACCTGATTAAATAAACATTTGATGTTTCAAAAAAACCCACAGTATTTCTCCCCAAAGTATACCAATTTCCTCTGGCTTGCACTCTAGAAAGACTTATTGGATGTCTGAAGACTGGTTTCTCACCAGGTCCATAATAATATACAAAGTGTAAAATTATCCACAATTTATCCTATCATTGAAACTCAAACCTGCACATAACAAGTACAGCAGATTGTTTTCTCTGGTGAAATTCACTAGGATGTAATAAAGCAAGAGGAGGACAGAACAGATGGGAAATACAAGGTGTAGAAAGCAGCTTAGGATGTGGTTACCTGGGAAAAGCCCCCAAAGCATAGTTCCTACTGACCAGAAAAAGCAGGAAGGACCAACTCCTGCTGCTGAAATCTATATAAAGCTTGAAAACCAGCTTGATCAAGGAACTGCCCAGTAAGTATTAGCTTTATTTTTCACAAATGTGTAAAAATCGTGAGTCTGAACTTTTAAAATTCACAATTTAAGTGTTTACACCTACTCTACAACAGTAATATAAACAGGAGTTTTTTACACGTGTCCACTCTGCTGTCTATATGCATGTGGCAGTCTCAGGAAGTTAGTTCAGTAGGTGTGTATCGGTTGGGAACCAGCATCTGAGTAACGGCTCCTAACGCCCCAGTTACGTGACGTGTCAGTGCATCTGTCTATTATTAAGACAAAATGGTAGATGCCAAAATAATTGTCCACACATAATAGAAGCATTAGGACATTTTAGTACTTTTGCTCTCTGCTGTGCAATTCAATTCCTTCTTGTACCTCTTGACACAGACAAAGGGACGTCTGAGGATTGTGTGTGAAGAGGCTGTAACTGAGCTGCACCCTGTCTCTGGTACATGGGGGTTCTGTGTAACTACTTGCAGGTACATTTTCCTTCTTTACTGGGTCAGAATAACAAGCAGTATTTTCACGATTAAGTCTTTGTTACTAATATTGTAAGTGCACCGAAATATTCATGATTATGCCCAAATTACTGTCCACTCCTTTTTTATTTCATATGACTGGTGTTATTCCATTTATTCAATGATCATATCAAGCTGCCACTGACCACAGTAAACTTTACATGGCTTTAATGTAGTTCTTACCTCTGATTTACCGGGTCCTGATTTAGAGCTCAAACCATAGCAGACTGTTAGGAATTATTAATTATTTGAGCCTTCAGCTCATTAAAATGCATACAGCTGAAGACCTATAGAAGCAAAATCTATTTTGGGAAATAGTTTGTCACAAATACCACATCTAGTGAATATGTCCTTGATGTGACTCACCACAGTTCTGATTAGCATGTTGCTAAGTAGGTGCTGGCTTCCTTAGTCTTCCAATATATCACTTGCCAATTTCTATTAGGCACATTGAAATTATCATCGCACTCCTTTCCCTAGTATTGCAGTGGCCATTTCTTGTCTTTTTCTTTTTTTTTTTTTCTAACTTGCACTTGGGCTAAATTATGAAGAAATAGACAAGAGCATACTATCAGTCAACACATATCATGAAATGTTTTCAAAAACTCTGAATGCTTTCTTCTGAACAGTTGTGGCTTTCTCTTTTACCCCATTTGCTCCATAGTTAAAAGTGAAGGCTACTTTCATCCGCAAGGAAACTTACTCATAAGGCTGTTTCTTTTAAAAGATTTGTTACATGGTTTTCATATTTTATTCACTCTTTCTCTACATTTATTTCTAAGAGAAGCAAGACTTGCAGGAAAAAAAGTATCTTGTGTTAGAAAAAAAATATGCATGTGATAAAGAGACTGAAGCATCTCTTCTATAAGGAAAGGCTGAGAGAGCTGGGACTGTTCAGCCTGGAGAAGAGAAGACTCAGGGGAAATCTTATCAATGTCTACAAATACCTGAAGGGAGGGTGCAGAGAGGACAGAGCCAGGCTCTTTTCAGTGGTGCCCAGTGCAAGAGGCAATGGACACAAACTGGAATACAGGAAGTTCCATCTGAACATCAGGACTTTACTGTACGGGTGACAGAGCACTGGCACAGGTTGCCCAGAGAGGTTGTGGCATCTCCCTTCCTGGAGATCTTAAAAAAACATCTGAACATGGTCCTGGCAAGATGTTCTAGGTGTCCCTGCTTGAGCTGGATGGTTGAACCATTGACCCTCAAAGGTCCCTTCCAATCTCAAAGATTCTGTATTATACACATTTTTTAAAAGAATTAAATGGCTCTTTTGAGCTGTACATCTTTTTGTTGTTGTTGTAGAGTCAGCACTGAAAGAGCCAAGGCTCTGTCAAGATTTTTATTCAATATGAACTGATTTTGTTTTGTTTCTACTCTTTCTGTGTGCCCATACCTATTACATCAAAAAAAAAATTGATGTAAAATATCCACAGTTACTATTCTTATGAACATAATTTGACATTAATCAAGATACTACAGCAGAACATGTACATGACAAGATTTTTCATTGTAAATATGTGGTAAACTTCATCTGTGAAATCATCCAGACTGTGATCCCAATACCATTTTCTTCTTTCCCTCCCCAGTTGCTCTAGATTTCTGCCTAAGTTATCATCTTCATTATATTCTTCAGCTCTTATAAAAAGAAAAATATTTTTAGTTGTTTTAAGCACTAACTCTGGAGAGGTAGATATCCCTCCATTCTTAGACATAATCCAAATGGTTAACTTACCCACACCTGTCTTCTATTAACCGTGATTCAGTTTTAGAGTTCACCTCCTAGTACTTTTGCCTGTGACATCAGGATTTTGCCATAATTTTGTTGTTGTGGTTGTTTCAGTATAACATTGATAATGGCTAATTCCAAAAAGTCCTGTTAGTATATCATTCAACTTGCCTTAAAAATCTTATGTGCAGCTATTATGATAAAAAGCATTTCTTGAACTGCTGTCTTCCAGAGAGCTGAAAAGTGTGTCACTACTCTCTGCTTGGGCTGACCTCCTGGTAACCAGGTTGAACTAGTACGTGGAATGTGTGAGAACTGGAGAGATAAACGATGACATTATCTGTAGCAGGTAAATTTTAGCATTCCTCCTTATTATTCTTTTCAGGCTTTTAAAAGCATCACAACAGCCTCTCCATTTTCTCGTGCAGTAATTGAGGCAATACACTGCAGTGAGTTCACCACCTTTTTCATTATATTCATGTAAGCCATGATCTACAGGGCTTTTTTCTTTTGTTTATACGTTATTGCTAATGGCAGTTGTAACAGTGCATGTAGCCCTGGAACTGCATGCACATACACCTTGATCATATGGTCTGCCTGCAGACATCATGAAGGACTTTATTTTCTCTGTACTGAACTATTTCATAAGAAACAGTCTCTTGTAATTTTGTTTTAATTAAGGTGCAATGATTTTACATCCTTCTGTGCCAGTATTGGCTTTGTACATGTTTTCATTAAAAATCTAGATTTTGACATTTTCCTTTATATATTTGCTAATATTTCATATAGTTCTAATGTTCCAAAGATATCAGTATCATCATGGTGAAAGGATTTTTCTTTGTATACTGTTTCTCTCTTGTATCTAATAAGAATTTTATGTATAGTTCTTCTGTATGTATAAAATGGCTTATAAATACTTCCTTATTAGTCCTTTCTTGATCCTGTACTGTAGCTATAAAAGAATGTTGTATTATTGTTAAATTTCTCTGCTAGGAGCTTTTGCCAAATTGTATGCACTTTACTTACCCATTTTCCTGTGCAGCATGCTTGTAAATATGGTGTGCTTTGTACACTTTGTGACTGTCTTCTCTACTGCTGGACAATCGACATGTACTACAAACCTGCGTGCATCTGGTCTTTCCACCTACCTCTTTTATTGCTCTGAACGTGGGTAATGGTTTTTAGTCCAGATACTCAGCTGCACCAGCGACTGCTAGGATGAACCAGAAAGCATTTCATGAAGACTTTGCAGACTATGATGAGACCAAGATACACACACAAATAATGAGGCTTATGAGTGACCTCTGAGTGTTTGCGTATATGAAGTGAGATTTTGAAGCAAAGCAGCAGTCGTAGGAGAGCCCCAAAGGAGCCGTTGAAAAGTAAATCAACTGTACACACAATGCACAGTAACCAGTTCATCTTCTGTTTGGGAATGGGAGCATGCTCCTTCTATACCTTTTACAGGCAACAGATAAAAGAGAATGAACTCACCATGAAAGATAGAAAGACTTTACCTCCTGTTCAAAGTATACAGGCAAATCAGTATGTGAAACATTGATTTTATAAGTGCTCCCACTCTGCCAGACATGTATCCTACAACGGAAGGATCAAGCAGTGCAAGATGTTCTCAGTATCCTATGTTCCAAGTATCTTCTGTGATTCAGTGAGAAAAAGGACAGAAACAACCACCAAGCGTTTGTCATCAGAGATTTGCTCAGTTCACTAGCAATTGCTGAACAGGCTAGCATGTTTTTATGTCTAGATCCAAATAATGTCATTTGCACTTTTAAGACAAAGTAGTTCTGTTTTCTAAGGCCCAGTATTGTCAAGCCACCTATCAATACCAGCTCTGCAATGAAATGTTGGTGTGGTTGTTACATATGTACCTCACTGGTTAATTTTGCCCTATCACAAAGTAGGCAGCCAATATATACAAAACAGCTCTTTGGAAAAAGGTTTCATTTGTGGATATCTAACTAATTATTAGTAATAAAAAAAAAAAGAGAGAATCTATGGTGGAAAGGCAGAGTTGTGTCAAATACTATATTTATGAAGTTTGTCTCACAGTAAAATCAATTTTTAAATCCATTACATAACAAGTTTAAATACAGTTCTAATGCAAATTCTGATCATTGTGTTTGGGTCTTGTGTTTTGAAATAACACGCTTCTGTACTTATCCTTCACTTTTTCTTTTTCTTTTCTTTTTTTTTTTTTTTGCATTAAGCAAATCGAGTATTATCTGTGTAAGTTTAGCATTTCTTGCTTTAGACAGTAAATAAACTAGCAAAGTTCTATTTCAGTACCAGCCTGATTTCATTTGCAGGTTTTCTTTTATATCAGAGATGAACTGAAATTTAAAGTGCCTGCTCTGCAACATGGTATTAAGTTAGAACAGTAATCTTGAGTTCTTTGTAATAATGTTACATTCTATAATAATTATCTGAAATATATATCATTATATTTATTTCTCTATTTAAGATAAATTAATCTGGATGGAAGAATCAATTTAAATTGTTTATCAGGATTCATCTTTCCATTAGTTGTCTCACTGTACAAGAAAAACAATATTTGTATCATGCATTGTTTAAATGTTGAGTGGTCACAGAATCAGGTATCATTACATGGAGATAAGGAGGGAGGGGGAGAGTGAGTTATTAGGACAGTTGTTGCAATCCTCATATTAGCTTTACAATTATAAGGTGGTACCTGTTAGCTATCTTACAGCCTCCTACTGCATCCAATTTTAGGAGTGTTTAAAGAAGTAAGGTAATGGGTCAACAACTTAGGAGACAAAAATCGGTATTAACTACTCTGTTAAAAACAACAATAACAACAACAAAACAGGAGGACTGGTTATAATTGCAAATAATATATTGGAATATTTATGATGTGACAAGAAAAAAATTCTACAAAAGTATCAAATCTAGTTATATTAAAAAAAACAAAAAACAGAACACTAATATATCCCAGGGGAAAGAGCACTAGGAATACAGTTTAGCAATTGTATATTAACAGATTGACTTTTGGGACTTAAAGAGCAATTCTAGAGGTCCCAGATTTGTGAGTCCTAAATGTGTTGTGGAAACAAGACAAAACACAGAATACAGCAATATAAGAAATGTTGAGAGAGCTCCATTGCTTTGGGGGTTGGTAAAAGGAAATGTGTCTGTGAGAAGAGAAATAGAAGTCACTGAATAAAAAATTACCTGTTTCTACAAAGTATTCCTGAGGATTCAGTGGTTGAGAATGACTTGATTTTTGATTTTTAATTTTGAACTCAATTGGGAAGCAATAGTTCTGACCATAAGTTCACAAATATAAACAGCACTTCTGTCGACAAACTAAGTTTTAGCATAATGAAGGAACATAAGCAGGATATATTTCACTATAATTTAATGTGTTCAGTGAAATGTTAAGGCAAAAATAGGCCTTTGCTTTCCTGCTAAAAGGCTTTAATTAAGTGCAGTTTCTCTCCCTCACCCAATCATTTTCCTTAATAATTTGGGATATTGACTTAATGCAATTCTGTGACTTAAACTGAGAAATTTATTTTTGGTCAGAAGAAAAACAAGTTACTAAAAATCAATCGTTTGAATTTTATTGATGTACTGTCTTATTATTTTGGCAGTGAACAGCCAAGAATGTGTGCTTGTATAAGAAATGCTTAGTAAGGCTTAAAATCTATCCAAGCACAGATTTCCTTAAATATAACAGATCGCAGGGCTGATACCTGAATTCTGGCTCTTATTCGCAGGCCTCTAGATAGACTTTTTTTTTTTTTTTTTAATTAGTGGAGAATTAGAACATAATACTTCCCAAGGAAACAACCTTTGTTTTCTTAAGGAAACTGCTGAGTTTTATTGACTTTTCAAGAGTTCACCTCTTATACAGTTCAAGTAAAAGTGCAATGCTTGAAAAATGGGATATAAATGCATCTTTTAAATTACCTTGAGAAGCTAAGGATATCTTTATAGCATTAGTAGTTAGTAATTGATGCATTCATCCTAAATCTCAACTTTGCTGCTGCAGCAAGTCCCAAAAATTAGCATAACAATTGGATACTGATATTTTTATTAATTTCTGTGATTTTTTTCTGCTGTTTTGCCACAAATCTTTTGTTCACATGATATAATATGCAGTTAAAATTATCTTATTTTGTGTCTGTTTTTCAATAAACAGAATGTGTTACACAAATATGCCATGTTCTTAGTTGTATTATGAAACAAATACAATGTTCTAAATGACACAAATAATTTGATTTTTAATATTCATTTTTGTATCCTCTTTTTTTTTTTTTTTTTTTTTTTTACTTCACGGTGTGCTAATAATAATAATTAGGATAATACTGTGATCTCTTGTGCTCTATATTGCATTAGATTTCCTCAGCAGATTGGGAAACAATCTTAAAAATATCCAATCCTAAATATATCCAGATACATTTTTATTTCATTTTTTATAGCACATAAATAGAACAGCTATAATTTTATACTAGTAACAGATCTAATTTGAGTAAAAACACTTCAGGTAGGCTGGGACAAATTAAAGCATAAAAGTGGGAATGTGTGAAAGAAACATATGCTTACATTTCAAGATTTGTGGTATTTAGCTATGGCAGTGTTAACATCCTGTTGGTTTTTTCCCATAGAGGAATACATGAACATTCAAATTTCTTTAACAAGAAGGGCCATTAGTCAACTGTAGCTTTATAAAAGAATGCCTTGGCAGATGCTATTGTCTTCCAGGTGCAGGAAAAAAATCAACATGAATTTTCTTTTTGATAACAGTCTTACAATGCACTGTATGATACAGAATGGTAGAAAAACAGGGTGGAACAGATCCCACAGGGTCGTCTAATCCAACAGTTTGCCCAAGGAAAGAGTCCAGAGAATGCTAATATCAGCTGAACTGCCTTGACAAAAAGTTGGATACGATATTACAAGTAAGGGCCTTTCCTTATACCTCCAAACATCTCCTTTGAAGTAAACCGTGCATGCAAGTGCGCCGAAACAGCTCACTGTAGGACTTGAGCTTTTGCCCTAAAGCTGTAAAACAATGTATAGAATGTTTATCGCACTTGGTCTACAGATAGAGCTCGTTCTTATGCATTGTGCCTCTGTTCATTAATATTCACCTACTCCAAAGAATGTGAACAATTACATTATGCTTTTAGAACATGTCTGTATACAACTGCCCAACTACCCTTTCTTATATTAAACATGCTAGATAAAAGCCTAACTTTACCCCTAGAGATACTATCTTCCATGTGTCTCTAATATGTCTTAGTCTTCAACAACCATAGTCGTGAAAATAATATTTGCACTACTGTCTCCCAATTAACCCCTTTCTAGCTAAAAAGGTTAATGCCAAATCTATTTCTTATTTAAAACCTACTGCAATAAAATTGCTGCAAACCGATGGCCTTCCATGTCTCACTAAATGTAAAAGCCAGACTTGTGAAAGGTTAAGAAAAAAGTTATGGACTTATGAAGAATAAACTCTGAATAAAATTTTCATAATTAAAATTTTAATGCTTCAGTCATGTTAGTTAGATTGCTATGCTCTGGAATATGGGATGGGTGAAGTTCAGAAACAATATTTTATCTTAAAATTGCCCCAAAGCAAAATGACTCAGAAAAAAAAAAAATTAAAAATAGATGTGGAGAGTATTATTACTACAGTAGTGGTAAGACAAAAGGTCTAGATTCAATGAAAGAAATGCAAGAAAGTCCAAAGAAGTGTGCTTGTCTAGTTTTTATTTTCTATTGTAAACTTAGTACTTGATGTCAGATGAGAAAAGCAAACACTGTAATTTGAGGAACAAAAAGTTATTTTCTTCTTCATGAGTGAAATCAAAATCTGTCCACTATCCATGGTCCTAAACTTAAAGGGTGGTTCATTCATATCCAGCAGCATACAAGATCTAGACTTATGGCATTTCCTTGCTGTGACTCTCCTGTGACTGACAGCACCAATATTTTTATCCATCCGGAGAAGAAAAGATTCAACTCTTAAAGTTATTGTTAATCAAATAAGAAAATTTAGTCCACATCTTCATTTCAGAGCCATAAAATTACATTGAATGTGTAATTTCAAAATAATGTATGAGACACTGGAATAAAAAATTATAAGCTAATAGTGTTCATATAACCTTTATCACAGGTAGCTTTTTCTTACTTACACTGAGGCCTCAACTTTTATTTGTTTTGTTTTGTTTTTTATTAAAGCAAAGAAAATCCGTACCTCATTTTACACAGATTACTTTCATCCAGATATGCTGATACAGCAGGAGTCTTTACTGAAGTAATTTCTTGCCTGATTTTATAAAAGCCATCAACCTCCACCCTTAAAAACCACGAAACTTTTAAAGTCTTACACAGCCAGTGATATTTGTAACGTGTTTCTTTATCCAAATTGAGAAAGAAAAAGCTCTGGAATTCAGAATCCATTTCTGATCCTCCAGAGTCTTAGAACTAACCCACCAAAAGAGGGGATTGGCTCTAATATTAGAAAGTATTAAAGAAATAGAAATTAGCATGGATTAATAATGTGAAAGATCATATTAGTTCTCATTAACAAATCCTGTGTTGTTTTTAAGACTTTTTAAGGCCCCAAAATGGAAGCTCTCTATATAGCCCTAGGTGTTTCCTGTACTACATCATTTAACACTTCCTGTCTTGAGGAAACTTCTTATTCCCCCTCCAAACTTTGTTATAAATAATTTAGTTATAATAGACAACAGTGTACAGATGCTACAGTAGAGTAAGCTGAGAGAAGATAAGGTCTCTATAAAAAAAAAATCTTTCCTCTTTATTTAAAAATACCTGCAAACCCGGAGTTCATAAAAACTCTGCAGAGCCAATTGGTGTAGAGACTGTTTCAACTGGGTTTTAAAACCCAGTCCTTGACAGAGGTTCAAGAAGGAGGTTTCCTGTTATATGGATCTTGAGAGCTATTAAAAAACAAGTGCTTTGCGAAACAGTCTGGGAAATGTAGTTCTACTGCAAGTGATTATTTTGGTAATTAACCCTTACAAACACACTGCTGAAAGGGGATGAAGAGCTGGTAGTGCTTGATTAAACTGTATCCTACAGGTAAAGGAAACATGGCTGTAGCAAGACAGTATTGGGGGGTAATGAGGGTCTATAACCTTGTTTGTGCTATGTTTGGTACAAGTTATCTGGAGATTTTAGATCCTGTGCTGCGATTGCTTTCTTTAAAGAAGACAGCTGCTTTTTTTGAGCATAATGTAGGACAGTTCAGTTTGGTTTTATGTTGTTTTAGTAAAGGGTATGTGAGCAACGTGCAATAAATCACCCGTTAAGATTTTTTTTGTAGTAATAGTTGAAATCTTGAATTTTATTATGCTATTTAAATATTCAGACAAAGGGATGATATAGCTTTTGCTTATACCCCTCTGTTACCTGCATGATGTAATCAATAGTTTTATACACCCTAGGATTCAGTTTCCTGCCATGCTGATGCTGTGGTGTTCCTGCAGATAAGTGTTGCTGTACTGCTGGAGAACACTTTTAGTCTCTTCAATCTGAATGACATAGAATTTCTTGGAAAATGAGACTATTTAGTTTGTGATAAAATGGTCTATTACATTTTTAAAAAGGTCATCAGAATCTAATAACATCGTTTAGAAATTCTTAGTGAATTCTTTTTGTTTTTGTTCTGAACCTGCCAATGGATATTTAAAGCAAAACACTGATTTCTGAACTTGATCTTGCATGAACTGTCTAAGCAATAAAAATTTATAGCTTGTTTTGTATATGAAAACAATGAACTCTTAATGAGATCTTAGCACGAATTTTAGAGTTGAAGGAGAGAGAATAGAGGTGAGTTAGAATTGCTGACAACCGTAACTGTAGTTTCTGACCTCTTTGTTTTCATTACTAACGTGACAGTGAGGCCACCACTTGTGGTTCAGCATAGAGTGCACACCAAGGATTCTGCTCCTTTTCAGCATGAAGGTGACACAGCACTCATTTGGGTGGGCAGCGGGTACCAAACATGTCTCAGATGCAACTTGACATGCCTGGTGTAGCAGCCTTGACCTCCAGCTACTGTTGCAGATGGATGTGGGTCACCTATAGATCTTGTGTCATATTGCCTCTCCCTGGATAAACAATACCTTGTTATCAAGTCTCAAGGAATCTCAGGTAACACCAGGTGTCCGTGCTTAGGCAAGTGAATCGAACCCTTCCCATTCTTGGAGAATTTCTTCCTGGCTTATGGAAAGTCAATGAAAAGACACTATCTTCACTGACAAATAAGAATGGTTAGAATGATTGGGATTTCTCATCCCAATTAAGAAAACAAATACATTGACTTCAGACTGTGTTTACTTTTCTGTAAATGACTGAGGTGTGTCCAGTGGCAACATTCTGTTTCTTTGATGGTAACCTCAATGAAATCTGTCATTAGCTAATTTGTTTTAACAGACCAAGTCTGTTCTGTAAGGCTAATGATTATTACTATATATAAAAATATATAATATATATATATATATTCTTTAAATAAAAATGTAAATGCTTGTCCCACTGTGTTTTTACTAGGGTTACTAGGGAAATTAAAATTCTTCACCAAGCTTTTCATACCCTGACAATATTTAATGACATTATGGTGCTTTGGTAACCTCTTTAAAGTATACAAAACAAGCTAGCATGAAAGCAGATGAAAATACTACCAATATAACTGCTAATTGCTATGATCACATTGTGCCAAAGGTTATGCAGGTGTTTAACTTCAAACATATACACAGACCTGTTACGATGGCCTCTAATGAGCATATTTATAATGGAGACGGAGAGCCACAGAAACCTTAGCCAAAATGAGCCTTCTGCATCTTCTCACTTCTCCGTGATCCTGCTTCTGTGAGCAAAAATATTCTGAAGAACAGCTTTTCTGCTTAGCTGTTTTCTGTAGCGATACTTCAGTGAAGTAGGACTCCTCCAGTACTAGCAAGTTGGAGTAAAATTCTATCACACCACCACTAAAGACAGATGGATAAAGAACTGCAGTGATTTTTTGAAATGGTTATTTTTTTAGGTGGCTGGTGCCAAAGATGGAAGCCAAACCTCACAGTGTGCTTTCTGTGCAATGCAGTGGGGACAACTAGTTCCCTTGGAGAGGCAATCCAAAGACCCTCAGTTTCAACAGGGAACTGCTAGCACTTTCAGCAGTTACCAGTGGAAAATTCTGAGCATGGGAGAAGTCCAATTTTTGTGTTCAATCTGCAGTTTAGGTACCGCTGTCAGTTCTACAAAGGAGATGCTACACAACCTCCGCAGAGTCCAAAGCCAGAACCCCACATGAGGGAGTATGTCTAATCTGAAGGAATGGAAAAAAATACTGTGCTAAAAACATTGTAATGCCCTCCTTTCACAAAATAAGAAATGCTTTTACACTGGTGCTTGTGCTTAATGCATTGACTTGGGAGTGTGGAGTCCAAGAGTCTCACCTTGCCCTCAAGGTTATTTCTGTTTTTCATCCACTGATTGTTGAATGAAAAACACAGTAGCCTGTAGGCACATTCAAAGTGTTCCCCTGTGCTAAAAAGGAAAGATTCATGAGGGTAGGAGGAGAAAATATGTGAAGGAGTAAATTTCTAACCGGCTAGAACAGCTTTCTGAGAGGAAAGCATACAAGTTTGTTCTCAACCCTACAGTTAACTTAGTTATAAAATGAACTTAAACACCTAGTGAATCGAAGGGCAACAAATCTCACAATCAATCCTGCAGGAAAGTAAACATTCCTGTTCCATCCGCTCCACAGATGGAAAGATACAGAGGCAGCAACATACAGCATCTCTCAGTATTTCCAAATTAACAATATAATGGTTTTTGTTTGTTTGCGTGTGTGTGTGTTTTTGTGTAGGGAATGGTATAAGATGTTGGGGTTTAGATAAGGTTTAGATATTGAAAAAAAAAACAACAAACAAATAAACGGGAAAAACATTTAGTGAGGAGTCCTCAGAGCCCTCGTTATTACAACAGAAATTCCGTGGCGTACAAACTGACAACAAACAGTTTGTATGTATAATTTATGTTATTTAAGGGAAGATGTGAGGAAAAAAACAAATGTATTGAAAAGTACTTCTGTTTTTGTTAAACAAAGGGAACGCTTTGGGATGCCTTTCCCCATTTATCAATCCCTTTTGAGAAGTAAGCAAAGCTCTGTAAGTCTATCTGTGTGTATATGTGCGTTTCTGGTGTCTAGAACAACACAACATCATCACTTTAGGGTTTAGAAACAGCTACATTTCCTCACTGTTCTTGTGTTGTCTTTCCCCAGTTGCTGCCCTTTTCCATAAAAAGCATCTATTTCCAATAACTTTCCAAGAGTAAATTTTCAAGCAGATGTCCTCTACAGATACTGCATTATCAAATGGATGAAAGGGACAGCAAATTCCAGACAGTAAAGTGAGTATATTCTCATCTTATTTTTGTATGGAAAAATTTATTTCTGTAGTTTGGTAAAAGCAAGCTAATCTTTTGTATATTTTAATGAAGTTTTCAGAAATTATGCATACGATTTTGTTCTCATTGGTGCAAATCAGGAACAAAATTTCACAAAAATTTCACGAAATGAAATTAGGCTAATGCCAGCAGTTAGATAGATCAGGACAAAGACTGACATTCTTATTTCTGAAAAAAAAAATAAAAAATCTACCAAAAGAGAAGAATAAATAAATATAGATTAAAGCTTCTACCAGGTCATGACTTTGTACAGAACATTACTAAGTTAATAATTATGATTTTTACTCAGTACAACTGCAAGAGGATCCTAATTTGTAACCAATCAGCAGTTGTTTACAGGTTTCCACTCCCACCAAGTTTAGTAGAAATAGTATTGTTCTTTGGGGAAAAAAAAAGAACCAATGATACTCTTAGTCCTGTACAAATTCATACAGCAATGATGGTAGGTGAGTTTTATTTAGTCAAACTCAGGATTTCTCTGGAATTGGCTTAGTTTGTCTTTCCTGGATGGTTTAATTTAGATTAACAACATTGGGAATATTATCCACTGCGTGCTTTTTGATGAGCTACCAAGTGCAACTGGTTAAAGAAACCTGGTCTGGTCTTTGCCTGTAACCCCAGCACTCTAAGGCTAAGTGAAAAAACAAGTTGTGCAATAAAATCGATGAAACTATTTCCTACCTGCAGGTTACCTCTGACATTAAGGTTGGAAATGGCAACTTTAAGAAATGAATTTTCTCCATAATATTGTTAACTCCCATCAATAAAGGAATGAACATAGACACCTATGTCATCTCATGTTTCTTACTGGACTCCTTGGGACTCTTGGCACCACTTCTAGATGACAAGCAGTGTGCGGGCAGAGCTGCTTTGTAAGCATTGACTGTGTAAATCACAAGTGCGCCTGAATTAATTTAACTTGACTAAGTTTAACTTGACTTTATAATTTCACACATTGTATTTAATAAAAGTAGAAGTGAACAGCCAGCATTAAGTGAACTTTGCATTTTATTTTCTCTCTCTGGAATATAATTAATGATCGCTCTTTGTTCCCTTTGTACAGCAATAAGAAATAGACAAGTACATCAAATGAATAGATTTTTTTCCTCTTCCTGAAACTGCTGGGGGTCTCATACCTGTGGCATGTTAAGACCTGACCGTCCTGCTTTACTGCAGTTTTGCAGAACATAGCTCTCATTTTAGATGAGCCTCATTACAACAGTATCAAAAAGTGCATGACAGTCATTAGGTGATTTATCTTTTAAATTCTGTGCTAATTAGAGAATTAATCTTTTGCAGATGAGGATCCAAAGCACAGAAAATTTTCTAAAGATAATCTGTGACAGAGCAGTGGATTAGGTTTTGGCTAGCACCCCATACAGCAAACTGTCCTCCTCTGGTGCCCTGGCTTGTCTTCATGGTCACATACTGACCTGGGCTAGCTCTGCTCACATCGGAGCATGGCAGAGTGCAAGCCAGGTGTAAAAGCAGCATTATTTAATGTCTTTGGCTCAGGTTTCTGCTTGTATCCATCATCTCAGGTGACGCACTCTGAAATGAGCACAGCTATCAGACCTCAAGCTGATTTGCACTCTGCTAGCTTTGAGTTGAAGCAGAATTAAAGCCAGATGTTTCTGCCTGCCTGAGCACACACTCTTGGCACAGACGGATATGCCAGGCATCATCTGATGTTCCCATGGATTAACCTAGTATACTCACTTTAACATTAAAATCTCTTTACTGAACAGAAGTTTCAATTGAGCTAAATAATTCAATGTATAATGTGCCTTGAAATTGTCCACTTTCGGTTCTTTACACTATAAAAGTCTCTATTCTTCATTCTGTCAGCAAATCTTTCTGAGTTAATTGTTGCTGGGCAGTCAAGGGAGATGATAGCACCTTTATCAATAATTAGAGGCATGTGTGTCTCTATCTTCAAGTGAAAAAGAGCAAATATCCTTCTTAAAAAACATTGTGGGTAGCAGCAGAAAAGGAAAATGTTATATGTATGATCAGCTTCAGGAATTAAAGTCTCATATGTATGGACCAGTAGAGATCATAAAACATTATTAAAAATAGCAGTTTTCATATGTTATTTTCATTATAAAATAAAAATAAGTGCTAGATAATATGTTTTCCCAAGTTTATGCAAGTTTCTAAAAATATAATAAATGCATAAGACAATAATAGTAGGTAAAGCCTTCTCTGTGGTACTGTGTAAGTGAGGGCCATGTTTTCTGATGAAATTCGTTCAGGATCACTGAATGTAAGGATGAAAAGATCTACAATATTCGTCAACTTGCAGAAGTTTTTTTTCCATGTATTCGTTACATGGAAAAAAAAAAAAGATTTTACTTAGGTGTGTTGGAAGAAAAAAGTTGGATTTTCTGAACTTTTATTCTGATGAGAGACAATACAACAACAGAATGTCTCTCGGGCTTCTGCAGTTTCTGGTTTTCATCTGAGCCATACATAGCTTTGTTTCTTCTTGTGAGGTTATAATCAAGGGGGGTGATACGGTGGAAAATGAATAAAACACAAATTTAAGGGTTTTGTCAACCAAGGGAAGAGTCATATTAAATCATCACTTTTAGCTTCTCCTTTTCCATAGCAGTTTGAAATTGTGAAGAAGTACTCACTCTATAGATATGCCCTAATTTCTTAGGTACAAAGAAGCTCTTTCCTAAGTACATAACATTTTATTTCGTTCATTATAACCCCCACTTTTTAATACCTTGGCTGTTCATAATAAAAACACAAGACAGATGATGCTATACTAGGCAAACAAACAAACAAATTGAAAATTAAAAAAAAAAAAAGGATAAAAACAGAAAGCTTTAGTCTCTGTTAACTAGCAAAAATCATTCATCAATTTTATTGCAAATATTTTCAATACTATTCAAGGCAGGTATAAATGCATCAGTTTCTAAATAGCTATAGGTGATTTATTTTCTGCACATTGATGTTCTTGTTTGGAAGCTGACCTGCACACAATGCTGTGCTTCCCAGGGCTAGGGTTGAGGGCCTGCAGCAGAAGGGAAAAGACTTTGACACTGCACTTGCAAAGTGACAATACTGCCTCCCGGTGGCTTCCCGTGTCATTCATTCTTGTTGCCTGTACATTTCAAGCTGCTTTTTGGCTGAGATAAATTATGTTGTTTCTTTTGTATGTTGAATGCTAAATGCACACAAGTGAGCACATTCCTTTTTTTTATTTTTTTTTATTTTTTATTTTTTATACAATAATAGATTGCTACACCCATATGTGCATTGGCAGGATGTTTTTTCTGGCTTTTTTGTATGATTACTCCACTACAGTTGCAACAATTGTGACTCAGACTGAAAACCCTACCACATTGTTTTCTTTTCCTTCTGACTTGGCAAGGCTTTTTAGGGAGATGCACAAAGCATTATATTCCTTAAGTCAAATACGGGTCCAGAGCAGTTTCTTCTGCAGCATAGTGAGCAATCTAATTGCTAGCAACTTCTCGTCATTTTTGCAGAATGTAGGCTTTATTCATGATTTAATGAGTCTGTATACTTCAACTTAATTATATGCATTAGCTTCTTTGTGTTGCTTATGGCTTTCCAAGAGCGCCCAGGTCCACTTGACCTGTCTGCACAAAGACTGCAGAATCACACAGACTGCAGAGATGTGACTAGGCTTTCAAAAGCTGGAAGTCAATGTGAAGAAGGGTCAGGCTCTCAAAAGTTTTGGGCACTCACTCCAGCAGCTCCCACTGTCACATTTATAGCCGGCTTCTTTTTAACACTTCATGCACTAAGTAGCTGAAAATCTTAAAAGTGATCAAATGATAGATATATTCTGTGACATGTCAGGTATATATGAGATAAGGCACATAGCTCTGAATATGGACAAGACACAATTAGTGTGGGGCTGAAAATGATAAAGGGGAACCTTCTTTGTAAGCCCTACAGAGTGAGATCTTGAAGTTTAAAACCCACACTGGGATTTCAGATCATTTCCAGAAGCTCGTCTCGGAGGCTGTCAGCTTTACCTGGCACATGCTGGATGAGAAACTTAATTCTTTACCAAGGGTGCTACAGAAGTCTCTGCTAGCCACGTCCCTTCACCCCAAATGTGGGAAGGTAGAAGAAGGGAGCTTAAATGACTGAATATGGAACAATTTGCAAATGTCCTTGTTTTTAATGTTTCATTTTAAAACAATACACTTCCATTTTGCCAAGCTATAGCCACCGTTTATGAAGTACATTCTGTATTAATTCAAACAACGGTATAAAATAAGTAGAGATGGATATGCCCTTTTCCATTTATTTTATTCAATTATATGTGAATTACAAAACCTAATTAAATGTCTGCTTTACTGAATGTGAAACAATTCCCTTTTTCTTAAAGGTAAAATAAACAAGAAAACTAAATTAACTTTGTAAATTTAACATTATGGCTTTAAAGTTAATTTTGAATGTTTATACTAATATTTTAGTTTTCCTGTTGAAACCACAATGTGTTTTAATTTGGAGAAGTAGTCTTGGGGGCTTGCTTTGTTTGGTTGGTTTTGGTTTTGTTTGTTTGTTTGTTTCTCTATCACCTTAGCATTGTGCTCAGGATCTCATCTCACAATGTCAGAGCAACTGCACAGGATGCTCCAGACCCTGTAAGAGTTACAACCTACTTTTCTGAAAATTACTAATCTTAGGCAACCATTTTCTGGCTGCAATTTTAATCAGGCAAGCCTAAAGTTTAGGCTTTCAAGGCTGCTATCCATCTATGCGTTCTTGGCTGCATCTTCTTTTTCTGTGTGGAATTACATCCAAAAGGAAAGAAGGAAGAAAGGAAAGAAAGAAGGAAGGAAAGAAAGAAGGAAGGAAGGAACGAAGGAAGGAAGGAAGGAAGGAAGGAAGGAAGGAACGAAGGAAGGAAGGAAGGAAGGAAGGAAGGAAGGAAGGAAGGAAGGAAGGAAGGAAGGAAGGAAGGAAGAAAGAAAGAAAGAAAGAAAGAAAGAAAGAAAGAAAGAAAGAAAGAAAGAAAAGAGAGGAATATGTCCAGCACTTTCAGATGTTGGTCCTGGCTGGGCTCATGGTCACTGTGCTCCTGCTGCATGCAACCAAACCCTGACTTGCTGGGAACGTGTGTACAGTGCAGACACAGGTAAACCAATGCTACACGGAAATTTCACTGGCTGCACCTGCACTGCCAGACTGTTGTGACCTCAAACTAGCAGAGATTTCCAGAGAAAAGTGGAGCTGTTCTAAGTTGGACAGTGTTTCTCATGTTGGGTATCAGAATCTGAAGAGCCCAGAAGTGCTAGTGACTTTTGTATAAATGACCCATGACTATATCTCCAGTGGTAAATATGGATTTAGACACGGCATTAAAGACAGACAATAGTTGTGAGCTAGTGTGAATCTGCCTCAGCAGCAGTCTCAGTGGAAGACTGGAGTTACTGGCATAGAAATGTGGGCATCCTCATCCATTCGCATTGTTCTGCCTCCGCGGATGCTGCAGGTTGTGAGATAGCACGGCCGTACACAGGCTCATTCTGACCTCTAGGTCAGTACATATGCGTGCGTCTGTACTGTGCAATAAAGATGTGCTGACATTGCCATGGGAAAACAGCTATTGCATTTTCTTTCACTGGAACAATCCCCGGTGACAGCTTTCTTGCAGTGTTAAATTCACGTAGCTGGATAACAATATTTGTTTCATGTAATTAAGTGTACGAGTGCTGCCATAAGGGCTGGTTCTCAGCCGCTTTGTACGCTCAGCTTGCTGTGTGCGATGTTTGTGCAGTGCTGGTGTCAAACCTGGCAGCGAGAGTTAGTTTTTCCAACTCCACTTTGCAGAAAAAGAGGAAGGGAGAGACAGGTTCACCGTGAACCAGGTAACCAAAGCAATCAGGTTCCAAGTTTTCAAGTTATGATTAAAGCAGCATTTACAAAAGAAGTTACAAATTGGCATGTCCAGCAGTCTCTTTCTACATCCTTATTTCATTTGTGCGATTTCCTAAAACATCATTTCCTGCTGTAGGATTTCTTTGTTCTCTGCTCCACAAGGAGGTTTCCTTGCCAGCCGAGTTCCTTGGCAGAGCAGAAGCAATCCGTCATGCAGCAATTTTTTTTTTTTTTTTTTTTTTTTTTTTTTGTTACAGACTTTGTCTCCCTTGCACATTCAATTCACTAGTGCCCTGCAGAAAAGAACATCTTGTCTGACAAGGTAGCGCTGTTTAATAAGTGGTTAAATTTTTCCATGTTCCAGATAACCTAGCTTTGAGGGAGGCAAAGGGAGGATATTAAAAGCTTTCAGTTACAGGCAGGTGCTTGAAGGACAGGCTTGACACTGTACTTCGGTAGCATATACAGGTTAGGTGTAAGAAGGATGCTGTACATCAGTGATCACACAATTCTGTTTGTACAGAAAAACACTCTGTATCTGCTAATAATCTTTCTCAAGCATGTCTACACAGCTTTTAGGGCTTGGCAAGCTTTTAGTTTAGAGCAAATAACTTTTTTTCTCTCTTTTTTTTTTTTTTTTTTTTGGAGTGGTCGGTCCAGGTAAATGACGACGTTTTCCTCCTTCTGCTTTAGAACATCTGAGCCTCCAGGGCAGTATTTGGATGCAATCCTCTTCTTCTCCTGGCTGAAAAGCTTTGTAGAATTGCTGTTATCAGTTTTCTGTCCTGTGCTGGTACATTTGAACAGCAGGGATGCTGCAGCCCAGAATCCTGGGCCTGTAATGGCTCTGCATGTTCATGATGTTTATAACACATTGTCTGGAGCACAGCAGAATTCCTGTAAGCATCTTGGGTTAAGAAAGATACATGCAGCAACAAAAACAATATTCTTTTGAAAAGATTGCTATAAGTAAGATTCTTGAGTGCCAAAAGTTTTCCCTTCTAAGCAGTTCTAAATTAATTTATGATACGGAGCTGGTCTGTGAGTGCTTGCTATGGCTTTCAGGGAGCTGTTTGCTCACATGATTTAGTCTAGATTTTTTTTTCTTCATTGGCTTCTCCATGTGTCTCCATTCTTTTTGCAAATGACAGCTCTGAGAAGTGTTAAAGCACCTGAATAGCAAGAAGAGAATCTAGCTGCCGATGGCAAGAACATCAGAGCAAGGAAGAACTACTCTCAGGGTGCTGCTCCCAGAGCTGTTGTTTTCCAGAGAAGAAAAAAAAATTCCCATGCAGGCAGGCAGGAGGCAGCGAGGCAGTGGATGCAGAGGGTGATGGTGAAGAGAGATTCAGGGGAATGGGGAGGATGTCCGTGGAAAGGAACCATTTAACATGGCAGCCTAGCTTAGAAAAAATGAGTAGCAAACCTGAAAGTAAGCACCGGAGTAGAAAAAGAGACAAGGATCAGGGTGTGAAGAAGCATGATCAGAGGAGCAGAGAAAGAGGGAAGAAATGAACAGATGGATGCAGGATCATTTTTTACATTAAAAAAAAAAAAAAAGTAAGCAAGTGGCAGTATTACACTGAAGACATATCTGTGAAAGCAGATATAGGTGTAAATATTTACAAATATATACATATACATATATATTTAAAATATAGTTTCTCAATGCTGTCTATATGAACAACAGCTGCTGCTGCCGGAGTATGAAATGATTCTTATGCTCTCACTGCATGGTTTGGAAAAGCCTGTGAATCCCTGTAGAGATAAGAGGCATCCTGGCTTCAGCTGGGATAAAGTTAATTATCTTCCTAGTAGCTGGTATGGTGCTGTGTTTTGGATTTAGGATGAGAATAATGCTGATAACACACTGATGTTTTAGTTGTTGCAGAGCAGTGCTTACACAGAGCCAAGGACGTTTCAGCTTCTCGTGCTGCCCTGCCAGCGAGGAGGCTGGGGGTGCACAGGGAGCTGGGAGGGGACAGAACCAGGACAGCTGGCCCAAACTGGCCAAAGGGATGTTCCATGCCATATGGTGTCATGCTGAACAATAAAACTGGGGGGAGCTGGCCAGTGGGGTGCTGTTCCTCGGGGACTGCCTGGGCATTGTCAGCTGGTGGTGAGCAATTGCGTAGTGCATCACTTGTTTTTTTATATTCTATTTTTTTTGTATTTTTTTCTCTCTTATTAAACTGTCCTTACCTCAACCCACGAGTTCTCGCACTTTTACCTTTCCGATTCTCTCCCCATCCTACTGGGTGTGAGTGAGAAAGTGGCTGTGTGGCACTTAGCTGCCTGCCAGGTTAAACCACAACAGAAAGTTTCTGTACTTCTCAGCAAAGTGAATATTCCATAGCATTTTGATATTATTAACTTATTCTAGTTCCTCTGTAACTCCGTGAAGTGGATATAGAGACTTGGATAATTCAAATGTATGAGTTAATAAATTACAGTTAGAGTATATCCAGTTACCATAATGGCTCTTAAATAATTAAACAAAGCAGTCTTAAATAGGATACTGCTACATCGCCCTAACTAGAAAGGTGTCATCAGAGTTACTAAAAACCTATCCCTTAAGGTCCCATTCCACTGTGTACGTAAGTACAATTAGTGGCTGCTTTGCAGGTCTGGAGGAATTGAGAATAAATCAAAGGAATAGAGGGCTTGTTGGGAATCGAGTGGAAACTAATGATGAGAATTGTATGTGTTACAGAGAATGTGGTTTGGTCTCTGCTGGATGAACCACCCAACTGTGCTGTGACTCAATTTACCTGTCTGCAGGATGTCTATGGCTTCCAGGCCACAGCAATGATTGTATTTAAAGTTCTTCCACAGTCTTCAAAAAGGACATTTCTTTTTTAATCAACATCTGGAATAAAGCTGGTATTGGAAGGCAGTGGTGTATATTGACCATGCTTCAATCAGGCCTTGAAGTCCTGATAAAAGCAGAAAGCTCTGCTCTCATAATTAGTTCCACTAACATCTGACAATTTACTTACCTAAGCGAAGGATACAAGATTAGTCCCTTGTTAGGACTCTTGCAGGAGCTAAATTTGTACTTGCTAGCAATGAGGCAATAATGGGTTGATTGATCCATTGTGCAGACCTGAATGAAAATATTAAAATCAGAAGCCTAAAACAAAAGGAAAAAGAACATTTAAAAATATATATTCTCATCAAATTCTCATGCACACAGAAAAAGGAACGGTGATGTAAGAATAGATCTTTGCCGTGCAAAAATAGAGACACCGTCTAAAAATTGAGTAAAGGACATAGAGTGTATCAGCAGAAGACTCTGTGGAAGAACTTTACTCAAAGTCTTTTTACTGTCTGTGGTATCTCAGATGTTCTCACAGCAGGTGGGCCATATATTGTGTTACTTTCTTTGAGAAATTGCACGAAAGCAGCTGGTGATACACAAGGTGTCATCCGACACTTGTTTCATATACAGTAAAGTAAACGAATAATGCAGGTTTCTATGATTTATCAATAAACAGCCAAACCACATACTGGAGTTGGCTCTAGACAACTCACTCAGCGTTCTTTTAATAGTAATAACTAAGATTTATGTAGTGCCTTTCATCCCCCAAAGATCCCAAAGCATTTTACGAACTCCTTAAAGAACACATTTTGAGAGGAAATACAGGGCTCATGAAGAAAGCTTGACCGCTGCTTGGGCAAGAAAAATAGTCTGGCAAAATATGCAATACCATTATACAACAGTTTGGGACAGGAAGTGAAGGACAAAGGTGTCAAGATGGAATGGCAGAAAGAATTTAATTAGACACATTATAAATAAATACAATCTATCTAAGTACCCTGAAACTGGAATCTAGCCATGATACTGCAGGGACTTCACTTCCTTTAGGAGACACATTTGTATTTTTTAAACCTATAATGTGAAATCGATCCAATGCTTAGTGCTGAAATGCTTTCCTATGTGTGCAACTGCAATGAGAAAGTATTTTTATCGCTGGTGGTTACACTGTCATAGTATCCAAAATATATCAGGTGCTGTTCAGTTGCTGTAGATATAGTGCTGGTACTAAAAAAAAATGACAAGACGAGAAAAAAAGAAAGCGATGGATGTACAAAAAATTACAAGAGTGTGATATTGCAGCTTGCCCAATTCCTTCTTTCATACCTTGTATTTGTCTTTATCATCAAGCCTGTTTTGCCGTTCTCATTTTCAAAAAAAAAAAAAAACACCTTTTCTGCTTCATATCAACTGGGAGGCTGTTTTCACCTTTATCTCAATCAACGGGAATAGCAGGCATGTATTCCTACAGTCAGATGGAGCCCAAATCTGATTTAACTTGAATACTGTGTAAATCAGTGAGGCTCCGTGCAGCATAAAACAGGACAGCCTTTGACCTGTTGTTTTGTTTGTTTGTTTGTTTGTTTGTTTTTAATAAATATTATGAGCGCGTGGGAGCAGACTGCGATATTTTTGAATTCTTTTGCTTGCCCTTTTGAGTCTTCAGAAGCCCTGGAGGGGATGCCTCTGGGAATCGTTTATTCGCAGACAAGTGAAGAGAGGTTTATTGAGTAGTGAAAATATAGTCTTATTTTGTTGCTGTATTTTCCACTTTTATTCTGAGCGATTAACCTGTACAGAAAAACACTTTAATGGAATATAACTGTTCTATGAAGAGGGCCTGAAGAGATATCTATGCAGTATTTATATGGTGTCTCAATTACCACTGCAAAATAGTTTGATGATTCAGCAAGGAGCCCTAACGGTATCTTCAATAACTCTTTTCCATTTAGGTCTTTGTAGAAGAACCAAATCTATACTACTGCTTGGTCTTTTATTCCCTTTAGGTCATGCATTTTGGTACAGAAAGTACATAAGTAATATTCTGTGAGCTGGAAATGCAGATGAAGCAGGAAGCAAGGCTGAGCTGAATGAAAAGCAGAGATTTTGTGACAATGCAAGCTGCTCTCCACCAGGTACTGTGAGGTAAACATGCCTGGCTTCCAGTTACATTAAAAAAAAATAAAAAAAAAATGAAAAAAAAAAATAAAACCAAGTTGGGGATATACCCCTTACAATAGTCTCAACAGAACACACACAATATTCTCAACAGAAATGTCCTGTTATGAAAGGAATGTTTTACATCAAATTGTTTGTGTAGTTACTGTGCAAAGCAGATGTATAAATTTTGGTCTTCTCCAAAGGCAAAAGCCCAGGGCTTAAGACAAGTGAAGAAACCAAGAGCAGGACTTGGGAAGAATTGGTGCACAACACTGTGTGGGAGATGCTATAAAGAAGGATTTTTTTCTAACAGTGTCAGAAAGCACATCAGGGGAGTTGGTAGCAAGCGTCAGTCGCACAGGAATACGTGAAGAACTGTTGTTAAGAATATTGTGACAAGTTATATGGAGCGCCAAGGGATACTCCAGACTTTATCAAGAGTGAGGCAATCATTCCCACTGCCATAAAAGTATCTTGGCAGGCAAAGCCTATAAATGTAATAAAAGAGGAGGGTGGGGGGAAATGTTGTCTGTGCCCATAAAAGAGGACAGTGATTGTGTAGTTATAGTGCTTCATAAAATCCTTCAAGTTAGCAGGAAGGGAAGAAATTGGGCTAAAAGACTAGTACAAAGCAACCTATGATATTTTTGCTGTGAGCTGGTTGGGATGAGGGAAAATATCATTGGATCCATAGTCTGATTTTATACCTTTCTATAAACAGCAGCTACTGGCCACTGTTGGAGACAGGAGAAAGCAAGATGGACCTTTTCTCTAATTCAGTTTGAATATTTTTTTAATGTTTTTAGCTAAAATAAAGGATGGTGGTAAGACTGAGAGAAGCAAAATGATTTCATTAATTAAGTATTTATGGTGTTTTTACACGCTTAGACAAAGAACCATACAAAGGTCAGGGTAGAAGCTGGGAACTAGGTGAGAACTCATTGCTGGATTTTTTTTTTCCTCTAGAAAGCTGTGGCAAAAAAACAAACAAACAAACAAACAAACAAACAAAAAAAACAAGTAATACAGCTACTTTTCTTGACAGCATTCAGTAATTGTCCAAAGTGGTTTTGCATAAAAACCTGATTACAGTTTTTTTCCAACCTCAATGCTCATGTTCATTGAATGATACAGATCAGATCACCAAAATTTGTTGAAACAAAACAGTTCTGTCAGTTCAGGAGAAATACTTTGTGACACTTCTTTGTGATCTCCTTATTTACTTGAGAAAGTCTTTCAGACTGAAATATTAAGTTCAATATATCTTGTATGTGTCCTAAACAGTAACTGAGGCAGTGCTGAACGATTTGTGGTTTACCCTAATTTATTTAGGCTTTATTCTGCTTCTGTAAGGTAAGACATGGTAATGGGTAAAGATTCAGACTTGCAAATACATGCCTTTGGAACAGCAGACTTGCTTCAGTTGTTTAGATATAGTGGTTAATGAGAGCTGTGATAGCTCTCTGGAGATACATAAAAGACTACTAATGACTGGTTCATTTATAAGTGATGAAGATCTCTCAAGATCAAAATCCTTCAAAAAATACATTAAATGGAGAGCTGTGAACTTGCAGAGATCTTGACAGTGGTACACTGTCATTGTCACCCCGCTGCTGAGGTTTCTTTAATGCTCAACTTTTAAAGGAATTACTTTTCATTTACAATATCTTTTAAGCCATTTAATTTACCTTCTTCTGCTTCACATCTCACCTTTGCAGAGCCCAGTGGTTTATGGCTGCCATATATCCACATTTTCTTTGTTACATCTCTTTTCTGCCCGAAAGTTTAATGTGAGTGGAGTTAGGATTTTGCACGATTCTGTACAACTGTAAGATGCTCGGTATCCCTTCAGATGCAGGAGGACTCACACAGCCTCCACTGCTTGGATGGTCAACCCATTTGGGAAATCTCAAAATTGTTGTGCAAATAGAGATCAGCTGGACAATATCCTTGCAGCATGTCTTACCCTTGCTGAAACATTGGTACAACTCTACATTTCTGTCTGCAAAATACTTATCAGAAATAATAAGCCCTCAGAGATGAATATTTGAAACACATGTGACCCTCTCCAAAAACACCATCTAATCTCTATGCACAGAAATACAAGGGCATATGTCAACACATGGATAATGTCTTTATTTATTTATCTCATTTCAGATCTTCATGTTATTTGTATGCCAATAGTTATTGAAATTAGATCTCCTAAATATAAAAGATAAAAAAAAAAACAAACTTTATGTTCATGTGGCTAGTTTTACTGGATAAATAAATTAAATAATTACTTCCAGAAGTGTTTTCTTTAATATTATTGATAAACAAATAATTTTTTAATTACATGGAGCCCTGAACTTGGAGCAAAGGCTAATCAAGTCTTCCCACAGGGGTTTATCTGAGTTGCTGGGACAGCTGGACATGAAGCATAGGGCTACGCTATTTGTAAAGTACTTTTATGACTTGTGTATAAAATCTGTTCTATAAATACGGTTTTACTATTTCTTAGTTCCCTCACAGAATGTTCAATACAATCATAAAAAAAAAAAAAAATCTTTATAATTCTTTGCATGTAGCTCTCTCTTGCCCACATGAGATGAATGGTAAGACTGCCATTAACTCCAACAATTGACAATCAAATCTATGATTTGAAGCTGAACTGAAATTACAGTGGACAGCATCAGTGTTTCAGTAGCTAAAGAAGAAGATTTGATTCATGACCTTAAAAGTAGGAAGCATCTGTAACTTTCACTGAAGTCAAATTATAAATGCTTGACTCCTCCCAGTCATATATTCGCAGAGATATTTTGAACAGTAGCCTATTGAACGTTGGTGAATTTATTCAAGATAAGACTTAACTACCTACGGGTGGAGTTCCTTTGATGCCTAGGGTTACACCCGTATCTCTGAGGTTTGAATTTCTGTCTGGTGTACAAGAGGATTTAGACAGAGAAAGCGATTTAAGAATGTGTAGTCTGAGGGTGAGGTTTCATGAAAAAGGCTAAACTGAGCCAAGCTAGTTTGTTCCCCCTCCTCTCTCTTTGTTCCCTCCTTAATATCCCTCCAGATAGCTGTTGACATGAACGGGTTATGCTGATTATGTGACTCGTCAAGGCATTGTGGACCTACCTTGCTTACTCTTTTTTACCCTGTTGTGACCTGGGTAGCAAGTATGAGGTAGGAGCTATCTGATTAACCAGGGCAATTCTGAGCATTTTTGTCCTGGTTTCGGCTGGGCTAGAGTTAATTTTCTTCCTAGTAGCTGGTACGGTGCTGTTGTCACAACAACAATGAATTCAAGACCAAGAAGAGAAAGCTGTTTTGTGTGAGCTGTTTCAGTGTTAGATATCTGCTGAGCTGAGCTCCGTGTTAGGTTTACTCCTTCTCCTTCTGTTTCATTTGCCAATACTGTTCCCACTCTTCCCACTCTTGATAATTCCTTTTATATCTGTCATTTAATGAGCAGTGGCCTCCCTGAAGCCATGGCCCACTTTCAATGATAAGAACAATTGCTCTCCCTAGCACCACCAACTGCTCCAGTGCCCAAGGGCACTTTTTAAAAAAATCCATGAATATATTTTTTAAAAGTTGATGAAATAAATATTTTACTAGTAGAGTTGAAATCTTTCTACTCAGTTATCAAGAAAAGCTTGGTGACTCTAATCCAGAACATGTTATTTAGAGAGAAGAACATGGCACAGTAGACGAGAAGGAGGTGGTACAGACATGCCTTTCAATCCCTCAGCCCTCTGGGAAGAGAGAGTTAAGGGGGCAATAAGCCTTTTCAAGCTGTGAACTATTAAAGGGACATCTGAAATGTTTTCCTTGCAGATTTTACCTAAAATTTGATTTATTGGTGCTTTAACACTCAAGCATATTCGGTAAATAGGACCACAGATGTGGCCATATTTCTGACTTCATAAGCCTGATGAATTATGGTATCTGGGACCATTTATCCTGTAGCCTGTGGTCAAAAATGAGTGCAGTGATCTCAACCCTGTTTCTAGTGGCCAGACGTCCACTTAGTGACCCTAATTGTTGGCCTGTGCAGTTCTTTCAGATGACAGGATGACAGCTTACTTGTTCTGGAGGCATATTTGCAGAATAAATAGCCCTAATAACATACTTGTCAATCCATGACAAAGAATTTTTCTTTCTTCTTCCCTGTGCTTTTCCTGTTCTGTTCAGAAGCTGGACAATTCATCATCTTTTGTGAGAAATATATTCCACATTTAAAGGAAAAAGTTACATTCCAGCTTGAGTTAGTCGTACTAGGGTTTGACATTTTATCACTACAAAGGGAATTCTCACTTTTCTGTGCACAGTAATATAGGAGCACATCCAGGAACAGAGTATCTTCATGGGTCAAGCTCCCTACTGCCTAAACCTTATGCAGCCACACAAAGAAAATCAATAGTTACAAAACAGTCTGGAAGGAGGGACATTTTCCTTAATATTCCTTGTGGCTTTTGCCATAATTGAAACAGAAGAGTTTAAAATTATTTTTCTTCATTAGAATCACAGAATCACAGGATGTTTTAGATTGGAAGGGACCTTTGGAGGTCATCTGGTCCAACCCCTTTGCTCAAGCAGGGACACCTACAGCTGGTTGCTCAGGATGATGTCCAGACGGCTTTTGAATATATCTGAGGATGGAGACTCCACAGCCTCTCTGGGAAACCTGTCCCGGTGCTTGGGCACCCTCGCAGTACATTGTACCTGTTGGATCCATCTAGTCTGGAGTCGTCTTCATCTCCTGTATCCATTATTTTCATAAGCTGCCTTAACAGCATTCATTTCTGGCTACTACAATGGAAATGTTCTTTCTGTAATCTATGATGGCTATAAACTTCACACTTTTGTATGCATCTCCTTCTGAGCATGTACAATTTCACAGAACAAAATCATAGACTACTCTTATTCTAACAAATCGGAAGTGACCACGACCATCATCTGCCCCTGAAGATAATGTCTGGTGTAAACAGCTTCCTGAACAGGGTGGCTACCTCCAGACTGCTTCTTAAGAGTGACCCCTGGCCTCTGCTAACTCCCAAACTGTGCTTGGACACTGTTTTGGGGATAGCTGGTTGGCAAGGGCCAAAACACTACCAGGGACCACCTGAATGATTTAGCAGTGCAGACAGAGAATCAAATCTGTGCCTGGGAACATTCCCTGGCACTGATTAATGTATTGCATAGACATAGCCATAAATTTTATGTGAAAGCTACATTAATGTGGCTTTTAGGTAAATAGCAAGAATCTTAGACTGTAGAAAAGACTTTCGGTGCTGCTCTGTCATTTGACTTCATGTCCTGATGACACCTAGACACCCTCTCCTTCTTCCTTTCATCCATGAACTGGGAAGGCGAAGAGGCCCACAGCCTGTTCCTAAGACCCAACAAATTTCCCAGCCTGGAAGGTTGGGAGCTAGGAGAATGTAGGCAGTGATGGCTAGGGATGTGCATAACAGCTTTGCAAGGAGTAGGCAGAGAGAACTCTCTCTTTCATTACTTATAATACTTGGCCCTGTTTCAGTCATTCAGTATGAGTATGAATATAATACGAATACAAATATGAATATGAGTGTGAATAGATGTGTTGTTGTAGGGGCCAATGGTTTTGCAGGTTTTACTCACCTGTTGTATCAGTGTTGAGTTGATGGCATACACACTGTGCAAAACATTTTGGACTTCTTTTCAATGCAAGGCCCTGTGCAATGGCATTTTTGTGTATGCATTACTAATAGATTATTAAGTTCGTGTTAGAAAAAGTTCTTATAATGATGTACAGAAAGCATGTAAAAATGATTTGGCATAAATTGTTTCATAGTATTCTTCACTTGCACTGTATCATCTGAACAATATTAAAACTAGCTTCTATTTATTTTCATTTCCTTTTGAAAATTGCTGTGGACTTATAAAGATTTATCAAATGTCCATTTAAGTCAATGGGATATAAAAGGTCTTTTAACAACAAATTAATTTTTCTGGTGGATTAAGCAGCTTTAGGTAAAAGGCAAATTAAGTAATGTAAATTATCATTGGCCTAAAGTGTTATTCTAATATTATTAGTTTTATTACAGTTTCCAGACCAGGGTCTGATCTCAATTATGCTGGTATGAGTGCAGATAACTGTTGACTTAGAGCTACTAAACTTTTTCTGAACCTTTACTAATGTAATAGATCAAAATCTGGACCCCTTGCCCTTACCTGTAGGATTTAAAATGCAGGTTTCATTTGCTAGTTTTCCAGCTGATATTTCTGGTGCGCTCTACAAGAGTTAAACCCAATATTCTTTATCAGACTCAGTCTTGTTGCCAGACACATTTTTTTTCCCTTTTACCTTTCTGTGCTCCTTCTGTGGAGAAGAAAAAGTGATGCAGTTGCACAGTTAATAGCTTTTTACCTTATTACTGATTTAAGTTCTTGCATTCTTTAAGAAGTTACTAAAAAAAAAAAAAAACCCACACACACAAAAAGAACCACACACACACACACACACAAAACAAAAGGCTTTTCTCCCCTGCTGAAAAGGTACAAGGAAAACATAATTCCTACCACTCTGGAATGACAATACCTTAATATCTGTCTCCCTAAAACAATATTGGGAAAGTTTATTTTCCCTAGGTAGCCTTATAGGTGCATAAGTAACAGGGCTTATAAGCAAGTGTCCCTATCCATATGGTCACCCATCTGGTGATGAAGGTTCCCAAGGGAGAAAACAATTAGTGGGCGCACAAACATAAAGTTAGGAAATCTTCTAAGACTACGTTATTTGTATCATTTGCAAACGATAAGTCCCATTATCACAATGATAGCTAATATGTTTCTGAAGTGTCTTTCATCTCAAACAACCCTGCTGGTACTTTCCAAGGAGGATTGTTATAAACATAATTATGAATGATGAATCTTTGATATCCAGAGGAATTAAAAATAAAAGAAGTTTCTGGGGAAAAGTGCAGAGATTAAGTGATGAGCACCTACATGACTCTGCTGTTAAAGACCTGGCTCCTTCTCCTTAAATTCAGAGCCTTGACTTGCACACATATATTTCCAATACAATAGAAAGGAGAAATTAAACTTTTGGTAATAGTAACCACAGAAACTGTGCCACAGAAGCTGTGTGCCCCTGCGTGAGTGGGTGCCTCACATCCAAGCAGCAAATCCCAGAGCCCCCTTTTTCACAGAATTACAGAACAGTTGAGGTTAGAAGGGACCTCTGGAGATCATCTGGCCCAACCACCCTGCTCAAGCAGGGACACCTAGAGCAGGTTGCACAGGACCTTATCCAATTACCTTTCTACTTTCCGTCAGACACCAGATGGAGATCAGGGACTTGAGGGACAGCATGAACAGTCTCTGCAAACACACAAATTCACCTTCATCTTGCAATCTTGGGTATGGCAAGCCTTAAATTTGGCAAGTTATTTGGAGTATGCTTTTGCTAATTGCCAGTGTACTCTGGGAGAGTCAGAGGATACATCCTGACATCCCATTCTCAGACCTATCTGCTCTTATATCTGGGTTATCTTTAGATTCTGTGTATTCCTGGAAAGAAACTAGATTAAGAGCCAGAGTAGAGGTGTTTTTAAACTGTTTTAAAGCCATGTCCAGAATTATCCCATCAATGTTTTTTTATTGACAACACCTAGGTGGCTGCACTCTGAACATAAATACTCTTGGCAGCTTTCTGCTCAGCACTGTAGCTGCCACGAGTCTCATTTTGTGGTGTGTTATTCTTTATGTCTCATACCCAGGCACTCAGCAAAGAGTTCTGGATTCTGCCTAGGGGGAATCAGACCTCTAAATGTCATGTATTAGCTTCCAGGCATAGGACTCACTTATTGGATCTAGCTTAGGAAGCAAAAACTGCACTTAGGGGAATTAATATCTTTGGTAAGGAAGTATTCACGTCCTTTTCAATGGCAAGTGTAGGATACCGCCACTAATAATTTCTGCCAATTTTTATTACTCAGGCACTATTTGAATGTGATTTGGGGAAATTAACTAACTAAAAGACCCTCCACTGAATATTTTGGAACACAGGATGATTAATCTTCCAGTGAGATCTGAAAGAATTTCTGATGTATAGAATGTTTTGATTGGTAGTCATGAGGAAGATTTTCAAAGGTCAAGGGAGAAGAGGAATGCAGAATTTATCCAGGGAAAGACTGAAGTTTGATATATAAGCAAGTTAAATTTACATCAAGACTAAAGACAGGTTAACATTATTTAAATTTTCAATGCTGAAAAACAAATTATTATAATGCATACTATTTTACTGCAGCAGTGCACTACACATGCAATAAAGATTAGGGAGCTCAGACTATTATTGTAGGTATGTATGGTTATTGTGAAACTTTGGATCAGAAATTCAGGTTATGTAAGATTTTCTGGGTGCAGTTAGCTTATTTCATCCAGATGTCAATATTAAAAAGAAGTTATAGCAAATCATGTTTCTCTTCTGATTAGTGACTGTAAAAGCTGTAATGTATCATTCCAAATGCACAGTGTTTCAGGGGCTTTGAGTCAAATGTGTTCACTTTACCAGCAAAAAGATGTGTACTCATTTCTTTTCCTTAGCTGTCAGAGCTGGTAACTCAGTTTGGAATTCGGCAGTCAAACTGTGCTTTTCTCTGCTGGCACTTTATTGGCAGCAGTAACAATTCTGTAACACCTTCATAACCCTATTGCCGTTTGCTTGTCCCCAAAGTTACGCCAAGACAAAACTGCTCTGCGGAAAATGTCCCTTTAGAGATGGAAATTCGCGTCATGTGTGGACAGTGGGACATAACCTGAAGACAGTGTGGATAAAACTGTGATGCCACCTTTATTTCCAGTAGTGATATGAAAGAAGGAAAAAGGTATCTGTGCCTTGTGTATCTAGCAGTCAGAAACTCCGAGCATGTAAGTACACACTGGAGCAAGCACAGTACTGGAACACAGCCCCCAGACCCTTGGTGGGTACGTCCATGTGGTGCTTGCTGTGGAAAACCCCAGCTCTGGTTAGTATCATGTAGGCACAGACTTGACTTTGTAGAGTTGGAGGAAGTGAAGGAAAACCCCCTCAAATTTTAAACTGATATGAAAATCACTGACGTGCAATGCTTATGGAGCTCCACTGTCACTTTGAAGAGCAGAAGCATGCTGTAAATAACTATCAGAGCGAACTTATAGGGCTAAAATTATCTGCAGCAAAAATAGGTATAATGAGACACTGAACAAGAAAGAAATCTGTGCTTACATTGTCAGGACGGATGAAGGGTATGGATCTGTGTCTCTGACTAACATGTTATTACTTACCAACCTGAAAGACATCTGGAGATATCTCAACTGTTATGATACACATATTTCATATAGTACTTAATATAATTTCTTAGCTAAATGAATTATTGATTGTGGTAACATTTTTACTTGAGTTTTTAATTCTGTTGATGTAAGTATGATTATTTCATTTTTTTTTGTAAAGGTTATACATGCAGACTGTGATATGTATATTGTATTCTTCCTCAGAATTCATCTAGAGATGTAAAGGTGAAAAGTGTGGAGTTAAAATCTTCAGAGAATGAAGGGGTCACTGGTGGATGAAAAGGAAGGCTTATGAGAAATAATAATTGCTCTTTGGAGAACAAGTCTTATGAGGAGCAGCTGAGGGAGCTGGGGTTGTTTAGCCTGGAGAAGAGGAGGCTCAGGAGTGACTTTATCGCTCTCTACAGGTACCTTAAAGGAGGCTGTAGTGAGGTGGGGATTGGTCTCTTCTCCCACACGCCAGGTGATAGGATGAGGGGGAATGGGCTGAAGTTGCGCCAGGAGAGGTTTAGGTTGGATATTAGGAAAAACTTCTTTACTGAAAGGGTTGTGAGGCATTGGAATAGGCTGCCCAGGGAAGTGGTTGAGTCACCATCCCTGGAGGTATTCAAAAGACGTTTAGATGTAGAGCTCAGTGATATAGTTTAGTGGAGGACTTGGTAGTGTTAGGTCATAGGTTGGACTAGGTGATCTTAGAGGTCTCTTCCAACCGAAATGATTCTGTGATTCTGTGAAATCCAGGTGGACCAATGAGTTAAGTAGGAAGAAACTTTCATGTGGCAACAGAAACTTACTGAGCTGGACACTGTTTGCCTGTTATACATTTTGCTTTTTAAGATAATTTTGTTAAATAAAAATAAAGAAGTTATTGCAATCAACTAAGAAAACAGAGAATCATGTCACATCTGGGGTGGAGGTAAGAAACCTTGAACTGCACTGCTGGAACAAGGGAGTCTTCTCCATAATAGCTAGAAACGTGCTCCTCCCTCACAAAGGGCTTATTTGTGGGCAAGACACCAATGTGATTCTTTATAATATTGATTTTTCTCTGGGAAGCTAAAACAGTGAGGAGGATATCAGCTGATGCACAGGTAAGGACCTCAGATTACTTGAGACTAGAAGCCTAACTGAAGGACTCCAATGTAGGGCTTATTTATGACCAGAGATGAGACATAGGAGAGCACTTGAACTGCAATTTACTTAAAAGAAACAGAGGAATGTCCAAAAAGCAGTCTCCAAGCTGGAACAGCTAACTGTGAGAAGTTATACAAGATGGTGCAGTGGTCAGTTAACTCATCAGCTCTTCACATCTGTAAGGGTCATGATTATTCCTAACGTCTGGGAAGGAAGAAGGAAAGTATCTTCTAAATTACTAAAGTATTAATACACTTTCCCAAGTTTAGAGGGAACACTCACTGTCTCTTCCTGTCCTATTTTCCCCAAAAATGTTCTGCTTACTTTTAAACTGTGAGAATGACTCTCTTAAGCATCCAAGGGGACCCCACTGCTAACTCTATCCTGAAAAGTGACCACTAAGGCCAGCTTGACCACTTTTACCAGCTTCAGTCCAAAAGTCACAGCTGAGATGGGACCCAACACTGAACCATGGGCTGGCATCCTGGCCTGGCCTTGTGCATCCCCATCCCCACAGGGGTGCTTGATGCTCTCAGCTGGTGCTGTCCCCCTGGCCTGCACTGCTCTCTGGGCAGACTGTGGTGAGACAGGCCCTGGCTTGTGAGGCCCTGCCCTGTTTCCCTGGGCTGAGCGTGGTGACACAGGCCCTGGCTGGTGAGGCCCTGCCAATGCTGAGGGAGTCCCCACTCTTCCTGGCTCTTGGTCCCCAGGTGGCTTCTGACCCTCATGACACTCTGACAGGTAGTCAAGGGGAAAAATAATAATAATAATAATAAAAAGAGCTTTTGTAAGTAAAGAAACAGAGGTATCTGGGAAAAGTGTAGCACAGTGCATCCAGGTTTGGGGCCCCCAGTGCAAGAAAGACATCAGCAGACTGGAAGGAGTTCAGTGGATGGCCACTGAGATGGTCAGGCTGGAACACTTGCCCTGTGAGCAAGGTTGTGCCATCTCCATTTTTGAAGGTGTACAAGACCCAATTGCATAAAGCCCTGAGAAGCCTGGACTGACCCTACAGCTTCACCTACTAGGGGTTGGGCTGGAGACCTCCTTAGGTTCTTTCCAACCTGAGTTATTCCAGGATTCTCTGATTCTGTTATAATTAGTGCTAAATTTTTGCAATAGGAACAACCAAAAATAGGTCTGTGCTAAACACAGAGCATGGCACAAATGCAGCATGCTCTGACTGATGCCTTTATTTCTTGACACACACACACACACACACAAACACGCTTGGCTTCTCTTGCACTTTGATGGAATATTAAATTTCTCAACTGTGGGACATTCTTGTCATAACACCATATGACAAGAATGACATATACCTCTCCAAAGTTATGGAAAAGTGTAAATTTTCTAGTTGATAATAACTTAAAAATTAGCTCTGCTTACTCAAAACCTTCTGCTCTGGACCTCGTTGTATATTATTCTTTGAAGAGTCTTGCTGTTATGTTGTGTCATGTAGTGTGTCATTCATCTGAAAAGCGGTATTTGTTTAACAGACCAAAAATACAGTTTATGTATGTGATATATACACTGAGACAAGTCCTTAACAGTGTAAATCAGTGTGACTTCTTTGATATCTGTGGAGGTATATTAGGATGTCAGAAACTGATGTGACTATTACATACCACCTTTGCATATCTATGTAAGGCCTATCTTGGTCACATACAAAATCTCATTTAAGACCTAATTTCACTGAGATATTTTAATAGTTGACAAAAATTAAATATTCAATTGATTTCATAAGGATTTGTCATATATTTAAGCATCCTACTGAATCATGATAAGGAAAACAAGTAAAAGATATTAAAAAAGGATAATTTTAAATACTGGAATCTGTCTAACACCATAATGGAATGCTGTGAAATGTATATGCTCATTTTTTTCAAAAAAAGGGGGGGAGGGGGGCAAGAAAGTGTAACTTTTCTGCAGGGTCCCTGCTGAAGGATTTGAAGAGTCAGCAAATTCCTTTAGTATTTGCTTTTCATTGCACTACCTTCACTTTTCACTTGCTTTCCCTGTAACATAGACCTGTTCTTTGTCACTTGGACACCTCTGTTTCTCCTTTTACAAACTGCTT
>VXAA01001304.1:15229-90064 GCA_013399115.1 Anseranas semipalmata | reverse complement strand
TTTTTTTTTTTTTTGTAAAAGATTCCAGCAGAAAGGCTTTCAAACAGTCTGAAAGCCATTTCCAAGCAGAGTTAAAACCGGACAATTGTTTTGCCTTTGCTTATTGTAGCTGTTCAGGTGTCAGAGAGGCTCTAACTGCAGCATCAGATCATAGGTACTCACTAGATGAGCAGAACCTGAGCTGGGCACTGAGAGCTTGAAGTGCTGCAATGGACAGGGGAGTGCTGACGAGGAGCATCACCCAACCGTGGCGAAGGGAAACAGAAAGGTTTGAGCAGTTTTCTACCGGTTTCTGTTGTCCACACTTGCTGACCCCATTTCTCTTACCTGCTACGATGTAGTTGCTGACAGCAGCAACAACAGTTTGAGATGACCATTGTTCCCTTCCTTTGACTCCCAGCTCTTCTCTCATTTGCAAAAGTGTGAGTTGGAAATATCTATATGCCTTCCCCCTCCTTGCACTGCCCCTCTGAGAGCACTTCTCTAAGAGGAACTGATGAGTAAAACAGCTGAAAAAAGTGTTTCCTTTTACATCTTCCTAGGGTTTCCAGCTGATTCTAACTTTAGCTTCAGTTCAGCGTGCAAATTTTTGGTATTAGTCAGTAGCACATGACCCTGCACTCAGTACAAGTGAATATCACTCCATTTCTAGTGTGGCAGGGCTCAGACCAACCACCTCTCCTTTGGATCCATGCAGTCCTGATCTGTACACTTATCCCAACTTTAGGTCAATGGAGAATTTCAATAGACTTTTAATGCTGTGTTCAGTAATTAAAATATTAAGAATGGTAAATCTGAAGGAACTCTGGAGAACTTCCCTAATAGCTTCTCTGCAGCCTGACAACTCCCTGCTGGAGCACAGCTGGTTATCAGCTCCCCTTAGCTAATCCTCTTCCTCCTTTACAGATGTTACACCGATGCTTCATTTTTCTACCTCACTAGTATTTTCCCATGTGGCACCATGTCTAATGCTCTAGTTAAATTCAGACAAATTTCATCTATTGCATTGCCTTTGTCTAGGTAACCAGTTCTTTTTCAGAGGGAGATATCTGAGTATTCTGGTATAATGTTACCCTAGATAAACTACTTTGTATTTTATCTCATTTTCTGTTTACCTCATGTCACTAATGNTTTTATTTTATTTTATTTTTTATTTTTATTTTTATTTTTATTTTTATTTATTTATTTTTTTATTTTTAAAAGCTAGCATACTATCGAAGCTTTGGAGCTTAACTTATTCCAAGTATTTCCCTTTTGCCTCTCTTGAAGATGAACTCCAGGTATACTGGCATAACCTCTTCCTTGTCATTTAGTGCATCTTCATCTGACAAGCCTCTGGGAGCCTGGGAAAGGGAATGGCCCAATCTCCCTACTTGTTTCCACTTTGAAAATGGGTCTTTTCTTAACCATAATCTCTCATCTTCCCTTTGCCCTATGCTGAATACCATCTTCCTAACAGAAAATGAAGACACATCATTCCCAGGGGGGCAAAACCAACTTGGAGAAATGCTTTATCCACTGCTCACTGGGAGTAAGAGTTCCTTTTTATGGTTCTCTCTGCAGCTATAGAGTAAAATCATGCTGTTTTTCTTTGTGTAAACAGGCCATTCTTTACATCCAGTCAAAGTAATCACAAGCAGCATTTTGACTGCAAAAGCACAGAGGACTTCCTAGACTTAGATGAAAGTAGTTAGGGTTTATATAATTCTTGTTTGAATTCATTATACATGCATGGATACATGAATCTTGCAGGAACTTTTCTAACTATGTATTTTGGTGCCTAAGGAATACTGTTCTACAGAGATAAAAGCCCAAATCCAACAGACCCTTGTATCAGAAATTCTTATCTAATTTTCAACATTTATAGAAGGATAATTACCTTCCTTCTCTCACCCCCCACTGTTTTAACAAGGAGTTGGGTAAACTTCCACTTGCAGAGGATGTAGCAAAAGTTTGATATCCAATTAACCCTGATGTGTAATCCCAGTTCCTTCACTGGATTATACTGGGGCTCTCATCAGGTCATTTACATCAATATTGTCACAGGGCTTTGACAGGCTAGTTGCCTTCACTTCTGATTGCCTATCTTGAGTAACCAAGAACTTGATTTCAGTGGTACACAGCTAAGTTACTGTAAGGTCAGAGAGAAGGCGCTGAGCAGATGCCAAGATCCTGGCCTCCAGCTTATGCCCATTGTGGGCCTTAAACATTGAGAAACACTTTGTGTCTGTATGCATGCAAAAAGTAACACTAGTAATAGAAATGATGTGATACGCTATTGTCTGGAGCATTACAATTTACTATATTTTCATTGAACAGATGAATGAAGAAAAGACAGGGAATGATTACTCTGCAGGAACCTAAATCAATCCCTCCCCATTCCATACCAGACCTGGAAATATTTGGCTCTTGCAAATAATCTTTAATCAGATAGGTCACGCTATTAAAGTCAATGACTCCTTCTGCGAATAAGGACTACTCAGCAGGCTAAGCATTTGCTGGACTGATTTCTAAGTCTTAAAATGCTCAGAGAAAACACAAAATTCTTTTTATAAATTCTTGTTGCTGTACTGCATATTTTACTACAGAGTGATATTTTATTGTTAGTTGTCATTTATTAGAAAAAAAAAAGAGAGAGAGAGAGAGAGAAAGATGAGCAGAACCCAGATGGCATGATGCTTTCTACATAATTGCAAAATACTTATGTTACAGGCAATTTTCATTATGTACTAATCAAACTTGTGTAATCCTGTCACTGCACTATCAGTATGATTATCACATCTGTTTAACAAAAAGTTGAATAATAATCATAAGGAAAAACAGACAAATTAATGGTGTCTGAACAGAGACACCAAAGTGAAATAGGTCCTGTTGCTGATGTAGTTCTCAGCATACAAGTCAGGATGGATTGTAGCATCAGTGTGAAATACTCCAGAGAAAAGCAAGTGGTATGACAACAATCAGATAAGATCACAGGAGCAGTTAAGCCAGCTGGCAAAGATTTTACCATGTCCCTTGCGAACAGCTGAAAGTAGCACTCAGAACCTGTTGTACTTCCTTTCTTTGCCATGCACAGAGCAATAATACCTGAGAGCATCTTTGTTATATGTGATTTGGTTGTGAAGATTTTCTGAGACATGAAGAAAGAATCAAAATATAACAGGAACAGTATGAGACAGGCAGAGTGTTCTCGCAGCATCCCAGAAAAAGACATCACAAATTTAGCATAATGGGATGTGCAGGAAAGAAAGTAGACTCACAATTCAACCCTTGAAATGGCTACATATCCAGGCACTGGAACTGCAAAGTGCTGCTCTAGGATCAGCGTGCAGTAGGACAGAGGCAGTGTCTATGGCTACAGAAGTAATAGTTTATGACCATCATAGAAAACCACTATGGTCACCCTCTAATCATGAAAAACAGTTTGATTACAACCTGTAAAAGCCTGTGTGAAGGTTTGGCTTTGAACCTTGTCCACAGACTGTCTGCAGACCATAGTGACCACTTGTTGAAGTCTGACGTCTGACAGGGATCACTGCTTGCACAGGGGAATGATGACTGTCCCTTCACTTACCCCATGGGGCTTCGCAACAACCACTCAGAACAGTCTCCAGCTTCAAACTTTCACTTTTCACCTAATCTGCTGCAAAGCCCTGAGGTGACCACCCAGGGCAGGGAGATCCTCTACGTTCCTGTGATTTTGTGTCCACTGGGAGCTGAGGAAGAGCAGATCCCCAAATCTCCAAGGGTAGCTAGAGCGATGGCAGGCAACTCTGATGCCTTGACATAATTACAGAAGCAAAGAATCAGCCTCAGTTCAGATTCAGGTTGCCACTGCCTATGAGTACCTCCTTCAGGGTAGCAGTTTGGGTTGGAACAGATGTTAATCTCATCACTCCTTTGTGTACTGCTGGCTTTCAAATCCAGCTTTCCTAAACCATGCTAGCCCTATAAACCACTGAAGCCTAGGTGGACTTAAAACACCAGCTCTATCTTAGCCTATCTAAGTGTTCAGGACCAAACTCATCTGTTTTGTAATTCCCAAGGCATCTAATTTCTGCCAGTTGACATTCACATGCTGCTCAGGTCCTCAGATGTAGGGGAAGCCCTGAAGTAGTATTTTCAAAGGCTTTTTCTTCTGAGCACAGCTGAGATCTTACAGAAGAAACACCTGGAGCCCAGCCAATGTCTACTTTCTAGTGTGGTCACGGCACTGATTTATGATGCAGGAGGTGTGGATTCAGTCTTCTAGTCTACAGAGATCTCTGAACCCAAACTTCAGGCAGGGAGCTGACCACAAGGCTACTGGATACTTTGGTGCTAATTTCTCATCTTTTCTGCTGGAACCATTCTGCACTTTAAAGAATCAGAATTTTTGTAGTACAGCTAAATGATCTAATTATTTGTGGGCTTTCTTATTTTCTAGGCCATGAAAGTTTTACTATTTTTGGTAAGTAAAAATATGAGCAGGAAAATGCATAAATATCATCTGGAGAACTCCCATAACTCCTTCTTGAGGATTCCAATAGAATGTTCTTTCACTGATCTTTTGGGGGAGTTTGAGGATGCCAATAATTTGTTGTTCATATGCTTTTAAAAGACTGAGTACTGACAGCAACAACGTGAAAATCTGTGCTGAAGACAATATGATCTTTGATAAAATTTGAGGTGTTACCAATTATCCCATAGTTCTGAAAATATCCAATCTGAGTATTCTCAATAATGCCTGAACTTGTTGAAATCTGGGTACAGGAGGAGACTTTGGCAATACAGAATTTTTAAAAAATCCCCGACCTGAGAAAAATCTACTGACTATGAATTCTACATAAAGCGCTTATAAATAAAGTCACAAAAAGATACCATGGCAACGAAGGAAGAAAAGAGTTCAAGCTATTCATTATAAAATATAAATCATATGCTATCTTTATTGCAAGCTTTATAATCTCTCTTTCAGCTCTGTCCTACAGCATCATAATACACAATCTTGGTTAAAGCACTGTGGCACTATTATTTTCCCTCCGGTACAAAAGCCATTGACTTGCAGGAAAATTTTATGGAGAAAATGTATTCTACATGTAAGCAAAGCAAAATTTTCCTTTTAAAACAGGGGTTGGAGAATATAAACAAGTAAATAAAAATATTTAATCCATAGCCAACTGTAAAATGAATACTTGAAGCTACAGAGCAAAGTGTCGAAGCAGAGAAAAGCCCAGAGCCCAAGAACATGAAGGAAATGGAAGAAACGCAATGGAAGAAATACTTCAAAATATTAGCCCATTCCTCTAAAATTGTTGTTTCTGCTTTCTCACCTCTCTCTTGAGTTACAGCCGAGTGCTAGTTGCTAACTATAGGGCATCTCTACTTTACTGCCTTTTTACTCAGAGCAACCTGCCATCTCAGAAGTCTTTGGGTTCTTTGGCACATGTAATAATGACTACTGTTAACATCTTGTGCTTTATATTTTTGCTTGTTACAGTTCCTAGAAGTGCTGTCCCTCTTCATATAGTAATTTCTATTGAGTTTCCAATACCAGATTACAAACTCCATAAATGATCCATAAGTGAGATGCGCTCCAGCTGATAAGGATTTCCAGGTACAATGCCCTGTGATATCCTGCCTGATCTCTGTCTGAAATTCAGTAAGGATATGGGTCTCCCAAGAATCCTGTGCCATATCTGTTACCTGAGTAAGATGTCTGGGATATTCTGATACATCTCAAGGAAGCACTAACAGTACCTTTGTTTAGGAAACAGAATCCCATTCGTACAGTGGGATCCATCTCACCTAATTTCAGGCATCAGTGATGTTGACGTCTACATTGAAGCTTGTTGCATATTCAGCAGAGATTCAGTTGATAGTCAATGGCATTTACAGCATGATTCACCAGACCAAATGTCAATATCAGTTTTAAGAGAGAATCAACCATTCTAAACTTCTTTGACTAGTATGGGAGCCTAGCACGACTTGTTCATATGAACTTATGTAGGTAAATTATGTGAATCCCACCCTGTTTTTGAAAGTGGAAATCTATGGCTATATGGTTTGGTGGTAATTGGTCCTTTTATTTTAGAATAGTGCTGCAAAGTGCCCAGTAGAGGAATTGTCTTCATCACAGATGTGTTGTGATGGGACTTTCCAGGACTTTGTGTTAGATGACATACTCAGCTGGACCATCTGTAGCTAATCTATAAAGGTCATATGTCTTGTAAAGCTCGTAAACTCAGGCCAGAACTTAGAGATGAAGATACCCCTATGCATACTTCTCAGTGCTGGAAAACATGGTTGAAGAGATGGTCATCCACTTGTTTAGGAAGATGGTTGAGTCATCTTTGTGCGTGTGATCTGTAGGTCTTCATTCTTTGTGAACTGCGTAAGTGAATGTGTGTGTGAGCAGAAATCAACATATTTTGCCTGCTGATATATAACTGCTCTTCAAAACTTTTATTCATACCTGCTACCCAATATAAAGATAAATGATTGTGTGAAAATGATTGTGTGATTATTACCTGTACAAGTTAGAAGAGAGACACATTAATAGGAAGTTTTGTATTATAGTTAAACATAACTATAATCTTTGCCTGGTGACAGGACGAGGAGGAATGGGCTCAAGTTGCGTCAGGGGAGGTTTAGGTTGAATGTTAGGAAAAACTTCTTTACCGAAAGGGTAGTTAGGCATTGGAATGGGCTGCCCAGCGAAGTGGTTGAGTCACCATCCCTGGAGGTCTTTAAAAGATGTTTAGATGTTGAGCTTAGAGATATGGTTTAGTGTGGGCCTTGTTAGAGTTAGGTCAGAGGTTGGACTAGGTGATCTTGGAGGTCTCTTCCAACCTGAACGATTCTGTGATTCTGTGATAATTTTCTCTCTTCATTGTTTTTGCTGGTTTTCTCACTTTTGTTTTTCCAGTTATTTAATTTAAATTTATCCCCATGATCTTATTTTTTGTTTGGACATTTAATATCAAGTTAAAAAAAAAAATCACAGTTGTTCATAGAGCAAAGGAATTGCTTTGTTTTTTATTGATTTCTTTTTTCTTTAGAAGTTACAGTTGTAGGACTTTAAACACTACATAAAACACTAAAATTACTCTGCAACGGATTAATAATATTACATAAAAGAAAATGCTGGCCTAAATTAAAATTTACATCTATTCTTGCCTCTATGTGTTGATCCATTTTTAAAGCACTTGTGTGATTTGTTTTTATTCTGAGGCTGGAAAATAGAATCCAGAACTCCTGTGGAAGGACACGCTATTCCTACAAGTTGATAAATCGGTACTATTTAATGAGAGAAAAGTAATTCAGTAAAGTCATATAAATAAATAATAAAAATAATCTCTTATTGTGGAAACTGCAAGGTCAGTGAATTTCCTTACTTTGACCAAACTGGTTACTTCTTCCCTCTTTTTGTCTTAATGAAATATTTTTGGATTAATCCTATTGTTGCACAAAATAGTTCTACAAGATACTAAGTAGCCTGTGTAACACTAAAATCAGTGTTTCACAAAGGTTCATGCCTATAGGGATGTGTCAAAAAGTCAACCTTTTTTTATTTTAAGACATTTAATTCACTGTCTGTTTATTATGTTTTTTGTACTATGTATACTACAAGAGAGCTGAGACTGCCCAGTCACGATCATTCCTCATGTTAAGAAATAAGCCAAACTATAGAGACAATATTAGAATAAGCTAGGAATAGATAAATGAATGTATTCAATATTGTTATACCAGGTGTGTGCACAGGAGTATAACAATCTCTTGGACCATGTGAGTACTGCTCACTTTGTCCCTTGTACAGCCCCATCCATGGTTGGGTTAATCACCAGCCAAATGTGTCAGTATAAATAAGTAACTATGATAGGACATAGAAATTGAGTACTGATCTTAATACCTTTGTTGACTGGTATAGACATAAGTAAATAGATAAGAATTGAGGTATGTGTAGACAAACACAAAGGTTAACTTCTAAGAAATTAGGAAAACACCAGGTCGAGATACTGAGAAGAAAAGAAAAGAAGATATGAAAACAAATTGATTAGTGGACCGCTGAAACTCATGATCTGAAGATAGAATGAGGAGAACTTGCTGAGGATGAGAAAATAAAGAACTTTTTTGGCTGACCAAAAGATTGAAGAATTGAGAACATGGTGGAAGCTTACGGTGGACTTTGAACATGACATAATTGTTAGCAAAAGCTATATAACCTATAAACTGTGTCTTATTAGTTGTCACACACTGAAGTGGTGGCCCAACTCTGAGTTGTTACGAATAAAAGCAAGCCTAGTGTTACCCACTGACTCGAGAAATTCTTTAACACCTCATTGTGAGATTCAGTGCATTTTCCTCATTAACTATGCCTTATTTGTGAAAATTTCAACAAGTAGGTGTCACAGTCAATAGAAAGGGACAGGTAAGAGAGAGCAAAGGAGCAGGAGGAACAGTATTTGTTCAGACTGATCAGCTTTATACTTATCTACTTGGAATTTAGTAAATTAATGTTAGATATATTGCAGAAGAGAGATACAAATAGCAGAGGATTCTTGTCCTGTGGCCAGTCCTGGCAATTTGTTACAGGAAGCACAGGTGGAGGGCATTCTTGAACAGACTTGGAAGAGGAATTTGAAATAGAGTTGGACTTCAGAGGTTATTTGGGAGTTGTAGTTTAGACATAAAGACTCTTGTTAAAAAACATTTAAGGGGGTCTGTAGGAGAGTGGTGCGAACAGGAGAGACCTGGGAAGGAGGTCACAAAAAAGTACAAGGGCAAGTGGAACCATTTTTGTACAGGTAAAGACACAGAGGTAACCTCCAATTGATGTCAGTGACTCACAGAGGGATTGTGAAGGGACACAAGAACAATGGGTGTGGTGCCTATAAAAAGCTAAAAGGGTAACAGGGATCAGATTTAAGTGTGGGGTGGCAATCAGATCAAGTATGAAACTCGACCAGCACCCTTTCTGCAATGAGCATGGACAGGATGGTTTGGATAAGAGGCTAAAGCAACCTGCTTTGCTTCAGCTGCATTTAGTTGCTAGCAAAGGGAGAAGTACCACAGATGAAAGGTTGGTGGGAGAGACATGCTGAAGATTGAAAGGCATGACTGTGGGCAGTAGTCAAAATTGAGTGAAATCAGAGGATCAGTGCAGGGGTTGAACTTCTGAGAACTACAAAGAAATGGGAAGCTGGGAAAGTAAAATAGTGAAATCTACAGAACGGAAGGAGTAAAAGCATGAGCAGAAAAGAGGAAGAAGGAACCTGGAAGCCAGAAAAAATATGATTTTAAGGAAGAATGTGGTTTACTGTGTGAAGAATCTGAGAGGTCAAGGCAGATGAGAAGAAAATAGACACTTGAGTTTTATTATGACCAAGAGCTCTCTGAAAACCTTGAACAGCAGAGCGGAAATAGAGAGCCACAGACAACTAGAAGCAGTCCAGAATCCAGAAGGAGAACAAAACCTCCTGTAAATACAAATAGATCTGTGTACCACAAATTTTATTTATCCTGTTGTTCAAGAACAGTATTTCAAAAACAGTATTTCATAACTGAGAAAAGCATCACAATGGGTTCTTGTCTTAGAACACTGCCAGACTCCCTGACATTTACAGATGTCTCAAGGTCATTTATAGCACTCAGAAACTGGGCACTTTCAGTCTCTGCCTTTTGACTTCAGCTCTTGCTTCAGTGACATCCTCTGATGGTCTGGGTAATGGTAAGTGGCAGACTGGAGCTCCTGCCTCCTCCCACACAAGGGATTCTGTGAGCTTCGTCTAATTACGCATTGAGGACTGCTACATTGTCCCTTGAAGTGAGCGTAAATCAGAAGTCAATTGTCCCTTTTAATCAGATTTAGCCAGAATAAATTCTACATGAAGTTTCAAGTGACTAGAATTAGCTTACACACAGTAAACATTTCAGGTCTAATCTGATCATTTTAAGGGAAAACTAGTGAGCTTTAACTGCAGGACAGAAAAAGCCATGTTATAATCGATAAACAAGGAATGATCTGAGAGAGGGGACCAGCATGTCCGATTAATCATCCTACCAGCTGATCAGATTTATGATATGAAACAAATTAATCACTTGCTTTCAAAAAATTGGGGTTTATACTATAAAATCTTTAACTACAGCCTCTGCTGTGGTAATTTGATTTGTGAAGATTTCCTCTGAGACAGCAATGGGATTCATTTACAGCTGAAACATATACAAATATTCATCATTCTTTTCTAACAGCTATTGTATTAATTTCTTCCTGGGCACTTTTGCTCTCTTGTGGCTTGGAGATACAACCACTTTTTTTGCTCCCACATGAATGAGAAAATGTAACTTAGACTCCTTTCTGGAATTTAATTTCTCAGCACAAATCATGTTCCTATCACAATAATAAAAACAGGTTTTGATTCCAGGTTGATTTTTTTTTCTTCTTTCTTTTGTACTATGTTGTCTCCTTGTATGCAGTTTTTAGAAGCACTTTTGCAGAGATTTTGATTTGTTTGTTATGTAAAGCATCAGTTTTCATGGTATAAACATGTCCTCTCTTCCCTTGTTAAAATGGTGATTTCAAGGAAATGGAAAAGTGGGAAGAGAATGCCCTTTTCTAATATACTATTATAATTATAATAATTATTATTATTATTTTGAAGCCCAAAGAATGGAGACCCTATTAAAGGTCTCTTAGTGTTTCTGGTGGTGATGTTTTTGTTGTTTGTTTTGTTTTTACACAGATCATATTTCTTTATGTATTGAGCACAGTATTCCCTCTCCAAAGAAAGGGCCAGAGCTGTATGCTGCTAAAGGGTACAGGCTGCCAGCTTGCCTATATACTATAAATTATGTGAAGGGAAGGTTTCAACAAACCCATATACAACTTTTCAATAAACCCAAATACAGTCTTTAATAGGAATCAAGTGCCAAATACTTTGTGATTTGCTGGAGAGAGAGTGGATCTTTGTGTTCAAGTTAAGATAAGCAGAAACTGATTTCTTTCTTAACTAAACAACCTAAGTTAATAAGGCAGAAAGAAAGAAGAGGTCAAGAAACTGAATAATTTGTTCCTTATCTATAAACATGTCCAGTTCTCTGAATTTTCCCACACAGACCGTTTTAGCTTGCAGTTGGTGTATATTTCTCTATGTTATCCAGCCAGGGTGAAAGTCAACAACCACTTTCCTCGTAAATGTCCTGTAACAACCCCCCTCCCCCCCCAAAAAATGAACTGATAAACCAATTAAACAATTGGGAAGCCTCACAGAGGTTAGCGGCATTCGTAGCAGACAGCATCTGCTTGGGTTTCTGTGCTTCACTGCTGGGACATCCACATTATGAACAAAGGGATGTATTAGCCTGATGTGCTTCCAGCACTGCTGTTGTGCAAGTGGCTTCCTTACAGAGATTGTGCAAACCTGGGGATGCAGTTCAGTTCTCAGAGTGGCTCTTTCCTGTTTTCTCTGTTTAGTATCTTCTGCTCTTTCACAAACTGCTCTAGGTTTGTCAGTACCTCTTTAGAGATATTATTATTTACTGCTGCAGTTTAAGTCCCAATCTGATATAAGGTCAAACTTGTACTAAGTGAAGAATGGTCAGAAACAATGGTCAGAACACTCTCTGCCCCAAAGGAAATCTAACAACTACATCAACAGTTATCCATCTCTTACAGGGAAGTAGTCGAGGCACAGGCAGATTAAATAGTCTATCCAAAACTGCCGAAGACTTCTGTGTGATAGCCAGGAACTGAACCAAAGAGATATCATGGTCCAAGAATCACCCCAATTTTCCTTTCTCTATTGCCTAGAACAAGCTTGGGCATGCTTTGGTTCCCTTATGCTGCATTCCCTTATCCATTTTATTCATGTCTATACTCTGATCTTTTCACATTCTTCTTTATCAATTCAAAATACTGTTGTAAAACTTAATTTCATGTTGTGGGATTTTTGATCATGTTATTTTCCTCCCTTATTCTCTTTTTGAGTCTCCTCCTCTTCATTGCGTCAAACGTAACCTTTCATTAATTTTCAAGGGCTTCCCACCTGAGACCTTGCCCATGCTCTAACAAGACAGCAGCTCTCTCCTCCCCATACCAGTCATGAGTTTTCCAGCCTCTCTGTATGCTTAGAAGTGTCTCCCTATGAAAATTCCCAAAGCCATTTCATTTCCCTGCTTCAAATCCCACCTTAAAATTCCTCTGGTGCCAGTGACAAACTTGTCACTGTTGGGCTGTGGTTGTGCTGAGACCAGGACCAACCATGGAGATGGGTGTTGGCGCATTGGCTCCTTCTGCTCTCCCATCTGTCTGCATCTTTTCTTCTTCTGGAAGCTCTTTGGGCATAGACCATGCTTCCATCCCATGGTGCCAAAGCACCTAGAATAAGAGGGCCATGGTTCATGAGAGTGGCACTTATTTCTAAAGCAATACAAATAGTAAATCAGTATCATGACACCAGCAATAGATTTGGTCAGTAACACCAGAACCAAAAGCAATAAATCACTGCCACTGAGACCTAACTCAAGCCAATCACAGTGAAAAACCTACTGAACATTTTTAATATATTACACTTCCATGAATTCAACTCAGTGCAAGTTTTGCCTTTCTGTGACAGCATTGCAGTATTGGCTTGTGTTCAATATCGCATCCTTTCTAACCTCTGAATACTTCAGTGTGGTAGTGCTATTGCAATCACTCATTTGAAGGATGATCTATTTGACTGCTGAATATTCTAACAATAAGCTAGCTGGTGGATATAGTAGTCTCGCCAAAGGATTTTTCTTCTGAAGGCATCCTCTGCCAATAAGCATCAGCAAAAGCTGTCCTCCCGGGGCAGATACATGTGTTTTGCTACTCAACTCCAATACAGCTGAAATTAAGTTGCCCACTTCACTGCTGCAGTTTGAACTACATATAGAGTTCACCTCAACAGCAGTGATGTCACAGCACTATAGCACATAGGACATGTTGTTCCCCGGTGAGTTTTTTCCCAAAGTCAGGCAAATCACTGAGGGTAATTTAATGAGCTGGTTTTCAGGAGATTAGTCTCACCATGAGCTGGATTATTCTGAACATATGGAGATTCAGTCTGGCTACGAAGTATGTAAGAGGATGGTAGAGATGAGGGAATGCAGAGTTTTTTGGCTGAGTGAATCTCATGTTAAATACTTTAACTCTTCATAGCACAGTCGGGATTGATTTTTTTTATTTTTTTTTGAAACCTATGATAATGCCAGTCACTGTAGTTAAATACAGTTTAGGTATATAACACGGTAGTACGGAGGTGAGGGTGTGTATGTTTATGAGAAATAAGATTTATATGGAAAACATGAGAGCAGCTAGATCTTGGAACAAGTGTAGGCTATTGCTGAAGTTTAGTTGTTTCTTTTAGCTATTGTATTGGTTTTGGCTGGGATAGAGTTAATCTTCTTCATAGTAGCTCTATGGTGCTATGTTTCGGATTTGTGACCAAAACAGCATTGATAATATACTGATGTTCTAGTTGTTGCTGAACAGTACTTACAAAGCATCAAGGAATTTTCTTAACTCTAGTACAGCCAGACCCAGTACAGCAATACAGGAAAACTGTAGGCACAAAACCTATTTGGTGTCTGTGAGTGTGTGAATTTCTAAGATCAGGGCCCACTGATCTTAAACTCAGAGATAAAAATCTCAGAGACATCCAAGTGAGTGAGAAGTCTTAAATATATATATATATATATATACTTAAATTATTTTTTTATTAGTTTAGAGTTCTATCAATGGAAGGAGTTAGGTATCTAACCTCTGCTTAGCTGCCATTATAGAATTTATGCTAAGCAGCTCCTCTGTTGCTAACCAAATTCTGAATGACCTGAAAATACTGTTTTTGGTAGTAATATTTCCTGTTTATCAGACACCATTTGCCCAAAGTGAATGATCGGTCCCTGTCTCATCCTTCTTCCTTGTTAAAATTCTTGGTCAAGACAAGCAGCTATCTACCTTTCATGGTAAATGGAATTTCAGCACCAGGGCTGTGTGAAAGCTGTCTCCTGTCTCATTTTGGACATATTTTTTTCAAGCCTCACATTGTACAAGTTTTGGACTGGTGCTACCTCTGTGTCAAATAGTTCATACTCACTGAATTCATACAGGCAATGTTACATTTAAAGGCAGTTGTCATAAAGCATTAAACTATTCAGTCTTGCACACAGATGCAATCCAACAGGCTGCAGTTATTTTTCTGATGAAGAATTTGTCCCTTCAATGCTAAAAAGCACTCAGGTATGATGTAGACATGATACAAGATGCACAGCTTTTCCTGACTTTCATCTTCCAGTTTACCTGATGGTTTTAGAATAAAACATAAAGTGTTTCTTAAACAATATATTTTCCACCAGCAGAAAACTAGGAGATTAGTGAAAGAGCTCAGGTGGGACAGGACAAAAAGCTGACAACGATCTCCTTTAACTTCTTATTCCCCAGATTTATGGAAAATTGATATGAGTTAAAGTCTTACGCATAACTATAAATGTAAAATCAAAAGGACCATTGAATATTTTTATTATCCACAAGGAAAGCCATTTCAAAAAGGAGGAGAGGAGAAGTCTTCTGCAAGTTCACCACAGGCTCCCATTACAAGGTAGTTAACCAATTATTTTTATTTCTGTATAGATGATAATTAGTCAGAGCTATTGTTCAGGTATGCTGAAACCTGGCCATTTTCAGTGGTTTTGCAAGACTTGAAAAAGGTTGCCTGCACAACCTGCTATCTTTTCAGTATGTACCAGTGAAAGTATCTGTTACCTCAGTGAGGAAGCTGTTAGACCCATCTCTGCTGTTTGTCAAGATAATTCAATTGATGTTCCACCTAGAACCCTGCAGGACCACAGCCGCTGCAGTGGAAAGACCTTCGTTAAGCCTCAAGTTACTGATTTAACAAGCTGTGCTAATGAAATGGGGCTTTAATGAGGTGCTTTTAGCTAGGCTCCATGCATTTTGCTCTTTATCTCAGCCTCACATTTCCTGCATTTTTTCCACAATATAGCTTAGCAAATCCCTTCATTTTTCAACTAAAATGACCCTTGCTATCTCATTTAATAGATGAACATATAATATCCAGCTATACCAATTAACTTCAACAGTGGCTGTGGCCTTTCTCGAGGCAGCAACTACTTATCAGGCCGAGAGACGTGATACTGGACTGCAGGGCCTTTAGCCTGACTCCCTGGTTGCTCACAAGTCCTCTGCTCACAGATTAAGTTTAAAATAATACCTTTGATAAGTGATATATCTCATCTTCTGCAACACGGGTTGCTTCAAGATGGTAGTATTTAGGACAGTGTTGCTTTTTTAATGACAAATATTAAAATAATGTTCTTTGTCAGTAGTTTGCCAGAAATCAACATGTTTATTTATCAGCTACTCAGTTTGATCCAGATTCACATAGTCATTAGCAGAGATAATGACAAATTGCCCCATGTGACTGGGATGAAAGCTGAAACCTCAAATAATAGTGAAGCAGTACACAGATCACACAGCATAACTACCTTGCTTGAAAGCTACTCTAATTTTGTAAAGCAAGATGTCAAATTGATGTCTCTGCTGTCAAACAAAAATATATTTTTAAAAGAATGCCTCAAAAATCCATAGAAGTAATGCAAGTGTGGCATGACATTTGTTTGATTTCATTCCTCAGGCAATGCTGTAAAAATTGATCAAACCACATTTAATGGAGAAATCATTAGAAGTCTAATTCAACCAACTCCAGAAATATTTATGAACAGCAGTTAAAAACCACTGATATGATAAAGAAGGATACTTGTTGTAGTATTATTAATGGCTAGGAAGACAGCGCTTCAACATATGATTTCTACAGGAACTCTGTGATGCATTTCCAGCTGCTCTCGTACAATGGGTTGTTATTAAAACAGCACAATCTTCCAAATTGCCGTTAGCTGAAGATGAGCTTTGTATGACTTGATATTTATCCATTTTGACCTTTAATGTCTTTTACCGTAATTGTTGATCCAGTAAAAATCTACTTTATCTGTCTTGCCCTGGTAGAAATATGACTGCAAGCTTTCACTAGCCAGCCCTATGGTAATTTGTTACTCCATGTCATGTTTTTATTTAACTCATTCTTCCCCATTCAGACCCATACTGAACGTCCAGTCTGTAATCAACTGTGCTGAATAATTTGCACGTAAATGCCCAAAGGTAATTAAACTTGCTGATAAATAGCAACTGTCATTCTCTAACACCACAGGCCTTTGTGAAAACTTTTTGATGGGAAATTAAGCACTTTATAGTCTAGGGGTTTCTGATAAAGGCAGCAGTACTTTTAGCTCTTTGAAAGGCCTTTTTGGAACTCCTCATGTGTGTTTCAATTGTTCTTTTCCTTTCCTCCCTCCATTAAAAAAAATTACACATCCTTGAAATAAACAAACAAACAAAAAACACAACGAATCTGGATTTCTTGGATTTCTCTCTAAACTTCTGTCCTCCTAGAGAGCTGTGACTTTGTTTCTGTGGTACAGCAGAGCATCTCTTGGAGGTGCAACATCTACTGTTAGAAGGGAGTTCTCTGCTGTTGAGGAATGCTGTATCTCCTGTGGTATAAACTGGACCAACACAAAGCACTCTCATTCCTCACAGCTGTTCTGAACCATGGGGCTGGACAGAAAGGCTCCATGGGGTGGAGCTGTGATTCCTTGATGCTTTTTGGTACCTAACCAGTGCCACCAGAAGCTCATAGAGGAGATAAAGCCTTGCTCTTAGTCCAGAGACCACAGCAAAAAGACAGTTATCTGCACAGAAGCCTATACACACACAAAAACACAGATAAAAGAAAAAGAACCAAAAGGCCAGATTCCCAGATTCTTTCATGTATCTTCATGCTCTCCTTAGCAGACTCAGCACAGCAGCTTGCCTGAAGGATGAGTAATATGAGATAAAAAACTGAATTGTCTGAAATTTAACCTTTTAAAATTTATACTTTGATCTCTTGTACCTAGCTACACACAATCAGACACAGTCCTTGGTTTTGTGAAAAAAAAATGACCATTAAGTGGCAGCAATTTAACATACACAGGGATTTTCTGTTTTGACTTTAAAAAGGGCAAAGTGCTTCCACACATACTGCCCTCATTGACCCAGGGATGCCATATATCCAAGTGCAAGACTTGCTTTGGTGTTCACATAGCAGCCATTATTGCTTTGTGCAGAGGAGTCCCAGCCACGACAGATCTTCACAGCCCTCTGGGAGAGCTGCAGCCATGTTCTGCATGCTGGGATATGCCAAATGTTCCTGTTTTATGTTCTCAGCACTAAGAGAAAAAAAATTAAGAACCTAAGATTGCAGGCTAATGACTGGGGGGCAGGCAGATTTAATAAAATCATCTTCTTGGAGTCACTGAGATGTTGTATTGCAGCAAGCCAGATGCAGCACACTAAGATGGAGAAGGCTGAGCAGATACATGGCCATCATTACGTCACATTACATATGTTGCATAGGGTGATGAAAATAACACATGGCTCTCTTTCCTCCCTTGTCCCATAAATCCCTTAGTCCCTGATTTAATCCTAGGGCTGGCAGATCATTGGTTAATGGACTCCTTCTGATATCTCTTGACAAACCTGAATGAATGACAGAATAGATGGCTTCACTTATCAGAGTAACCCTGGTGATTTTGGCAAAAAATTTTTGCTAAAAATAAGCATGGTGTGGGAAAATTTTCTGAAAATATAATGGGAAACTTGCCTTTCATCCTCTCCCCTTTTCATGATCCGATACCAAGTGAAGGCAGCCATTTATGTCCACTGCCTTCACAGAGCAAGAGGTGTCTATCTATACCTCATCAGCTGAGCTTGACTCTGCCTGCAGAAGGACAAACAGACACCTCACATGGAGCCCTACCAGGAAAATCCACACTCCAAACAGAAACGCAGCTCCTCAGAGGCCAACAGTTGCCTATAGAGTGTCAGAGAAGGCAACTTGTCCCTACCTGAGACCCTGGGACTGTTGAGACTCTCTAGAATAGCCCAAGATCCAGCAGCGTGATGGGAAGTGAGAGTGCAATGAGGAAAGATGTGAAGGTTCATTATGGCAGCGAGGCAGGAGGAACCCCCTTTCTATGGGATATCCAGAGAACTGAAGTCACGTCAGAAAATGGGGGCAATAAACTCTGAGAGGAGCACTGTGAGGAGAGGAATCAGAGAGCAGAACATAAAAAGGATATTTGCTAACCAAAAATTCAGGGTGGTGAGAAAATGGGGAGAAGTAGCTGCCCCGTAGGATATTACAGGGAGAAACATTTTTCTTAGCCTTTCTCTATATATATGCTGTTCTTTGACCAAAATCAATCTCTGCTCTGTCATCACTCTCTAAAAATAAAATTTCTCCTTGTTTTAGTGGGAAATGTACCCATCAGAAGGGAACCAGGAAATGTGTCTTTTTTTTTCTTTTTTTTTTCTTTTTTCATTTTTTTTTTTTTTGGCAAATGTCACAGTGCAGGCTCCAAGCAGTGATTTGTGAAGTTTACAAGGAACCCCCAGATATATCAGTGTGGCCCTTTATGCCACCAAGGTTTCTCTTATGGATATGAAATATGCATATAAAACACCTTTATTCAATTGGATGAATTTGAAGGAAATCTCTGGTACAGAGAGTTAGGTCACACGGGATTTATCCACCTTGTGGTGACCGCCTGTTTTTAGCATAACTGGAAAATTACAATTCTTTGGCAAGAGTTTCTCAGAATCTTTTTAACAGTGAAAATCATATTAATGTCTGAAAGGCTGAGCAGACAGATATACCTGATGCTTGCCCAGGAATATATAAGAACAAGAGCATCTCTGCATCTCTCTAATATGAGGGATTTTGAGAAGGAGCTTCTCCTGGGAATCTAATGTAGTCACCTTCTAACTTATTTTGCCGTGTGTATTAGAGACATCTTCGAGCTTCTCTGTAGAGCTGAGAAGCAGTTAGGGGTGGATTAATGGACTGAATTTAATGTTATCATCACTTGTAAAGTCAGTTTACTTTGACTGTAATTATAATCTGCCTGAAATGATAAGAACTACAGTGTGGCTTCGTGCACCCTAGCCGGGAAAGCAGCTAGCACAGGGAGGCGAGCTCGGACTCTGATAATGCCCATCGCCGTGGTCATGCACAAAAGGCAAATTCTCCTTCAGCGCAGCCATAAGCGTATCTCCCTGAAGCATGAAGATTTGCAGCTCTTCAGATTTTAATGCTGATGAACACTTAAAGGAATAGAACCAGCACTTTGCTGACAAATACTGGAATATTGAGTTTTTTCATGAGGGGAGATAAAATAATTCACAAATACTTGATGAATTTTGTACATTTAAAAAAAATACAATGTAAAATGCAAAGTTTTATTTTACTGCTGTATTTTTTTTTCCTAGTAATAATGATTTAAGGAGGTAATAAAATATTATAAGGAATAAATCTTTTGTTATACCAACTAGTATATCTGGAAAAAAGTTTTTGAGCATAAAAGAACTGGTATATCTTTTAAAAGTTTTAGATTAAAAGAAAATTATTTTAGATAACATTTTTGTTTTGCCAGAACCCAAGATAATCACATTTCTTTTTCATTTTGACTCAAATTACTTTTTACAATTATTAAATTCAATGTCAAACCAGAAATAAATGTATTTCATCCAGCTCCATACCTACTGTTTAAGCTCTATGTTATTAATTCATAAATCACTGAAAAAAAAGGATTTTAAGAATACGTATTTGTAAACTTGCAGTGTATTTTGTTAACAGTTTTAGCCAAATAAAAAAGACAGAGCTAAAAAAGCTGAACAGATACTTCATAACAGCATTTTTTAATAATTAAAAAAAAAAATACTTTAAAAAATTTGATGTCTTTGGTAAAGCCAAAATATTTACTCCATCTGTAGATTTCATTAAGTAAACTTTAAAAATACATATTTCTTCCACAAGTGACAATTCTCTCCAACAGGCAATTTTTGCAAACCAGATGAGTAAGCAATTATTTTATTCACTACAGACTAATACCACTGGTTTTGTTCATTAGTATCTGATCTGAAGATATTTTAGATCTGGGCAGTTCCACATTGAGCAAGTCATGTGTGCTTTCATACCATGTTTCAGCAGGCTTTTTATCAGAAATATTGCTTTTTTTCTTAATTCATTGAGGGAAAATTTTCAAAAATATCTTAACCTACTTTTGCCAGTGAAACATAGGAACCCTGGATGAACCCATTACCTTTGATATTCTTGAGCTTTTTTAGAATAGGATAGAATAGAGTAGAATAGAATAGAATAGAATAGAATAGAATAGAATAGAATAGTTCACTTTAGCTTAGTTCAGTTTAGTTGGAAGGGACCTACAAAGATCATTTAGTCCAACTGCCTGACCACTTCAGGGCTAACCAAAAGTTAAAGCACATTATTGAGGGCATTATCCCAATGCCTCTTGAACACTGACAGCCATGGGACATCAACCACCTCTCCAGGAAGCCTGTTCCAGTGCTTGACCACCCTCACAGTAAAGCAATTTTTCCTAATGTCCAGTCTGAACCTCCGCTGGTGCAGCTTTGTGCCATTCCCATGCATGCTGTCATTGGTTACCAGGGAGCAGAGACCGGCACCTTCCTCTGTGCTTCCCCTCCTCAGGAAGTTGTGGAGAGCAGTGAGGTCGCCTCTTAGCCTTCTCTTCTCCAGACTAGACAAACCAATTGTGGTGAACAGAAATAAAAACTCACTGCTCCCACAACCATGGTCCTCCAACTCTGAGGACTGGGCAGTCCAAGTATGTCATTACTATTAAAAACTGAGGAAAAAAAGTCATTAAATGCCTCCACCTTTTCCTCATCCTCACTTGTTAGGTGACCATCTGCATCAAGTATCAGTCCAATGTTTTCCTTTGACCTCTTCTTGTTGTTGACATACTTAAAAAAAAGCAGTGAGGTTACCTCTTAATCTTCTCTTCTCCAGACTGGACAACCCAAGTGTCCTCAACCTCTCCTCACAGGACATGCCTTCCAGCCCTTTTACCAGCTTTGCTGCCCTCACCTGGACCTTAACATCCTCTTTATATTGTGACCAGAACTGCACACAACATTCAAGGTGAGGCTGCACCAACGCTAAATCTAGTGGGAGAATCACTTCTTTTGACCTGCTGGCTGTGCTGTGTTTGATGCATCCCAAAATGCCATTTGCCCTCTTGGCTGCAGGGCACAGTGCTGGCTCACGCTGAGCCTGCTGTCAACCAGCACCCCCAGATCCCTTTCTGCTGAGCAGTTCTCCAGCCATTTGTCTCCTACTCTGTTGGTAGCAGAACTGAAGAATAGCCAGCAAGTGTACGATACCTCAGAGATATAATGTATATATTTATATATATATATTCTTCAGAGATATAATGTACTCAAGGTGAGCTACCATGTTATATCCGTAGCCTGGAGACAAGGAGAAAAAAGGCATTACATCTTTCTTTCACAGTATACAAAATAAACCGAATAAGATCTCCCAAAAGATCTTCCAAAAATCTCCCCTCCTCCATGTCTTGGGGGATAGAAGGAGGGAAGGAAGGAAGGAAGGAAGGAAGGAAGGAAGGAAGGAAGGAAGGAAGAAAGAGAAATTTAAAAAGTGCAATAAAAATAAAATAAAAAATAAAAAGTGCAACAATCAAACTGAATCCTAACATTATTTTGTGACAGCTGGGCAATTGACAATGTTTTAACATGTATACAGCTGGAGTGACAACTGGTTTTGAGGTTGGGCTTGACATCCTGTAAAGTTTTGGAGCAGACTGAACACAAGAAGAATCTTGGAGTTTGTGGTTATTTTTTATCTAGGCACCTGCATTGCCTGCCAAGGAAGATGTGGGAGCTCCCTCCTGGTTTTGAAGAACAAAATATAGAGAACTGTCTGTCAGGAAAGATGCAGGTAAGGTTGATCCTGCCCTTAGAGAAGCTGCATGGTCTAGGTGACTTCCTGAGGTCTTCTCCAGCCCTACTTTTCTATGAATTTTATTCCATTAAGAGAATGAGAAGCAGGAGAAACAGCCTTAGTTCTGCTAGCATACAATAATTTCTTTTGAGGGAAAAGTGAATATTAGAGGAAGGATTGGCACAGACCTGGGTCAAGAGGAAACCCAACTTCATTTGTATTTAATATTCTGAGACATCCTTTGTGGGTATAGATTACATCTTGGCATCTTTTTTTTTCTGTGAAGATGCCCACACGAGTGACCCTTAAGAGGCAGTGTCCAGCCTTTGGTGACTTGTAATAAGTAAGTCTTTGGAAAGACTGGTCTCATCACAGAATTCTGCATACCTTTAGAAAACCAGAGGAATTACATAAGCATTCATTTGACATTACTGGAAGCTGTATAAAGGGACATATAAAGGAATGAAAACTCCTGGGAGGGGTGGGAAACAAAACAAAAACAACAAAAAAGAACCAATATTTTTGAAATTGTTTTGGCTGCTTCTAGTTAAATTATGTCTACATGCAGCTGATTTGGGCTATAAAAATGAAATTGTTCTGCCCTGGCACCTACTAACACTCCCACTGATAGTAATCAGTTCAAGATACTGCCATCCATACGCTTGCGGGAAGGCTGGGGGGAGAACACTTCACTTCAGGTCAGCCTATCACTGTGAGTTCCCTTTAAAACACTTTCCTGAAGAGCAAAGCAAGTTGATACTTAAGACCAAACCATTCCACTGTTAAAATGAGACATGCATCATAATTAGATATCCTTGGAGACAAGATTGTTTTTAAAATGTAATTTTTTAACATAGAGATTATTTGTTTGATGTCCTTGAACATTTCTGCAAAAGGTTCTTCACAAGAGGGTGTTTTAAATGCAAGTGGAGGGATCCATCCAAAGACACACCAACACCCTATTGTTGCTGCAGAAACAGACATTTTTCCTTTGCACTCTGAACTACCACAATTCTACTGTAACTCTTCAAGCCCCTTACAAATGAATTAAATTTCTTGTGGAAGCAGAAAAAATACTGTAGGAGCCAGTGCAGCATTTTTCTGTTTCTTTTCAACATCTTTCTTTTTTTTTTTTTTTTTAGCTATCTCTTTTTTCCAGTTTTTATGTCTAGTTGAATAATAGCCATTGGTGCAGTAAGGTGTTTACTCTCCTTTTACACAATACAGTAAGCTTGATATACTCCTTTATACAAATGCTACAGATTAAACCTGCTCTTAATATTCATAAGAATTTTAAACCAAATGCTAATATAACACTGCTGTCCTTAAAGATATAATGAAGCACAGTCTTCAAGGAAAAAGCTATGACATAAATAATTTTTTTTAGATAACACATTTCTTCATTTTGCATAAATTTAACACTGTGCTCTCTGTACAATATGTGACCTTTTCTTTAAATCCCCATAGACATAAAGAGTTGTGGTGAGATGTCATGAAAGTAACACAAGTTTTGGAAAACACCACACATTAAGGATGCTGAATTTAAATTTCTGCTTTTGTTTTGGATGGCCTACTTACTCTTCAAAAGCCTTGTCATGTCAAAATGCAGAGTGGGGATGAAGGAACTATTAGACTATATTTAGCCACATATTAAACCTCAGCTGTAAACACCCAACAAACAATATTCATGGAAGCCTTGAGGTGTCTGTAAAAAAAAATAATGTCATGGTGCATTCACCCTCAGTTCAGAAGAAGAGTTTTTATTGTACTTCATGGTCTACCAGTGGTTCTGCCTCCAGCTAGGACTGAGGTTGCGATGTTACAGGTTGATAAATATGGAGGGAACAGGTGCCTGCAGAGATCTGCTTGGAATTACGTGATCTTAGTTCATAATTGGTCCCCATTTTGGTAAAATTAAAATGAAATATGTTATTATTCAATATCATTAATAAACTTGTGCTGATGTAGAATCTCATGCTCATGTCTTACACAGTTGGTTTTCCTTTGCTTTGCCAGAGGCTTGGCATTCAGCCAGACTTCAGTGCCTTGACTTCAGCTGTTGGCTGATTCCTCAGTATGAAGCAGGTACAATTCTTTCCTTTTCAGGTGATGCCTAGGGCAAGATGTTCCAAACAAATCTATTGGATTTCAGGAAGGGAGGGGAAAAAATTGCAGTTAGTGAGAACTGTCATATCATATATACTAATTCTAGTAGCATTGATAAACTTCTAAATTAGGAAGCTTGCAACTTTAAATAAACCCACTTCAGAGTGTAAAATTAGCGTAGACTTGATTGAGTTATTTCTTAGTTGACTTTGCCTTATCATCAGAGAATTTTCTCAGTTAACAAAAAAACTGGAGATGATTCAGCTTGTCTGTATGGAAGGAGACAATGAATTTGCGCTTCTGGAACAGTCCTTTCCAGTTTGACTTCTCTAAAAAATAGCATAAGTGTAATGAAAATAATTTCTTGTCACAAGTACAGAGTGAACCAACTAGGAAAGATGCCCTCCTAGAGATCTGTTGCTTGAGAATACAGAAGGCCTTGTGGAACATGCAATGGTAGATAGCTGTCGTGTCCACAGTGATCATGAATTAGTTGAGTTCAGAAGTTTTGGTATAAGGACAAAAGAGGTCAGCAGGGTTGCCACCCTGGACTTTAAGAGAGCAGACTAAGCTTCTCAGGGAGCTAGTTAGCAATGTTCCCTGAGAATCAGATTTAGAAGCTCTAGGGGTCCATGAGATCTAGTTGCTCTTCCAGAACCACCTTTTAAAAGCTCAGGAGCAGGAAATCCCTTTGTGTCACAAGTCAAGTAAAGGGGGCAGAAGACCAGCCTGGCTGAACAGGAAATTCCTCCTGGAACTAGGGCAGAAAAAGAAAATATATGATCTCTGGGAGCAAGGTCTGGCTTCACAGAGAGAGTGCAGAGATGCAGTTTGCATCTGCAGAGAGAAAACAAACAAAGCCAAAGCCCAACTTGAGTTGACACTGGCTAGTGTGGTGTCAGACAACAAAAAAGGCTCTTTCAAGTATGTCAACAGCAAGAGGAGGTCAAAGGAAAACAGTGGACTGATATTTGATGCAGATGGTCACCTAACAAGTGAGGATGAGGAAAAGGAGGAGGCATTTAATGCCTTTTTTTCCTCAGTTTTTGATAGTAATGTCATACTTGGACTGCCCGGTCCTCAGAGTTGGAGGACCATGGTTGTGGGAGCAGTGACTTTTTATTTCTGGTCACTGAAATTGGTTTGTCTAGTCTGGAGAAAAGAAGGCTCAGGGGTAAAGAAGGCTCAGTAGGTCCCTTCCAGCTGAGCTATTCTATTCTATTCTATTCTATTCTATTCTATTCTATTCCTACCCTAGCATTGCTCAGCCTTAGAGAGCAGAGTGATGTTTCACAGTATTTCCACTCAAGGTGTTTGCTGAATTTTAGCCTGGAACTACATTTTTCCTGGGAGCAAGCAGAAGGCATGAGAAGCTTTTCTCTGATCTACTGTGTTCTTTCTGTTGTTCTTTCTGTTCACTGTGAGACCTAGTCATTGCTTGCATTTGGAATCATTTCAGCTCTTCATTCTTAATTTTTAATAGTGATACACTTTTCTTCCCTCAATTATTATGTTTTTCTGCGTATATATTTGGAAACTCTATTAAAAAAAAAAAAAAAGAAAGAAAAGTTACACCTCTCAGGAGAGAAAATAACTCCTTTCAGGCTTTGTTTTAAGAGGTTCAGAAACTCAGAAATGGGATAATGTCCCATGTCTGTGTTTTATCTTGGTGCCTTGTTAAATCCTAAACCTTTAAGGGGAAAGATCAGCAGCACTCCTAATGCAGACACAGACCTTTAGGAAGCACATCAAGGCAAGCTACTGCTGTCAGGGTTTGCAGAGTTGAACCCTGTCACAGTTTATCTGTTGCCAGCTTCAAACTGTGGCTTGACATTTCTGGTCAAGAGGGGTGGCCTTGTGAGTCCCAAGAGGGGATGAATCTGAAAAGACAGAGAGGAGCATATTGTCTCCCTACAGCAGTTCTTTGCCAGCTTCCACTGCAGAGATACCTGTTACCAGCAAGACATTGCTTTGAGGAAGCTCATCACAGCATGATCTTACTTGTGCCTGCAGTAGCAAGCTGTCAAAGCACAGCAAGAAAGAGAGAGATGGCAGGAGGCATCAAAGGGGAACTGCTAAAGACTGAATAGGAACGAAAATAAAAGCTGCAGCCAGTGTAACTCCCTTCCCAAAGGGAGGGAGCAGAAGTGCAATGTAAGAAGGAGTGGTCACAGGAGACCTCAGGGCCAATTCGTTCCTCCTGTAACCCAGCTGTTACAATAGGCTGGGAACTCAAGTGAGAAAATCATGAGAAAATTGCTGTGGTGCACAAAGATGCCTGTAAAATACTGCAGTGCCGTATCTCAAAGCTTCCGGGGGTCGGAGATATTACATTGCAATTTTTTTCCTGCTTTAAGAGATGAGCTGTGGAGCTCTTTAGCACTGCAAAATCCACATCTGCTTTCATACATAACTGGATGATCATTCTGTATGAAGGAAGCCAAGCCTGTCAAGCCAGGTACACTGATCTGAAGGGGGCAAGGAGACTGCAGCTGCCATAATCCAGGTGTTTGTCACCACCAAGCTAGGTTTCCCTCACTAACTGGTAAGAGAACACGAGGACCTTTTCTCACTGGTATAAGAATACAACTGTTTGTCTTCCTGTGGCATAGCCATGAGCAAATCATTCCCAGGAGTAAGTCTCTTACTATTTTCAGTCCTTCCCAGGTGCAAGCTTGAATACTTAGATCTAACTTGTAAACCAGTCTAGGACCAGTCAGCCTTTGAGCCACCCATCTCTCTGACAGAGATTGAGCTTCACTGGGACTGTGCAGATGATCAAGGCCCAAGACCAGGGTTTGATACAGTGGGACTAAATGTTCTCAGCTTTAGCAAGTGGTTGCTGGTCAGGTATACTCAAAGAGTGAGGCTCAGAAATCTTCTTACTTTTTAAGTGGCACACCATGGATGACCATTGCTTTTCATTCCTGAGCCTACCCGGAATTTGAAAAAAGATCAGATTATACCTGTCCTTCTTACCCTCAGCTAGAGCTTTGATGTCAGAAGACTCCCCAAAATGCCCAAGAGACTTTCCTATTGATATTGGTTATATGTGAAAAGCTGTCAAAATTTGAAATTTGCAATGATTGTTCTGTTAGGCAGACTGAAGAGGCTGTCTGCAGGGTTATAAACCATAATACAAGTATAAAATAACTCCCAGGAAATAAATGGAGTAAAGGAGGGAGTTGGATATGAGCACTTCAGAAGCAGAGGGAACCAAACCAAACCAAACCAAACCAAACCAAAACATCGAGATGCTAAGGAAGATACAAGGAGTAAATAGGAATATTTGTGAAATTTAAAGAATAGCTGAGAATTCAAGTCTGTCAGATAATGGACCTAGATTCATTCAGCTAGGAAACCAGGGATTCTTCCAAGGGGGAAGAAAGAGAAGGACACAGTTTTGCTACTTTCACAGATGGACAGTTATCTGTTAGAAACTAACAGATAGACAAAAGAAGGCATTTCATGTTGCTGTCATAAAGCAAAGTCTTGAGGTATCATGTTGAAAACATTTGTGCACTATTTCTGCAATATATTATGTATTATTGAATGTATTGCAAAAATAAGTCACTTGGGCTAGTGCCTGAGGTTTCAGGACTTTCCTTTGTCCTGAAGCTACAAAGATTTAAAGAGAACCTTGATGGGTTTGACACTGTTTACAAACATGTCTGTGAACATGACTGCTGCATTAGTGTGTACCCACATAGACTTTGGTCCTAGACTGAACTATCTGTTGTCATGTGTTATGGCTTAACCTCTCTTTGCAAGTTCTCACTACTGCAAGTTCACCATCATGATGTAATTCATTGATCATATGTTCACAGAGATCATGCTGAAACTCAGAAGAACCTTCTAATGAAGTAAAATGTTTAACTGTGTGCCTGATTTCAAGAGGATTGTGTCATTAACATTGTATACAAAGGATGTATTATATTAAACTTCTTCCTGCCCTTCCCATATCCGGCAGTTTGGATTCCATAGCAGGAATAAGCTCTTTGAATAGCAACATTTATGTCCTACAAATTTGGTGTTCTTTTAGTAAGAACAAAAACATATTCTTGACTTCAGTGAAGCTGCTTTCAGGATGAGCTGGCTGTCTTAATTAGCTTAGATCCTGATTCAAAACTGCATGCCTTCTGTGAAGCCCCATAAACATATGCTTATTTTTAAATGTATGTTTAAACTCCATTATAGACAATGGAGTTTAAGTTCATGCTTAATGTAAGCACACATTTAGGTGCTTCCTTATATTAGAAAACTTAGGGGCTCTGCTTCAGGATAGAATACAGCTTAAATCAGGACAGCAGTGATTATTTCCTGGCCACAGCTATCATTCTGACCCCTTTCTTAGAGAAAATCTGCAGAAATGGTTCATCTGCTCTTACAGCAGCTGTGGAAGCTCTGCAATTTATAACCTAGTGTTTTAAAGTAAAAAAGCACCAATTTTAGCCTGTGAACTCTGTTAGTTGAGCACCTGGGGCAGCCTATTTAGCTGTACCCTAAGAAGGCAGGCTACCTCAGGAAGAAATGTGAGCATGGGAAGTCGTGGTGGGACTGATCAGAGCCACCCCAGGCTATACAATACCCGCCTCAGATTCTGTACACTGCCATTTTCCTGGGCTCTGTCTTGAATCAGAACTGTGAGTTTTACACTTTTGCATCTAATAAGCCTGAATATTAAATCAAAATGCAGAGTCACTTGTAAAAGAAAACTCTGGTCTTGTTAGCTCTCATCAGTCTTTTCAAACTGTCTTTCTATTGAGATCTCTCTGCTCTGATGTGCAAAAGTCAGACGTAGAAAAAGGTGGATGAAAAACTGCCTCCCAAGTGCTTTTATGGCTTTGAAATTATAGTTTATTTTTCCACTTTATTCTCCAACTTTGTGATAATCATTATTATCTCTTTTTCCTACATCTTTCTAACAGAATAGTTGAGCAAGTTTTCTGCTACCTATTATTATTCCTCTACACTTTTTAAGGAACAACGTTCATTTAAAAATTCAAAGTGGCAAACTCCATCTGTAGCTCTGTGGGGCTCAGGGCTATAAACATGGAGGTTCCACTTTGCTTTTCATTTTCAAGCATGATAAAATACAGCTTATTTAGGTCATTGCACACTCTTTTTTTAGTTTCCCTTTCTTGTGAGGGATACAGATTCAAAACAAAACTGCCACTAACTTCAATCTTTCGTGCTGTATTGCACGTGAATTACAAGCTATGTATCAAGGCTTTTCTAAGGTTACCTATCACTCTGGTATTTGAACATCTTCCATATCATCCAAAAACCTGGAAAGGGTTAGGCGGGGTCAATCTACCCAGCATGAGAAAACCTGTGGTCTTATCACATGTTAAAATAGCAATGAAAACCAAAAGGAAACAAACAGCAATGTAAGTTTTTGTTTGGTTTGTCAGGATACTTTGTAAGGGTTTCACCATGAGCTGCTGCCACTAGTTAAAAAGTAAGTGCCCTTATCTATACAGCTTTTTTAACCAGAGTTAATAAACTGGAATGAAAAGTCCATCTTTATTTACTCACTTATGTGTAACAGTGTAGACCTATGCCAGCTTTGTCATCAGGAACAAAGCTGAAGGTTATTGAGGAGAATTTCTTTATTCATTTCACAAGCAAGAAAAAGCACAAATCAGATGGCACATTTGGGGAAGTTGCCGTGAGAGAGCAAAGTCAAACACATCAGTATGCACTTTGCTTGGAAAGAGACTCAGATGTTGTTGGCCCTCCTTGTAACATCCTGCAGCCTCAGTGCAACTCTTGGAGCCTACAGATCTCCCTCCTGCTTAGTCAATAGACCAACATGCTGCATTACAAACCCCCTAGGTATACCCAATAAAACTAGGAACAGACATTCAGTAGAGAACAAACCCCATCCCTGGAGCCTCAAGCCAAGTAAAGAAGACAGAAGAAGCAACACTCTCCAAGTCAGGAAAGTACGGCCATTATGAGGCTGTTATGAGGCAAGATCCTGAAAATCTGTGCAATGATGTATTTAAAGCCAGGATGATGATGTGACCACCCTAGACAGCTGCACTGCTCACCAGCCTTTGAGCCTGCAGGGCACAGAGCTTTTTTCCAAAGCATTCACATTTGAAGGCTTCACAGCAACACCAGTTTTCCTGTGCTCCCTCCCCTTCTTGTCTTCATTGGAATATTATTTCTCATTAAAAATCTGCCATATTATCATTATATTGCCAAGGATTTTTGCATTGATATATGTTGGAGCTGGTCCTTAAAGTAATAATAGCAAGTGCTGGCAACAGCAAGTGTTTCAGGAGCAACTGGATCTGCCTTGGCACACCTCTGGTTTAAAAGATACCTCACTGCAATTAATTAGCTGGAATCTGAGAGCTTCCAGAAGGAAAGTTTTATGAGTTACTTCTTTCCTCTGGGAAGGTATCATTCAAGCCAAATCACTGTTAACTGACATATTCACTCCTGAATTCTTTCAACTCAGCATCCACACAGACTGTTTTCTTTCTTCATGGGAGAAGTGCCTGTGGAAAGTTATGCACTTTTATCCATTTCTTTCAGATTCTTTTCATTATTTATTTTTTCCTGAAAAATATAGAGAAAAAAGTACATTTAATGTTGATGTCACTGCTCTTGACGCCAAAGTTTTCACTCTGCCTGCAGAACAGATGGAGAGTTACAATGCCAGCAGGGCAAACTTCCCTCACCGTGCAGTGCATCTTCTTCCCTTCATTAAAGCCAGCAGAAAGATTCTCCTCAATAAATGACTCATAAATGGATGTGCTGGCATCAAAAGCATTTCTCCACTGCCCCTCCTCTGTAGGAAACAGTGCCCACTTTATTCCCCACACCAAGTCCTCTCCTCAGTAATATCAGCAGTGGAGAAGTCTGCAATCACTGGGATGGGTGCTGACCTCCAGCTAGCACCTCTGTCAGGAAGGTTGTCTCAGCCAGCACCTCTTCTGTAGTCCTCCTCCCTTGGTTCTTTGTTTTGTAGAAAACTGAGAGCAGGTCCTGAGAAGATGGGTGATGCTCCAAGCCTATTAATCCATCTCCTTGCCAACTTGGAAAGAGGGGAACCACCCAGCAGCTCTCCTCTGCCCTACGACAGCTTTGCCAGGACCCCATCTGAACACATCTGGAAGGGCTGCACCCAGCTCCTCCTCTCCACAAACAGTTGTCACACTGCCTGCTCCTCAGAACACCTGTGTGTTTAGATAGTTGGAAGCAAAGCTGAGAGAAATGTTCCTGCTTTCTTCTCCTGTTGCTGCTCCCCTGATTTATTGCAACAGGCACAAACCTAACCATTATGGCCTTAATGGTAGTTCCATATTTTGCTCCCTGACCCAGGAAAGCAAAGGCTTGTGTGACTTATGTGAAAATCTGAATTTCCTTTATCCCTCAAGGATCACTCAGGGCTCTTTAAGTTCAAATCATGTAAGCCATAGTTATTGGGAAAATCATCACTTGATAAATAGCCATTCTCAATAAAATTATTAATAATAGGATTGATATTGTCAATGGATCTGTTTCTTGCTGTACAGTGGCAATTCTGTTAACATTTTGCTTTGGATATAGGATACCTCTTTATCAAGCCATGCTTTTTCCTCTAAACCTAGGGAGTATAAGATATCATTGCATCATAAATTTTTAAATATACCCTGTATGAAAGCAGACTGATTTCCTGTCTGACTTGCTCATCTATTACCTAGAGAGGATGAAAGTGAAGTTCTTTCTTGTTATGTAACCTTACCCTGATCTGATTATTATGCATGAAACCACATTGAAAGTGCTTCAGTGTGAAAAAAAAAAAAAAAACTTGGGAAACTGTTATGGTAAACAAGGAGGAACTAAACACGTGGACTGGATTCCATTAGGAAATCTTAGCTTTAAAATCCACAACACGTGGTCTGAAATGTCACACAATTATTTCTCTTTTAATTTATGCAGTAACTCATTATGGGCATGAGAGGGGATGAGCAAACTAAACAGAATTAGGCAATTCCCTTGTTCATAGCCTGTTTTTTTTTTCTTTTTCTTTTTCTTTTTCTTTTTCTTTTTCTTTTTCTTTTTCTTTTTCTTTTTCTTTTTCTTTTTCTTTTTCTTTTTCTTTTTCTTTTTCTTTTTCTTTTTCTTTTTTTTTTTTTCATACACCTCTGGGCTGAGCCACATCTCCAAAATTAAACTGGGTTTTAAAGTTCCTGGTGCAGCAGAAAAATGACTTTTGTTTTGGTTTGGTTTTACTCTTTTGCCTGGAGTAACTGGAAAATTTGGAAGGGTCAGCAGGCAAAGAAAGCATTTTCAGGCTGAAAAGTAATGATTTAATATGCTAAACATCAGTAGAGACCTCATTTTTCCATGCCGTAGTCAGCATGCAGCTATTTACTTACCCCAGGGCTAACAAGTAAAAGCATTACTAGATGAGAGCTGGTGCAGTTCTTGCTCTCTTTGCACTATATGAGAGGGACAGAGAAGAAAGGAAAAACATATTCTATATTCTGCAAAAACGGATGTTTGAATTTTCTTAGGTTGCCTCTGGTTCTTCAGTATTAGCCCTTAAAAAAAAAAAAAAAAAAAAACAACAGGAACTAACTGTTTTTTCAGTGTATGTACGTCCTAGCTGCCATTACCTTGCAGGAACAGTGTCTCAAATTAGGTCTCACTCCATATTTGGGCATATAAACATAAGGTCATATCACCCCTCTCTACGTTATAGATCTGTCAATGCACACAGAAGACGTTCAAAGAGAAGGGTCTGCACATCTGTCTATAGACAAAACAGGAGACATGATTCATCTTCCATTAAAGTCAAGAGGAAACTTTTCACAAAAATGAAGGCTGCCTTAGGTTTGGGAAGTACTCTTCACTCAAGCCAGGTTAAAATATCCTTCAGCTGATTTAATACTAAAGGAATTGGGTAGATTTTCATTTTTTTTTTTATGCTTGCAGCTTAGGCTCCCACTGCAGATAACTATATGTAGATGTCTTAAACTTGAGTTAAGGGCTGCCCATGAGCTGATAACAATTGTTATCCATGCCTAATGGGATAAACTAAAACATTTTAGCCATAAACCAAGTACTAACTGATAACAGGGGAACCTGCACTTGCAAATAAAAAGAAACAAGGGTTAGGGTATTAAGCAACTATCCTACTTTTCCAGCAAGATGGCTGTTTCTTCATCACGATATACCAATTTTTTTGACTTTGTTGTTTCAGGAGTATGATACTCCCCATTGCTACATCAGCTCATTGACATTGGAGCTCATATTTTCATTATTTTTGAAATGGTGTGGAAAGTATATTTCCAATACGAATGTTTATCTCCTGGTAAATAAATAAATAAATAAATAATGGATTTTTATTGTGTATTTTGAGAGGGAAACCCACCTCCACAGACCAGTGAGCATGCACCTGTTTTTGAAGATATTTGTACCTGATTTAAAAATATTATTGCTGTAGGGATTTTACAAACATCACCAAAACAAGTTTGTCAACTCTGGGCAATTTAGAAATAAGATAAAATTGAAAAGAAAACTAGGTGAGGTAAAAAAGAGGGGTGAAAATGGCTACATAGTTATGATGAGAACATAAGAGTATCTCCTGTTCTTATTGGAATGAAGTTGATGCCAAAAGATGTACTCTTCATTTTTCACTACTAAATAAATAGACTTAGTAGAATAAGATTGATAAGATACTTTAGTATGGTTGTTAATATTTAAACATATTAGCTTATTGTAAAAGTTTAAACAAAACTTGATTATAAGCAATAATAAGCAAATTTTCAGATAAACCAACTTCCAATTTAGAAAGACTTACAATTAAAGGATCATTGAAATTAAAATTTTCTATTTCTCTTCCAATAGTTCTTCAACAAGAAAATGAATTTTTATGAAGAAATGAGGATTTAACAAACTCTCGCCAACTAAATTAGCTCTGCATGAGTTGGCTTTGTCAACATGCACTCAAAAATCGGCACTTAGCAACAAAGCAATATTGTTCCATCACACAGTTTTTTAGTGTGCAAATATCAACTAAACAAAAATGCAGATTAGAAGCAACACTTGCATTTCACACAAAGTTCATAGGAAAGCTTCAACAAGATGGAAATCTCTCAAAAATTTCATCTGGTAGACTGTGTAGGTTGCATTGCAATTATTACCATTGACCTCTCAAACACAGGTTGATTTACCGCTGGAGGGTCACTTTCTTACCCACGGTTTTTGTATTATTGTGAACTGAATGTAAGGACAAATTAACAGAACATGATGCTAATAATTTTATTAAGATTTGCTAGTTGTGCTCTTTAGAGGAAGGAGAAGGTAGGAGACACAGAATTAATTATTCTGCATTTTATAAGGGGTTTGGAAGGGCTGAAGCCTGGATTTCTCCATGAGTAGAGCATGGTGGCTGCTACCAAACATTTGTCCACAATCAAGGTCAGGCGTGTTCATAAGAGGTCACAGCCAGCTGGTAAGGAATCAGTAAGATTCAGGACACCACAAAACATGCACTTTAGCATTTATGCATTGGTGCACCTTTTCTAGCCTTTGGAGATGCCCTCTAGGGTATGTCTGCTGTCCTTTTTGACAGCAAGCCTGCAAGTTAGGACTGGAAGGTGCTTTCTGGAGTGGAGCAAACCCTGTGCACATAAGTAGACTTTCAAACAGGAGACTGCTGACTTCATAGGCAGTGAGGTGAAGATGAGGAGATCATGCTATGGAGCCGACAGCCAAGTAACTGACTGTGAAGGTTTGTTTAGACATCACTGCGTATAACTGCATGGTTGCAGCATTACAACAAAGTCATCCGTGACTAAGGAATGTGCCAGCATGCCAGTGCTAATTTAATTTAGGTCACGTGGATAGATCAGGGTGAAAAAGTATATCTGTTTCTTTTCCCTGATGTTTTCTGCTTTCTCTTCTTTAACTAGAGCTGGGTGAGGCCTTCTTACTGGAGCGTAAAATGGTACAAAAGTGCCCCTAGGTGAGCCGTGCACTGCTCTGGAAAAAAGGTGAAGGATTTGTCTGTGACTGGAAGATTTGAAGACCCTCTTGGACTACAAAAAAAAAAAAAAAAAAAAANAGAAGAAGAGGAAGAAGAAGAAAATCTTGGCAGGCCTTAAGAGAAGCTGTGGAGTGCCATAGAGGAGAGTGCTGATTTCATCTTTTAACTTGGTACCCTCACATTTGGGAAATGTTCCAAATTTGAATTTGGGGATTTTTTTTCATGTTGCTGAATCATTAAGTTGAGACTTGAGAGGGAAAGGTCCTGTTCTAAATCTGTCATAAAATTCCTGAATGACTTGGGATCAGCCTTTTAGTCTCTGTGGCCCAGAACCTTGGCCAACAAACAAACAAACAAACCAAAAAGCAGAGATAATACTACTCCCATTTCTTGTGTAATTTTATGGAAAGTGTCATGAGATTGGGAATAGCTCTTACTAACCTTTATACAGCCCATTGCACACTGAATACACAGCACATTATTTTCCACATAGCCTTGGTCTGTCCTGTAATGTATATAAATAGCTGAAAAATATAGAGAGGAAGGATGTTTGGCACCTCTTGTAAACTGAAATTCAGGATTCAGCTGTTGAGCTGAGCCCCTGGAGCCAAAGCCTTTAGCATGCTTTCAGCTCTACTCTACATGTATTGTTTTTTTCTTTTTAATTCAGACTCTTTAATCCAAACACTGAATGATGCAATGATATGTGGAATGTAAGGATATCTGGTTAACAGCTATCAGCATAAGAGACAAAGATAACAGGCAAAGATAAGAGACAGGAAAAACAATAAATTAAACATCTAGATATACAATCCCTAAGGACAACAAGAGATAATAGACAACAGCAAAGACTGAAGACCTCAGGTCACTAGCTGAGGGGCTGTTGAAGAAATGACTCAAAGCCTGGAGGGGGTTCAACCAGAACTTAATAACTGATAAGAAGATAGGAAAGAAGATTCACACATGTCCCACAGGAAAGATAAAACTGATTATGGGATATTTGAAAGGACTTTTGGGGTTGCATAAAGCAACTTATGGGATACTTTGAGGGGATTTGGAGAATGTGTAAAAATTATTATGGGACATTTAGGGAAGGGCCAAATGTAGGAAAGGGAGGGATCAAGGTAGATCAAGGTGGAACAATCATGGGAAAATGGAGAACTGCAGTCTGTTCTGTCTTCTTATTAAATCCTATTCCCATTTTCTGTGTGACCTTGCTCTCCGTACTGTCTGATTTGCTCATGAACTTCAAACTGGTCTAGTCAGCGAGCACCTGGAAAGATGCAAGGTTGGAGCTGGTGCTTGGATACGGGGCCTGGAGCTGGTGGTTGCGGCCCAGAGTTTGTACTTAGTTACTGGACAGACTTGAAAGTATGTATGACCATAAGCGAACCTCAATCCTGATCATCTGGAAAGGAGGAACAGGATTAAGTCATCTGCATTTTTCACGTCTGTGCATGTGCTGTTGGTGTTTATGTGGGTGCTGGTAAAGGCCTTGGTCTCTGTGTTAGTTGGCACACCTGGCCTTCTGCACTGTGTTTTTGCACCTTTGGTACATGCTCATCCTGGTTACTTGCTGGACCTACAAAAGGCAACAGCAGCAGATTCACTTATGGATGAGCACTTTTCTATCTTATTCTCTCCCTATCCCATTGAGGAGGGGGGAGCAAGAGAGTGGCTGAGTGGGCAGTTGGCAACCGGCCAAGGTCAACCCACCACAATTACATCATAGTTTTGTGTTATAATACTGAGCTTTGGCTACAGAATAGTGGCTTGCATAGGATTCTGTAGCTGTGTGATCCTGAGCATATGATTTCTTGCCCACAGACATCCATTTCTGCATTAGAGGAAGTCCTGGTAGATCTGAACTCCTTTAGGTAGTGTTTGAATATCTGCTGATGATAATGGCTAAATAAAAGTAGGATGGTAACAATATTAGTATCTTAACAGCTGTTTTTGATTATGACTCAGCTCAGGATGATATAGTCACATGAATAAATGAAGAAATGTTGTTGTGAACATTCACATTTCTGAATGCAGAATTCAGGCCATTGGTTATATCAAGACCTGTTTTATCTGAATCTCACATGTCCTTGTCCAATGAAATGAGTTAAACTCAACAACACTAATTGTGCATGACTAATTATGCCTCAGTAGGATTCAAGGTCATACATGCTGACATGAGTGAAGTGGCTTTCATAGCCAGTGAGATGAGAGTCACCTTGAGGTCGTCTTTTTGCTCATTCAGAGGGAGTGCATGATTAGTGACAATATTTGAGTACATATATTGTGTATTTCTTCAGAAAGAGAGGGAATAAGAATGCAGAGCTGAAAGGATAGTGTACATTCATGTGAAAAAGCCCTGGAATGTCTTTTTTCCTAATAAAAAAGAAGAAAAATAGAAAGCTTATTTTCCTAACACCAGGTGTTACAGAAAGTTTGGCACAAAATCATCTTCCTTGGCACTATGTTTAACAGCACAGAACTGGAATTATAAGTTTTGTTAATGACCCAAACATCATACTGATAATTTCCAAGTTGTTATATTAATCAGCTGAAAGCATAAAAATGTATAGTTCGTGCCTCTTTATTTCTCTTTATCACTGTTTTTTACCCCCTCCAGCTTATTGCAGTCTCTTTCTTGTCTACACATGCTTTCAGACTCCAGCTCCTTGATAACAATTCTGTTTTTTAGAAAAGATGCAGCATTCTTTTCCCATGCATAGGAGTCTTTTTCATTTGAAATGACCTTGTTTCTGTCTCCATTAATTTCATGCATCAGTATAGAAGACAATACACGGAGTTGGATGAGCCAGCGGTCAGGTGCAATACAATAAATCTCATAGGGCTTTTCTAGTTATTATTCAACTTTTGGAAGCACATACATCCTCACACAATAAATGGGAAAGTCAAAAGACTTACTCTGTTGCAAACATGTTTTGTCATTTTGAATGCATTTGACTCCTCCTACTTTTTTTCAACAGCAAAAATGAGGACAGGACATGGTGTCTACCTTGTAGAAAAGATATGAACAAGATTCTTTGAGATTCTTTAAATACAGTAGGACTATACAGTTATTATCACAGAAATAGACTGAACACTTTCTGCACAGAAGTGGTATTACTGTCATTAAGCATATAGTTGTAATCAAACAAGACCCTTGATCTAAGAGTGTAGACTGTAAACAGTACATACCTCAATGACAGGTAATGGTAAATCTAAACATTTTGGTTTCATAGGTTTCATAGTTTTTAAAATCTATCTTCCTCTCCATGTCCTGGAATTCCCATAACTACACCTCACATTTGTGCGTTTCTTTGGCCAGTTTTATCTTACCATAGTGACAACAGGTGCTGGAGGATGTTCCCCTCTCACAGCAACAGTCACTTCAATGTAGCAGTTGTCTGCAACTTCTTTGCAGGGCTCAGCAAAATGATTTCCATTTACAGAAAGTCCAGGCAGGAGCAAGCTGAGGAAATATTCAGTCAATCAACTATAGTTATGAGTGACACAGAAGCCTAAATGTCTTGCCATTACCATGCAGCATGTCCAAATCAACATATTAAGTGAGACAAAGAAAACAGAAAGGAGAGAACAGAATGGTAGTAAGAGAATTGTGTTATGGGACAGTGATGAAGGATGATGATGTTGAAGTAAGATGAAATGGATACTGGATTTTATGGGTTTTATCACATTCTGATCAAAAAGAAACCCATACAGCTGGGCCTATTAAGGAATGAGAATTGGTAAAATTTTGAATAAAAAGATTGTAGGGGGGAGAAAGTGGGAAGCAATGAATCTGTCAGATCTGTATCAGGTGGAAAGTAAAAATGGATCAATTTTCTTGTAGCAGTGGGCTTTGCATTAATTAAAAATAATAAAAAAAAAAGTAAAATAAGAGAAAACCCAGCTGCCTAACAAAGTGAATGGTCTGAACAAAAGAAAGGTGCCAAAGGTACTTCTATCAAAAAGCTTTTATTAGACCCAACAGAAATCACAATCCAGCTTCACAGGACAAAGGAAAATGAAATTCACCTAGGAAATAAGAGAAAGAGCATGAAATCCCACACCACATACTGCACAGGATCCTGTTGGTATTTTATGTCCTATACAAATGTTAATACTCTGCATATTTACGTATCGTGATTTCATTTGATTTCATTGATTCTACATTGAAAAGTCAATCTGATACCAAGCAGCTTCCAAATCCTGCTACAGAGGAAATATATAACCTAACCCATGTGAAGAAGTTGGAAAATAATTTGTTGATAGAAATCCCGTGCATGAGCATTTGGATGATTTGATTTATTTTATTTTATTTTATTTTATTTTATTTTATTTTATTTTATTTTATTTTATTTGATTTTGATTTTGATTTTGTCTACAACATTCCCTTTCTTTATGTCTGATGCATAGAGCTTCACTCTTTGTACTCAGCTGACTTCATTTCCCAAGCTATCATTATTCTGTATACGTTGGCCAGCTGGATCTTCATGACAATGTAGATGGATTCTGTGAGCTAAGAGTGCACCTGCATAGAAAGATTACAGCAGCACCATATAGTCATAGAATCATAGAATCATAGAATGGCTTGAGTTGGAATGGACCTTAAAGATCATCTGGTTACAAGCCCCTGCCATAGGCAGGGATGCCACCCACTAGATCAGGTTGCCCAGGGCCCCATCCAACCTGGCCTTGAACACTTCCAGGGATGGGGCATCCACAGCCTCTCTGGGCAACCTGTTCCAGTGCCTCACCCCCCTCTGAGTGAAGAATTTCCTCCTAACATCTAATCTAAATCTCCCCTCTTTTAGTTTAGAACCATTCCCCTTGTCCTATCACTATCTGCCTGAGTGAAAGTCGCTCTCCATCTTTTTTATAAGCCCCTTTTAAGTACTGAAAGGCTGCAATGAGATCTCCCCCAAGCCTTCTCTTCTCCAGGCTGAGCATCCCCAGCTCTCTCAGTCTTTCTCCATAGGAAAGGTGCTTAAGCCCTCTGATCATCTTTGTGGCCCTCCTCTGTACCCGCTCTAATAGGTCCTCTCTAGTGCTGAGGGCCCCAGACCTGGATGCAGCACTCCAAGTGGGGCCTCACAAGGGCAGAGTAGAGGGGGACAATCACCTCCCTCAACCTGCTGGCCACACAGTACTTGTCACAGGAAGTTATCTTCAACATGCTTTAGGAATTTCCCAGACTTGCTTGTCTCGTCAGTTTGTGTCTTGGAATTTGAAATCTCCAATGATATCGAGTGTAACCGATTCACTCAGAGGGTGGTGAGGCACTGGAACAGGTTGCCCAGAGAGGTTGTGGATGCCCCATTCCTGGAGGCATTCAAGGCCAGGCTGGATGTGGCACTGGGCAGCCTGCTCTAGTAGTTGGCAACCCTGCCCAGAGCAGGGGGGTTGAAACTAGATGATCTTTAAGGTCCTTTTCAACCCAGGCCATTCTATGATTCTATGATTCAGAGATTTTCCCTAATTGCCTAGAGAATAGCTCATCCATGCCATCATTCTGGGTGGGTGGTCAATAGTAGACACCCACAACAACATCTGCTATCTTGCCCCTTAATCATCACCCAGAGGCTTTCTAGTGTGTTATCCTTAACGTCAAGGGCTGTACACTCTAATCTCTCCCTTACATGCAACACAACACCTCCACCTTGCCTGTCCTGTCTATCCCTCCTGAATAGCTATTAGCTCCCCATCCTAGCACTCCAGTCATGGGACTAATCCCACCAAATCTCACTGATACCAATGATATCATAACTCTGGGATAGGACCGAAGCTTTGAGTTCATCCTATTTGTTCCTCATACTGTGTGTGTTGGTATACAAGTATTTCAGTTGTGCTCCTGAACCCGCAGTGCTCCCAGGAGCAGTACAGATGCTCCCATTAGCTTTGCCATCCTCAGATGGTACTGTAGCAATCTCTTAACCTCAGTGTTCCTAATAGGATCCCCCTCCCCCATCGATACTCATTTAAAATCTCTCAATCAGTTTCACCAGGTTATGGGCCAAGAAACATTTCCCCCATCAAGACAGGTGGGTCCTGTGAGGCTCCAGCAGACTTCTTATTTTAAAGACTTTTCCATGATATAGAACCCAAAAATCTGGCACAGGCACCAGTCTTGGAAGCAGGCATTGATGACCTGGGATCACCTATTTCTCTTGCTGTCTCTCCCCATTACCAGGAGGACTGAGGAAAACACAGAAATGTCAGAAGTTGATATTTTTCACAAAGTACCATTTCTGCTTTCCAGTTAGCCTTAGTTATGAGGCTGTCAAGTGGTCAATTTAACTTGGCATCTCAACTGATTTGGGGTTCCTTGCTGATACGAACAGTCCCCAGAAAAGCAAGGGTGGTCATTCTCATCATCAACATATGGCCAAAAGGGCAACCATAAACTTTTCTCCTGCAGTTCATCCTTAGCAAAACTATCAAAATGCACTCACATGCTTCATCTTTTAGGAGTTTTTATTGTGATAATTTTCCTTTGCCTGTCGTGTTTATACTTCCACTTCTGTAATTGTCTTAAGCAATTACAGATGCCTTGTTTGACAAATGCCTTGGCTGTTTATCACAGTACCTCCTGTAATTGTTTTGCTTGTTGACTGTGGATTTTAGTTTTTCTGTGCTACCACCTTAGCATAAGGATGCATGGGAGGGTTAGGGACTATGCAGGAGGTAAGCAACACATACTTCACCACTCATGCTCGACTCACATTAAAACTAATCAAGTGCCCGTAAATACAATTTCTATTTTTATATCTTTTATTACTTATCAATGATGCATTTGTAATGTTGTGAGGTATTAAAATGCCGTTATGGGAGCGAAGACAAGGTCAACATTTCCTCTATTCTATTTTGTTATATAGGTTAAGTGCAATCCACCCAGGGAACAGTATAAACGAGGATGCCTGAGCATGTAAATTGACAAGAAAAAAAACTTCTAAGATTTAGGTTCTCATGTATCTCTCATGTTGTCAGGGATAAAGATCCTCGGAGGTGTCAGGCAAATATATTTACCTTTGATTATGATTTTTTTTTTGCTTGACTAGGGATTTGAAATACTTTAAGATTTTCTGAATTTGGCCCAGAAACAGCCCCCATTGTGCTTACATGGCAACTGGAGCCCAAAGTTAAATACCTTGATTATTTTAAAATTAGACACCTCTCCAGGGATTCTGCAACTACTTGGGACATTTCATGTTAAAATTTTGCCTCTAGAGTTGGACAAAAAGAGCTCCAACCCACTGGAGTGAGTGGGAGACTCCACAAAGGTTAAAGAGGTCTTGCTCAAGACCCCATTGCTGACTTTTACAACCAAATGCAAAGCAGGCTGTGGAGGTGGAAGGAGAGGTGACTGGGGCATCTGTCTGGGAAAGGGAAGAATTTGGGAAGAACTGATTGGACAGTGAGGAAATCCTACTGCTTAATAGGCCAGGTTAGAGCTTGTCTGTCTTAGGAGGGGTGGAAATGTCTGAAATAAGGGTAGGGCAGAAAGCTGAGTAGTGATGTTGTCTTAGGCCAATTCATTTTAGTTTTGTGTCAGAGCCCTCACTCATTGCCTCAGGCTCCTTCCCTGGCTAATGGATATAATCTTCAGCTATGATGTAAAGGGCTTGTGAGGATTAACACATTAAATTTCCAAGTGTTACAGTGGTTGAGGAATTGTTGCGTTGAAAGTCAAGCCACCAGAGACTAGGATAATAGGCCTCTGAGCGTGCTCACAGTGAACTGGTTGTTTCCTAAACCTGCAATCTCACAGGCAATGATGTATTCTGTGCTCTCCCTCCTGAGTCTTGGATGTGTGATACATACAACACAGAGCAGTCTTAGATTACTTATACTCTGATTTCAGACCTCTGTCTTCAGAAACAGTTTCCCAGAAAATACATACTAAATAGACCCTTTGCTTACTTTTTCAGAAAGCAGAGGCATCACTTACTTTTTTATGTAGCTTTTCTCAACACAAGGCGATAGCAGTCTGGGGAATTTATGCTGGCAGTCTTGGCAGCCTTCTCATGTTTACATGGGCTGTAAGATCATCCCAACTTGAGGCTCCATTCCCTATTAGAAACAAATTAAGCTGTTATCTGAAGAGTCACAGATATGTTGAAATGATTGTTACTGGAATTTGCTATGGCTTGGTAGCATCATGGTCTGGAATTACTCACAATAGTCTCCAATGTACATGACAGCAGAACTGGGCTTGCTCTCTCCATCATTCTAGCCAGAGATAAACCAGTCAGGGTTATTCACACCTTTGTCGCTTTTCAGCTGGACGATTTGGCAGGAAGGCTGTGAAGGTTAAGAAACTCTAAGTGATATAGCCCACTGCAGACACCCACTGGGTAAGGCATGCACCCTGCTTGCTGTACCTAACCAGCTAACAGCAAATGACATGCAGAGTCCTCCTGACTGCTTTGAAGTGTTCAATGCATAAAGTGTGAAAAACCAAGTCAGGCTCTGGCACGAAGGCAAGGGTTGACAGGATTTCTTTAGGCAAAGAATTCAAGAATGGTAAAACTCTTTTGTGTTAGAAACAGAAGTCTTTCTTGGGAATTTGTCTCTATCTGTAAATGGATTTCCAGAGTAAATAAAGATCACAAGGAATGTCAACTATCTTCCATTTTAAGTGCAAACCACTTGCCTATGCTAACAGGGGTGGGTTCAGACACAGTCCCAAGCTCCTCAGAACATGCACTGAGATGACCAGAAGCACAGCAGGTTCAGAAGCCAGCCAGCCACAGTAGTGTGGCACCTACCTATGGCCAGCTACAATGTCCTGCTGAGTCTTCAGAAAGCAGAAGAATATTAGCTTTCCATGTGTGTTATTCTTGGGCTTGATGATCTTGAAGGTCTTTTCCAACCTAGATGATCCTATGATTCTATGATTCTTAAAGAAAAATACTAAAGCTAAAGCACATCTTCCTTTGCCCAAAGGGAGAACATGTGAGAGAAAACCATTTGCAGATATTAGTACTTTTTCACATGTACTACCGAAAAAATGCTTTAATACTACAGAAGTAAGTTCAATGTTAGGATCCCTGCACTAGATAGGATAGGACAAGGGAGTAGAATACTGCTCATATCCATACTGCCCTCTTTGACAGGGTATACTCTCAGCTTGCATCTGAATGATTCTTGCAAAGCAGCTGATTTGGGTGCAGCGGTATGTTGGTAAGAAAACCGTAAAAATGAAGGGCCCAGCTCCCTGCTGCTTTATGCCTTGCAGGTAATCACCTGCCTCTCTGCAAGGTGCATGAGGAATTGTCCCAAAGCAGGGCTGTAACTTCTAGCACTCACTTTTTTCAGGTATAAATTACTGTGCAAAATGCAATGCAGTGGAGAAACAAGCCCAATGGAGTTGTTCAGGTGTAAAACTCATCCAAGAGAGATCTGACTCGAGCCATACAGATTTAAATCACTAGAAGGAAAGGGTTATGAACACTAAATGACTTTGCAAATGAATGTTTCACAAAATCTCACTTTCCATAAGGTTTACTTATCCTTTATCCTTAGGGATTTTATTATTCCTGATAATAATCCCTCCCTGATAAAGGGAGATGGGGATGTAGACAGGGAAAAGGGAATTTAAAAAGGGAAGAGTAACATAATTGTTTTTGTGTTCACTTTTCTGAGGAAAACTTTCATTTTGTTTTTCAACTGCAGACAACGGAAAGCCTAGAGAAATCAGAAGTTGTTGTTGTTGTTGTTGTTTTTCCTACACCAAACCTTACACTATAATTGGAGAAAAGCTAAATTAGCAGCTTTTCATTAATGAGATCTATGGTTGCATTTTAATAGCTTGGCTAAATTATGCTTCATGAATGGAATACTAAATTTGCTGACAACAAAACAAAACAACTTTGTTCTCAGAGACTTGTGTGTTCAAAGGTCATCGATCTTTTTAACTGTATTTCCTTTGTGCTGTGTCTTCAGAGACGGATAGCACAGGAGCTGGGAGTGGGGTAGGAGCCAAACATTCTTGTCAACTTTATAAAATTTGGGGATAATATATATTTTACTGAAGGTGACTTCTTTCTCCTTGAACTAGAGATTTAATTTTCTCAAAACTCCTCAGATGGCTGTGGATCTTAGTAGTAACCACTGGCAATGTCTGCTCTGGTATTTTCTTAAATCAATGTGGAAAGGAAAGGAAAGGAAAGGAAAGGAAAGGAAAGGAAAGTATTGAATAGAAAAGAAAAGAAAAGGAAAGGAAAGGAAAGGAAAGGAAAGGAAAGGAAAGGAAAGGAAAGGAAAGGAAAGGAAAGGAAAGGAAAGGAAAGGAAAGGAAAGGAAAGAAGACCTGGGTTTACTAAGCACTCTCAAAAGCCTAATCTCTTCACTTTGGTTGCTGCTTGAGACAAGAACTTTTCTAAAATCAAAAACCCGATAATTGATTAACAGAAAAATAGAGTTCTTGAACAAGACACAGAGGGTTGCAGATGAAGTAAAATATAGGAAAAGTAAAATATGCTAGCTTACATTTCTCTTATTTTGCATTTACTAGGAGGTTAGAAGATGTGCATACTTTGTTACTTTCCAGTGTCTAAGACCAGAGCATCACCAGAGCATTGGAGAGGGACTCTTTACTTGGGTAGATAATGATAGGATAAGGGGCAATGGTTTTAAACTAAAAAAGGGGAGATTTAGATTAGATGTTAGGAGGAAATTCTTTACTCAGAGGGTGGTGAGGCACTGGAACAGGTTGCCCAGAGAAGCTGTGGATGCTTCATCCCTGGATGTGTTCAAGGCCAGGCTGGATGGGGCCCTGGGCAACCTGGTCTAGTGGGTGGCATCCCTGCCCATGGCAGGGGGCTTGTAACCAGATGATCTTTAAGGTCCCTTCCAACCCAAGCCATTCTATGATTCTATGATCACCTGTCTATGTCATTATTTGTCCCTTCCATATTTCAAAATAGCTAAGCTCAGGTCTGTGAAATTTATTAATTATTATTATGTGGATCAGATAGCAGAGCAATGCCAGTTCTCCATGAACAGTAAAGACCTTCAGGAACAGCCATTTTTCCAGTGTGTCTTTAATCAAATTATCACTCTTCTCTCTCCTCTATGGAGTGTCTAACATATCTGGGGGCTGTTCCCCAGACAGTGGCTACATTTCATGGTGTTGTATGTAGCTGGTAGCCATTTGGGAAACATTTTGAAATTAATGGCCCTCTCTTTGCAGATTACCACTATCATTGTTTTTGTTTCTTTCTTTCTTTGTTTCTAAACAGTTGTCTTTACTTGTGCATGATATTTTTAATATTAGTAATTTTCTCTTCTATATTTTTGTGCATATAACCCTTCAAAGCATGGAAAGTTGGCCCTTTTCCATGCCCAGGATTGTTTAAATGGGGAATAGGATTTGCAGACACAACCCAGTTCTTTCTCTTTAATTCACTTTTTGCTTTAAGATTTGCTCTGAGAACAACAGCAGTACTTCATGTTTTTTCTTGTTTTGTTTTGTTTGTTTGTTTGTTTTGGACAGGATATGCCAAACAGCCCACTTATTCAGAGTGAGAAGCTCAATTTTCTGTGACTATACTGAGCTCCTTCTAAAAAATGTGTTTTTTTCAGACTTGTAAAATAGCCACTTGTAGAATGACCCCATAGCCAAGGTCCCATGCGTTGGGTTTCAGACAAATACATGGACAACGTTTGCTTTCCCAGAGAGCTGGCAGCCCTGTAATAACAACTGTAAAGGAAGAGGTGGGAGGACCAGAGGGCAGTGATTTCTCATGCTTCCTGTAGAAATGCCTCAGTTACAAATGTAAATGCATACGGTAAACATTCCGTCAGTCTGTATTTTACATTTAGACCTCTGTTTCTTTCTTGAGACTATTAAAAACAGATTCTTGCCCGTTCCAGCCCTGCATATATTTTTATATATCTGCTAAATGTCTTTTGTTTGGTCTGTTTTGCTTACTTTCGCTAACAGTTTTCTTGCTATTACAAATTCTCTTGGCTAGCTCTCCAGGAAAAACGAGCTCATTTTCTTCTGTCCTCCCATTGTTCAGCCTTATATTCCCAATTTATCTTATTCACTGATCTTTCCTCTTCTATAGGCCCTTTTCCTCATCACAGATAGGAATTACACTGGTGACCTTATACAGGAGTGGTAAAACACTCTTGGGGCAGGGATGGTCTAGTCCCTTCTGCTAATTCAATGGTCGAAGTGTCTAGGCACATCTACACAAAGAGCAGCAACAGTTTTGGCATGGGGAGAAGACAAAATTCAGAGTATGGTGCATACTCTAGCCTCATTCACTCTTGCTTCTGCCTTTCCACCCAGGGATGGTAGGTGACCCAGTATGTGACATTAATTCTACCAGCTTAGGATTGCATTAAGAGATTCTTTTGTTCTTGGGTGCTCAGAAGGAACAGAGGGTGGTCTAATCTGTTCTTTCAGCAGTTGCCATTGTAGCCTTCTCTTGTTATTACTCAGTATGCTTTCAAAACCTTTACAAAGATTCACTTCTCTGTATGACCATACAAAATATCAAAAAGCTCTAAAGGATGTGTTGTGTCAGAAAGGGTGATACACATCTGTTCAAACAGAAATACCTATAAGGTAATCATCTACATGTGAACAAGTCATCTAGTTGATGTAGCTGAAGAAAAGCAGGCAAGAGGTGATTCATCTCATAAAATAGAGAGCTAAAACAGATCAGATGATTCATGTCTTGAGGGTGCGTATTTCTTTTCATTGACTCTAATTGCAGCTAGTTCAGATGGAGGTGTCTACATTGCAAACATTTAAAGCTAGGTGAAAGAGTTGTTCCCAGATGAAAGGACCTTAAAGATCAGCTAGGTCAAACCCCAGCTGGCAGTGCATCCATTCTTTAAACAGTGGAATGTTCACTCTTCTAAAGTTCAGGGTCCTGACTTTGCTGTTTGCCAGGCCAATATTCCTCAAGATTACAAACTCAACCAGGACGTGGTCACTACAGCCCAGACTGCCTCCATCTTAACCTTTTTAGTGAGTTCATTGGCATTGGTGATCACCAGTTCCAGTAACTCTTCTCCTCTGGTTGGTTTGTATAAAACCTGGACCAGGAAGTTATCGTCCATGCACTCTAGGAGTCTCCTGGATTGCTTACAGCCTGCTGTGTTGCTTTCCCATCAGACATATGGGTGGTTGAAATCCCCCATTGGGATGAGAGCCTGTGAGCGCGATGCTTCTTGTAGCTGAAGCAAGAAGGCCTCGTTAACAGGCCAACAGGTTCCCCTTGATCAGGTGGCCTGTAGTGGACCCCAACTTCCTTTATTGGTCCAGTCCTTAATTTTTACCCACAAGCTCTCAACCTGTTTGTGGCTGTTTCTCAGAGGCAACTCTTCACAATCTATCCATTTCTTAACACAGAGGGCAACACGCCCCCCCCTCCTTCCCTGCCTATCTCTCCTGTAAAGCTTGTAGCCCTCTATTCCAGTGCTCCAGTTGTGTGATTCATCCCACTTTTCCGTGATAGCAATTAGGTCACAGTTTTCTAATTGCACTGTGGTTTCCAACTCCTGCTTTTTTTGTTTGGGTTTCAGTGGTTTTCAGTTGCAGTGGGTGGACGCCATTTTTGTTTCAGTAGGAGGCTGCATCATGTTTCCCATGCTGTGTGCATTGGTGTAGAGGCACTTCAGTTAGGCTACCGGCCACATCACCTTTTTAGAGGAGCCCTCCCTAATTCCTTTGGGACAATTCACAGGCATTTCCCTGTTGCTTTCTAAAGTGTTAGTGGTCCCTGGTTGTTCTCCATCACTCAGAAGTACATCCCCTTCCCCTGCTGAATCTAGTTTAAAGCTTTGCTAATAAGTCCAGACAGCTTGCTGCCCAGAACACTCTTGCCCTACCCGGTCAGGTGTGCCCCACCCCATGTCAACATGCCCAGTCACTCAAAGGTGTGTCCAAGATCATTGAACCCCAAACCCTGAGTGTGGCATGAGCCATGCAGCCGATCATTCACCTGATCCATTCGTGTCCTTCTTCTTGGGTCCCAGTCTCCACCCGGGAGGACAGAGGAGAACACTAGCTGCACTCCTGATCCCTTCAACATCTTTCCAAGAGACGTAAAGTCCCTTTTGATATTTCAGAGTCTCCTTGTTGTAGCCTCATTCAACCCTACATGAAAAAGTAGGAATGGGTGGTAGTCCTCTGACTTTACCAGGCTTGGTAGCCCCTTTGAGATATCGCGAATGTGGGACCCCGGCAGGCACCAGACCTCTCGAGAGAGATTGTCCGGATTGCAAATGGGTACTTCAGTGCCTCTCAGTGAGGAATCTCCAATTACTAACACTTTTCATGCTTTTTTTGGTGGCACTGGTTCTAATACAGGTGTTTGGTTGGTCCCACTTTGTACAGTTGTCCCTTCTTGGGTCTTGACCGTTACTCACACCCTCCTTTTTCCAACCCCAGAGCATCGTATCTGTTGTGCAGGGACACTTCGGGGCAGCAGAGAGACTCCTCCTTCTGCTGCGAGCAGAGATGAGGGTCCAGTCTCCCTTGTCTTATGAGTCAGTCAAGTCCACCAGTTCAGGGCTGGAAGCTAGCTTACCTTCCCCTTGACAGGACTTAAGGCAGGACTGTCGCTCAGCCCGTGTCAGCGCACAATACCATGCATTAATCTCTTGCTCGGGTTCCTGGATGCTATGCTGTTTGGCGAGCTCCTCTCGCGACACCATGATAACTTGCTCAAAAAGATCATCCAGCTGGGCACACTTACACCCATGACAGCCACCTCTGGCCTTCAGGCCCCAGGGGGACTTCCAGATCCTGGAGTTCCCTGCAACTGAAGGTCTGGGCTGCTATTTGGGTCCTTGGGAGGTCTGTCTGGGTATAGGCGTCTGCCTGGGGAGGTTGTGGCCCCTCAGTTTGGGTTTCGGTGGGTTTCAGTTGCAGTGGGTGGACGCCATTTTTGTTTCAGTAGGAGGCTGCATCATGTTGCTCCCAGAACAGAAGGAAGTGGCCTACCTCAAGCCCTGACTGCTGCCCCACACCCTGGTCACCGTGCTCCCTAGGGGCTGCTTCTGTACGTGTAGGCATGGACACCGCTGCTCCTGGCCCTGCCCAAGCCGCATCGGCCGCTCTTGCAAGAGCTGCTGGCTCCTGGCAGGTCCCTCCGCTCGCTCGGGTTTCCTTGATGCAGGAACACATGCACACTGCGATCTGCTGTGGAACGCGCCTACACCAGAGCTGATCGCCTTGGTGAGTCCGTATTGAGCTAAGGAAATCATATGCTGGCTCTTTCTCCAGGGTCTTCTTCTTTTGTTAACCATAAACAACATCTTAGTTTTCCTTTTATTCAGAAATTGAAGCAAATGGGACAGAACTGCAAAGTTTCTGACTAAACAGATTTCCATGGGCTTGAAGCATCCAGTAGCCAGAAGTCCGAAGATGATTAGTTCTCTTCAGCAGTAGTGGATAATCCTCTGTAGCAGATATGTAGTAGCTGACTATTTCATTTGCACACTTAATGCACTTTTATCATGCATTTAGTGTTTAGATGCATTATCATGCATCAGTGTTTGCATTTACACTTGTGCCCATCCTTTTTCAAGTCCACACCAGTCACATGACAAGATTCCTGTTTTGGCTAGCTGTTTCTTCCAGTTAGTTATGCCTCTCGGTATTATCTGTGTCAAAATTCTCACTATTTCACTTCACATACAACAAGAATATAGTCAGCTGTGTAACATCCTTTCTCTGTTTCAAGGATTCCCATCAACTGATAATGAGTTAACTACAGCGTGCTTTCTGCAGCAGCCAGGTTAAGAGCTTTTTTTGAGATATCCACTGAAAGAGAATGAACTGGTGAAACAGTCTGTTGCCTGTCCTTCTCTAATCTGTTCTCATTTCCTAAAACAACTGCCCTTCTTGAAGGACACAATTGAACTTGTGCTTAAGTTAGAAGGCATATTTGGTGAAATGGCTGGTGATGTAGGCCCTCCTAGAGTAGTTTGAAGTGCAAATGCTGTGATAAGACACCATATCTCAAGGAAACTTCCATAGGAGAAGTATTAGGATCCCTTCAAGGGCAGCTCAACAATAAGACCATTAAATCTAAAGTATTGCAACTAGGTCATGGGGAATAAGGTCAGAGATGCAAGGCTTTTGTGTTGTACAATGAATGTGAATGAGAGCTGAGCCACTGAAGAAGTAATAATAAAAACATGTTATCAGAACTAGTTTGTTACACAAACTAGCTGACACATCTCAGGGGTCAGCACGGGTATTTCAAGCATACAAACTTGCTGAATGGACAGTACACTGTTGATAAAGTACAAGATTGCAAATGATACTTAATGATGGTTGAATAGTGTGTGCTCTCTTTATATATGTTTGGTGTTCTCAGTGTGGAAGATCTATAGAGAGGCATAGTCACATCATGGCCACATAAGGAAAAGAAAAAGGATATAGTAGAAAAAATAAAACAAGCCCTCCTGCTGGCATTATAAGGTATAAAATGCAGTGACAGCACTATTTTCTCTGAAAGACAAAGGTCTTCCTTCACAGTAGCATGGAGGCAGATGAGGAGTTGGAAGGGGTAGAGAAGCAGATCATGTTCTTGTTAGTTTAATGATTTATGTCTGGGTTTGTTTGTCTTTGGTGTGATTAATTACTTCCAATTATCTGCTGCCACAAAGTCTGCTCTGTACAGAAAAGATTCATCCTTGTGGGTGGGATCTCTTAATCTGTGGATGAATCAACCCTGAAAATGTCCCAGTGATCTTATGTCTGACACATTTTTACTTTTATAAACCAGAAATTAAATCACAGGAAGCAATCTGGGAAAGAGAGAGACAAAGGAGTACTGCCAGATTTTGTATTTTTTCAGAAGCTTCTAATTCTGAGTGTGCTCCTAATTCTTGCACACCTTTCCACACTCACTACTCTTTGTTGTAGCTATTGCAATTGTGCCAAAAAAGCACAATTGCCCTTTACTCAGACACCTGATTATAAACATGGGAAAGGAAAGAAGCAGCTGACTGTATGGACAGATGCAGGAGCCTGGGCTTGAACCAGACCTCATATGAGTTGTGCTGTCCCCCTCCTTACAGCACATGGGAGGACCTGTTATTGCTGAACTCTGGAGTCTAGGCAACAACAGTCCAGACCAGGAAGTCAGGTGAAAAAAATGCCATCCTTCCATGAGTGGTGTGGATGGCATTTCCACTCACACGGTGAGATCAGATCAGTGTCGTGCTGTGTTTTGTTTCTCAGGTGGACAAGAAGGAATTATTGGTGATATTCCCAAGTATTTTCTTTTTAATCAGAAATTTGTGACCCTATAGGTATCAAGAGATGGGTTTGCAAAACTGCTACTTTACTTCTCATACAATGCTGAGGAAGGAGGGGAAACAGACTGATACAGCTGAGCTGACTTCTGCTCTTTACTATGACTGACTGTGTTCGGAGACATGATGAGGACTGAGCCCTGTTGCAGGTCACTTTTGCTTTGTTTCTTCTGGAATTTTCTCAGTATTTCATTGTTGCTGCTGGCTTTTCCACTGACCTACATTTATTTCTGCTTTTGCCCTTCTGCTAGGCATGTAGCGGTGCTTCCCTGGATGCCTTGTCTCCCTCAACAATCCAACCTTCCCTCAAGGTCCTGTTCATTCACTTGTATTTTATCAGATAATATTAACCATATAAATTCACCATGAATTGGGGATTTTTCATTTTCTTTATATCAGGGAGGTACATCTGTAATATAACAGGATTGTATGGCAGGTCTGATAAGGAGATGAGAACTTCTCTGTTTCATTCCCAGGTGCATTAAAGGCCAAGTTCTGACTCTGGTAGAAAGTTGCTTGAAAGTAACTCAGGATAAAATTTACCCTGTAGTATAACCTTCCTGTCAGAGCCAACAATTTACTGTCTAGTTTGTGGATAGCATGAAATTAAGCAGAACCACTACCCCAAACTGTAATAAAATCTATTGACATCCAAACTATGTATTATGCATATGTAGTCTATTATCCTGAGGCAAAAATGCACAGAGGTTTGACAGCAATCTAATGAAGGAATGCAAAAGAAATAGGATTTAAGTAAAAATCTGCAAAAGGACAGAAAAGGTATCTGATAGCCAAAGGGCTAGTTCTGTTTAAGATCTGTTTCAAGAAAGTGTGAGTCTTGGAGCAGGGAGAGGAGTTATGAGCACGATAAGGAAGATTAAGAGGAAATGAATACGGGTGACTGGGGAGGTCTTAAGGATGAAGATTTTTGCTGGAAATGTGTGTCAGGGCTACAGGAGGTGAAGATGGTGGAGCAGCCAGGGCACAAAATGAGGTTGTCACACCAGGTGGGGAGAAGCAAGAAATCCATGATCTTCCACAGTGGGGCTAGAGATGAAATGCTTGAAGGGCATCAGTGTTCCTGATGAGAACAGGGATCCTCCACTGGTTTAAGGGAAGTCTGCTCAGTAATTTTAGAAGCTCTGACCAGCAGGAACCAGTCTGCTTTGCCAGTCAGCTGGACATTGCTGCTTCCTGGCTGGACTTTGAGTTGACACAAAGAGTACATTAAAGAGTACAAACAGTAGCAGACTAGACAATGAGAGACTAACCAGCTCGCACAGGAATAGGGGCAGCAACAAATATCAAGACCTGGTAGATCTGTAATTGCAGTCTCTCTCCAGACTGAGGCCTGCCAGTTTAAGAAGCTTTTTTTTTTTTTTTTTAAAAGACTCTTAGCAGTCGTATAAATGAAAAAGTGTTGAGATCCTATCCTTCAGAGAAAAGGCTAACTCTCTCAAGGAATGTTTTTTTCTGCTTTTCTTTAACACAGCTCTTGCTAATCACTTTTTTTTTTTCTGTCTAACTTACGTATTTAAAAGTTAGCAGTCATCAACATTACCATCGTTAATCTAAAATGTGTCAACATGCTGAATCCTACTGGGATTTTGCAATTTATTTTTAATGTGTAAATTGTCTTCAAGAATTAAGTGTACTATGATGTTCATAAAAAGCATATTCTCGCTATCACTGGAGAAATAGAGCTAAATAATAAATTAAAGCCTTTCTGCAAAAGCATTAATTCTTTGCATACATTTGTTTTTAAAGCTCCCTTGTTTGTGAGCAGTGATAAAAAAATATTCTGCACAATTTTTTTTTTTTTGCTAGTAATATGAGAAAAGTATAATAGGAAAGTAAAATTAAATTATATGTCATTACTGATGACAACCTGAATAAAACATGGAGAGAGCATTATCAGGCTTCAAGAACTTCTGGCACCTGAACAGCAAACAGAACAAATCTATAGCCACTTAAAAGCTCCCACACATTAAAGTACCCCAAAATAATCACCTTTCTTTACTCAAGCTGCAAACTAGATGAACTGGCAGTGAACAAAAGGAAAGCTCTTCCTCTTGAATTTTTCATAAGAGCTGTGTTTCAAAAGAAGCATATCACATAGACTTCATTACTTCATTTTATATCAGGGCACACCCCGATGCTGCCCTTAAAAACTTAGGAAACCTCTCTGGGAAAGAGATTCCCTGGGAACCCAATTTCAATCATATTCAGACTTCATCGAAACTGATCTAGATCAACAGTATTCAACTCACGAGGACATGATGTTCTTATTGATAACACATTCTTTTTTGTGTTCTGAGAGCAACCACATGATGTGATGTAGCATAGTGCTGAAAGTTATGTAGCATTCCTTGAATCATCCAAGGAGCTCAAAACCGTGATGTGGGCTTAAATGTGCTCTCTTTTTTTTCCTTTTCCTTTTCCTTTTCCTTTTCCTTTTCCTTTTCCTTTTCCTTTTCCTTTTCCTTTTCCTTTTCCTTTTCCTTTTCCTTTTCCTTCTCCTTCTCCTTCTCCTTCTCCTTCTCCTTCTCCTTCTCCTTCTCCTTCTCCTTCTCCTTCTCCTTCCCCTTCTCCTTCCCCTTCTCCTTCCCCTTCTCCTTCTCCTTCCCCTTCTCCTTCTCCTTCTCCTTTCAGAAAGACAGACTTAGTCTGTCTTAGAAAGACAGACTTAAGACAGACTTAGGGCCAGATCTTTCCACTCCGATCAGTAGAGATGAGACACACTGGGAGTGCTGTGTCCAGTACTGAGCTCCCCAAGACAATAGAAACTTGGATGTACTGGAGGAAGTCTAGTGAAGGGCCATAAGGATGGCTGAGGGACTGGAACACCTGATGTACAAGAACAGGATGAGAGAGCTGAGACTGTTCAGCCTGAAAAAGAGAAGGTTCAGGGGGGACCTTTTCCAAGTGTATAAATGTCTGACTGTGGAGTGGAGGGTTTGTAAAGAAGAGGAGCCAGACTCTTCTCAGTGGCACCCATTGAAAGGACAAGAGGCAACTGGCACAAATTGAGACACAGGAAATTCTGTTTAAACATAAGAAAAAACATTTTCACTCTGAGGATGACCAAGCACTGGAACATTGTGCCTGGAGAGGTTGTAAGGTCTCCATCCTTGGACATATTCAAAACCCAACTGAACATAGCCTTGCGCAATCTCTTGTAGCTGACCCTCCTTTGAGCAGGTCATGGATAGATGATTTCCAGAGGTCTCTTCCAAACTCAGCAACTGTGTGATATGAAAGTGGCAAAGACTACAGATAATGCTTTCCTCTAGAGTGTGTTTCATTAGCCATATAAAACTGTCCTGGTGGAGGGAGTGCAGCAACTCTAGAAAAGATTCTAAAGAGATATATTATTTATATTTAAAATATATTCTCCAAAGAGAGATGCTGGGCTCCATACAGTTAAAGACCCTCATAGACAAGCTGTTGTTGTATGGGCTGGATGGGTAGAAAGTGAGGTGGATCAAAAACTGCCTGAATGACCAGAACAAGAGAGTAGTGGTCAGTGATGCAAAGTCTGGTTGGAGCCAGGTACTGAGCGGAGTACCCCAGGGGTCAATACTGGGTCCAGTCCTGTGTAACATCTTCATTAATGATCGTAATGATGGGGCAGAGTGTGCCCTCAGCAAGTTTGCAGGTGACACAAAACTGGGAGGAGTGGCTGATAAGCCAGAGGGCTGCCATGCTGCCATCCAGAGGGACCTTGAAAGGCTGGAGAAATGGACCAATAAGAAACTCATGAAATTCAACAAGAAGTGCAAAGTCCTGTACATGGGAAAGAACAACTCCAGGCACCAGAACATGATGGAGGCCTGTCCTGATTTTGGTTGGGATAGAGTTAATTTCCTTCCTAGCAGCTGTTATGGTGCTGTGTTTTGGATTTAAGATGAGAATAATGCTGATAACACACTGATGTTTAGTTGTTGCAGAGCAGTGCTTACATTGAGCCAAGGACTTTTCAGCTTCTCGTGCTGCCCTGCCAACGAGGAGGCTGGGAGCTGTGAAGGGACAGAACCAGGACATCTGACCCCAACTGGCCAAAGGGCTATTCCATGCCATAAAATATGATGCTGAACAATAAAACAGAGAGGAGTTGGCCAGGAGGGCTGCCATTACTTGGAGACTGGCTGGGCATCGGTCGGCTGGTGGCAAGCAATTGTGTTGTGTGTTATTTGTTTTGTTTATTCTTTTTGTTGTTTTTTTTTCCTTTTCTTTCCTTTTTTTTTTTTTGTTTGTTTGTTTGTTTTTCTTTCTTTCTTATTATACTGTCCTTATCTTGACCCACGAGTTCTTGCACTTTTCTTTTCAATTTTCTCCCCCATCCCACTGGGAAGGGGAGTGAGCGAATGGCGCTTGTGGTGTTTAGCTGCCTGCTGGGTTACACCACAACAAGGCCACCCAACTGAAAAGCAGCTCTGCAGAAAAGGGCCTGAGGGTCCTGGTGGACACCAAGTTGAACATGAGTCAGCAATGTGCCCTTGCCACAAAGCAGGCTACTGTATCCTGGGTTGCATTAGACAAAATATTGCCTGCAGATCAAGGGATGTTATCCTTCCACTCTACTCAGCATTGGTGAGGCTGCACCTGGAGCCCTGTATCCAGTTCTGGGCCCTGCACTACAAGAGAGACCTGGACATACTGGAAAGAGTCCAATGTAGGGCCACCAAAATGATCAAGGGATGGGAGCACCTCTCCTACGTGGAAAGGCTGAGAGAGCTGGGACTGTTCAGCCTGGAGAAGAGAAAGCTCATGGGGAATCTTATCCGTGCATATAAATACCTGAAGGGAGGGTGCAAAGAGGATGGATCCAGGTTCTTTTCAGTGGTGCCCAGTGCCAGGGCAAGCAGCAATAGGCACAAAGTGAAACACGGGAGGTTCTGTCTGAATATCAGGTAACACTTCTTTACTGTGTGGATGACGGGTCATTGGCAAAGGTTGCCCAGAGAGGTTGTGGAGTCTCCCTTCTTGGAGATCTTCAAAAGCCACATGGACATAGAATCATAGAATGGCTTGGATTGGAAGGGACATTAAAGATCATCTAGTTCCAACCCTGCTGCCATGGTCACGACATGGTCCTGAGCAACTTACTATGGGTGTTCCTGATTGAGCAGGGGTGTTGGACCAGATGACCTCCAGAGGTCCTTTCCAACCTCAACTGTTCTGTGATTCTGTGATTCTGTGGAAGTGGTGGTATCTCTGCCATTTTCCATAACTTTCCAAGGTAGTGCACTGAGATTGAAAAATCCACTGAGCAGAGATCCTGCTTTGCCTTTTAGGCTCTACCTATTGCTCAGGGTCATCTAGATACACTTTGTGCTGTAATAAATAATGGATGGTCAGTTGATAGACATGGAATGAGCAGGAATCACAGAGTAAATCTGTAACCTGCAATGTTCTTGCCAGACTCTCTTTTAGGACAAAAATAAAACAGCTCCAGCAGAGGTCAGTTAAGGGAAACTTTTGTTTTGTTGAAAGATTTGCTTTTGCACAGACTGTGTCTTAGAAAGAAAAATACTGTTTTGCTGTTGTTGTTGTTATTGTTGTGTTTAGGATATTCAAATTCAATTATTTCTTTAAAAAATAAAGACACGTCCTCAAAATATTACCCACTACTTTTGCAAGTCCTTTAAGAAATTTGTAAAACTGTAAGAGTGAACAGAAAGGACTATTACTCAATTTCAGTTTTTCCAAACTGGGTTTATGTGAAGGAGATGTTCCAGTTTAATTTAAACAGTTCTGGAGGGTTCTTTCAGACTAAGAGGTTGTTTCCTTCCACCCTACTTGTACTTCTTTGGAAGATCATGATGATGTAACTCTTCCCTGAAGTGCCTCTCAGCTCCATTCCCCATGTTAGGACCTTATAGGATCTTATAGCTGCTGCCCAATGCTGTGTTTTTGATCATATCAGAGGGCCCTTAATGAGACAGCACAAAAACGGGTATTTCATCTCCTCAGAACTGAGTATTCCCATGGAGTATCTAAAATAGTGCACAATCAACCTTACCTCTCTAACTGGTCAGACTTTAAGTCTTTAAATTGCAAACTGTAAAAAGTCTCAGCTGCATCTTCAGTTCCAACTGAGGATGTGAAATCAGGACTACCTCTAATACCTCTACAAAGCAGAATGTAAGACCCACACTCTTCTGTCTTCACTGCTAAGTTGTTCTCTTTCCCTGTTTCAGTGCTTATCGTCCTGATTTTTTGTTTTGTTTTGTTTTGTTTTGTTACAAGCCTGGAATGAATTTTCTTTATGGTGGGGTCTTTCTTTCATTTATATTTACAAAACTTAGCACAATGGCAGCCTGACAAAAAAGCAGTAAATGACTTGTGAACATCAGAGAAAAATGGGAAAATGGATCAAAATTATCTGAATTAAGAAATGTGGAAAGCATGGATAGGAAAATAGAACAAAACAGGAAATGCAAATTAACAAAACCATAAGATATCTATTCAATACTACATGAAAGAAGGGTAACCTGGAAAGTACAATTCTAAGAAAGGTGACAAAAGACTGTACAAGAGCTTGCAATGAGATATGACAGAAAAATAGGCCAGTACTTAGGTAAACATCTTTCTCCATTCTGCTGGGATATGTGTGAAAGTGTGAAATATCATCAAAAGAGTTACCCAAAAGCATATGTTAAAAACTTTGAAAAATAAATGAACAATAAGAAAGATGAATAAAACTAAAAAAAATGAATCTTGGCTGAATATGCATTATAGAGGGAATAAACAAGAAGATGAGAATGATTTAGAACATCACTTACAAGTATAAGTAATGGGATGGAATTAAGCTCAAGGTAGTATAAAAGGAGGGTAATTCAAACAAATCCTGATGAATTGATGTTTTGAAGAATCATCTTCCCAGAGGAATGGTGAAACCATGTGAAAATTCAGAGAACGTAAATAAAAGTATAACAGGGGACTTCTGTACTGTTGGAAAGATATATGTATTTATTCATCCATACCATCTATTTATTAGAATGCTTTGGCTGAAGAAGCATGAGGAAAGCCTTTCTTTCCTCATGTGGCAAAGGAAGGTACTACTGTAGTCAGCATTAGTCCGCCTCTGGCAGGTTAGCACTTGAGACATGTAGCCCAAAAGTGAACACAAATGATGGATCTAGGAAGTGACTGATTTTTGAACCAATGTGTGCCGGAGAACCTGCTAGGAATAATATAAGCAGATATTTGTTCATGAGCAGTGACAGAAGAAGGATCAGTAAATAACAAATTGAGCTCCCAGGATCAAGCAATAAAGGTGTTAAATGGTCTGAAGGCTTTCCCAGGGCAATACATCACAATGAGAGTTTAGGAAGAGTTTTGGGGGCTGACAATTTTGTATTTTACTTCTTTTTTCTTTTACTTGAAAATGTATCATTAAACACTAAGATATTTATTCCAGATAAATCTCTGTGTACATTTCAAAACATAAATTTAGCATTTACTCTGACCAAAAAAGCATAAAGAACTGAAAGGCAGAGTGACTGTCAAGTACCTGTTCCCATACCACCATTTCTAATCTGGCTGCATTTACAATGTTGTAATCAGAAAGAATATTTAATGCTGCCCACAAAGCCCTTTGGCATTCTGATCCTACCTATATCTCTGTACAGGTTCTCTCGAGTGGCTATCAAGAGATTGTCACTAACTTCATCTGTTTTGTGGTAAAACCTGTATGAGGAAATTAGTTTTGCACTGAGACAGCTAGCTCTGATTTTTGGTGTTTGAGTGCTCTGTGGTCTGGACCCCTTCCAAGAACGCTCCTGTTCTCCAGACTTGTGTTCTGTGGATTTGCTAATGACCCATTTTCTGCCAGCGTCAGTTTGTAGAGGAGAATAGGCAACGTCTGTTGCTGCTGTAATATATTGAAGCAGAGGAAGATGTCGTGGCTTGGAAGAGATTTTTGGTTAATGAGAGCCTGTGTGCTGCCCTTTATTTGGGATTTTTCTGCTATGAGGCTACAGAAGTTAAGTGTCACTGGCATGGGATAAAGAACAGTAACTCACAGGGCAGGGACAGGCAGACTTCATCTGGAACAACAGTTTGAATTTCAATATAAACATTGACATTGAGGAGCCTAAGAACTGGGGCATCACATCCCAATCTTTGAGCCCCACTATGGCCAAAAGTCAACCTTAGGGAAAAGCTGGGTCTAGCTAAGTTTCTTCACAGGGCAGCACACATTTGATGGATGAGGATGGATGACAAATCAATATCATGTTCCCATTTTACAAGTGTTAAAAGATCATCAGTATACTAATTCCTGCTTCTTTTCTGAGTTTAACTAATGTCTGGTCTCTTCCTCAGTCTTCACATGCTGCTATGTCTTCATATTTTTGTGAGAAAAGTAGAGATTTAAATTGGGGTATAGGTAGTCATATAGATAAAGGCCCATTTTCCACTGAAACAAAATTGAAAGTTGGGACTTAATTTTCATGGGCGCCTGAAAATACCAGTTTCAGTAAAACAGGAAGAACGATTGGTTTGATTTACTCCTGCATAGGCTAGCCAGGAAATGGTTTGATAGCATTCACACCTTTAAGGTTACCTGTCTTGGCTAGTCCATTGGCTATACTAGAAGGTATAGTGTTTTTGGAAGGTCATTCTTGCAACAAAGATTTTTTCACTCTTTGGAAGCTTTTGAGAATGTCTTAAACAATTATTCTTGATATCCATCAGGAATAGACTAGGTAAAAGTGATACTTCCATGGAACAGAGGTATGAAATAGATGAGTTCTTGAGGCTCCCTCGTGCCTTACTTTCTATTATGAAGTGAACAAACTACACCTGAGAACTAAACAATTCAGCCATGCCACAGAAAGGCAAACAACCAGGAGTTTAGCAGACAACTTTCATGGAATTTGGGTACTGGGAAGCAATATTTTGAAAAGAAACGAGAAAAAAAGAGCATTAGGAGATATGAAAACAAACCTACTTGTAGCATATTCACTGGAATGTATTTGTGCCTACAGTAAGCTTCATTCAGCTTATTGTGCAAGATGCTTTCTTATGAGGCACTTAAGACCCTTAGGAACTTAATTACCACCTGAGATTTTGCTAATGACGGTGGTACATGTTTGGTGTTAAAGATCACTTATCAGTAAAGAAGACGAGATAAGGGCAATCAAATGTTACTCTTTATGCCTTGCTTAGTGACCCAAGGGAAATGTGTTGATCTCAATTCATTTCCAAGAGGAGAAAAAGTAGAAACTACACAAGTGTCACTAAAAGTCTGCTTGCTACTAGGCAACGTACAGAAAGTAAAGATGAATTTTAACTACTTTTTCATCCTTGCCTGGCCAGGGTTGAGACTTATTGACAGGCATGTGTGAAAAAGCTTCTATTGCTCCTGCTTGCTGCACCTGATTTTTTTGAGAGGGAACTTCAATCTTAAGGGCTGTCAGTTTGGCACCTATAATGAGCATGATATTCATTTCAAAAAGAAAGCTACCAAAAAATAAATGACAGGCTAAACTTTGCATCTTTACAAGCAGAACTGGTGATCTCCCAAGATAGTGCTCCCAGCCCACACACCCCTCACACTACCATGTGCTGTTGCTTCTTTTCCTTTTCTCCCCAATCTTCCTCATTACATTTCCTTGGCAGAAATTCCACTGTGGATGCTAGCAATAGACTTGCCTTGATGCTGCTCATCACAATCCCTTGTGACAGCTTAATATCTCATTATCAACATTAATAATAAATGTGTGTTTCCCTGAATATGCAATGTGAGAATGGAATATATATATGGGACATCACGCTGCATTTATTTGAATGTATAATGGCTGGTATAAATGCAGATTCAAAGTGTTATGAGTGAAGGACACAATTGGCATGCAGAACCAGGCTTGACTGAGAGCTGTGCCATAGAATACCTGTGTGCCTCAGGGTAAGTTATTTGACCCTGTACACACCCATTTACTTGTTCTTTAAATCCCTCTTGCACTTTTAGGGAATGTTTTAAGTTTTGTGTGCTACGTACTGCAATGTTAAAATACTCAGTCCAACTGATGCTAGCATCTTAGTGTTTACATGGATATTAGATAGTTACAACTACAAACTCATAAATATAGAAATAAAAATCTGATATTTGCATTTCTGAGGACATGTGTTTAATGGCTTATTTTTCATTTACAGGCTTTTTAATGATAAATGTGACTTTCTGAAGAAAGTCTTTTATTTTTATTCTAGCATAATACTTTTTATTTAAAAGATCCTATTTTTGAATAAATGCAAATGAAAATATTTTAGTATAACTTCAAGTACCAAAAGCTGAAACGCTATCAAAAACGGTTTCATAGATGAAATAAAAAAGCAGAACATTCTCGTCATAACATAAAAACTGTGCATGAAAGAAGGTCTTAAAAGAACTAATTCCTGGGTTTAATTTCTGAGAATATATTTGTTGGTGGTTCCATTTCGAGTAGCCAGAATTGTAAAGTTTTTAGAACTGCCTATAAAAAAATAGTGGTCTAAAGGACCACTCCTTTAATGGATGTTGGAGACTACAGCCCATTTGGCCTTACTGTAATGGAGGACCTGCTAGTGGAAGTAAATGCATATTCATACTGTGAGATTCTGGATCTCCTCTAATACTGTCAGTGAGGTAAAGCCCTTCATCCATGCCAAAGGTATACTCCAGACTGATGACAGCAGACAATGTTAGCATAACCATATGTAGCCAGCTAGGGTGAGTAGCCAGCAACATGGTCACACTTCAAGATATATTTCACAAGAAAGAGCAAAATTAGCAAAACCCCCAAATAATTCAATTTATTTTCAAATACAGTGTCATGGTTTTGGCTACAATAGAGTTAATTTTCTTCGTAGAGGTTTGTATGATGCTGTGTTTTGTATTTTTGATGAAAATAATGTTGATAACACTGCAATGTTTTAGTTGTTGCAGAACAGTGCTTACACAGAGCCAAGGACTTCTCAGCTCCTCGTGCTGCCCTGCCAGCGAGGAAGCTGGGGGTGCACCAGGAGCTGGGAGGGGACAGAACCAGGACAGCTGACCCAGACTGACCAAAGGGATGTTCCATACCACATGGTGTCATGCTCAGCAATAAAAGCTGGGGGAAAGAAGGAGGAAGGTGTTGATATTCAGAGTGATGGCGTTTGTCTTCCCAAGAAACCCTTACACATGATGAGCCCTACTTTCCTGGAAGTGGCTGAACACCTGCCTGCTGATGGGAAGTAGCGAGTGAATTCCTCGTTCTGCTTTGCTTGCACGTGGCTTTTGCTTTACCTAGTAAGCTGTCCTTACCTCAACCCATGAGTTCTTGCACTTTTACCTTGCTGATTTTCTCCCGTGTCCCACCTGGGGAGAGTGAGAGAATGGCTGTGTGGTACTGAGCTGCCTGCCAGGTTAAACCACAACATGCAGTTTGACAGTGGATACCTTAATCTCATCAACTCTATGCTCACCTCAGTCTATCCTGGCTTTCAAATTTTGTGAAGAGAATATCTGAGTGCAAAAAAGATGTCTAAATGCGGGGAGAATATCTAGAAAACAATAAATTAAAACAGGAAGGTGTCACTCTGATGGCTGTGTCCCTAAGCATTTCCCAAGACAACTTCTTGTATGAAGCAGTTCCCACATAAAGTTCAAAATATGAGATTGTGGAGTATACGGTCTAGAAAGGAGTCCAGTCTAGACAGAAATGTTTATGTGTGCTTAGTGTTATGAAACATCAAAATGGAATACTAAACTTTCTAAACAGAAGGGAGGATATGCACACAGAATGTCAGCACCTAGGATTTTGTCTTCTCTCCTTTGGGAAAATAAAAAAAAAACGTATTTCAAAGTACTGTAGAAACTTTTTTCAAACATGTCTGCAGTATTATTTAGTCCTTCACTGAAATATAAATTCAGCAGCTCCAGCTTCATTCGGAAAAAAAAAAAAAAAAAAAAAGATGAAAACAATAGGAGGTTTTCAATTTACTGAGTTAAAAAGTCAGGAAGGCAAAAATGCAAGGCTGAACTCTCTTCTCCTGAGCCCAGATCTCTTCCCCCACCCCTCCACCACCCTTTTGAATTCAGTCTAGATATGAAACTGGGTTGTCTACAAGATATGAAAGTTAAACAAGCACAAGTGAATCTCATGAAGAAAGGACTGAATATAAACAGAAACTTGTTTTGAAGTTGTTGTTTTTCTTGCTGAAGAACATTTATTCCCTAAATTTTAACTCAAGCCTGAAACTGTTTTCAGAACAGAAATGTCTTCAGAAATATGCCAGAATGAAAAATATGCAAGTTCTAATAATTTACACATAAATTTGTCAGGAAGCATCAATATGATCAAGCAGATGTAATTAGGAAGGTGTCTAGTACAGAAATACTTCAAAAATCCATGCTCCAGGGACCACAAGTTTGATGGGCTTGGAAGAGATCTTCAAGCAACGGGATCAGAGAAAAAGGAAGAAAGGCAACGGACTACCCAAAGCAGGTACTTGATGTCTACAGAACTGAACAATTTTCCTCTGGCACATAACCAGCCCCCATAATGTGCCACCTTCTCTCTTCTCTTGCTTTAGAGAATCAGAGGATTCCCCCCAAAATTTCCTTCCTGTTTGTATCCTTCTACTCCTTTCCAATATTCTTGAAGAGTGGTTTCAAAGTTACTATCAGTGCCCTCCCACCAATATGATAATCATGTTAATTTATGTCGTGATTTGCTTGTGTCCTCACACCTGGAAAGCCTCAAACTGAAACTGAAACTGGCTGAAAACTGTGTACTTGATTTAATCTTCTTTTCTTGCTTAAGCATTCTTTAAATCACAGACTTTCCAGAGCCCTGTTTAGACAGTAGGACCAGGACTGTAGAGCTTAAACTCACTGAAGAAGGACTAAGCTGAAAAACTACTGCAGTACAAACTTGTTTAGAGTCTCTGAGTATCACTCTATTATGAATATTAAATAACAGAGATAATAACCCTGTTTTTGCCAATTTCTGTTCTGCTTCATTCAGCCCATGCGGAGTGTATTGTGATCTCCATCCATCCATGAAACCCTGGAATGTCTTGCTAGCTGGTATTATTATTAACACATGAGAAGCATCAGGAACTGCAATTCTTACTAAAGAAATTTTTATAAAAAATAAAACCAATGTAAAATTTTAGCTTGGTTGCCCAAGGATCACACTGTTTCTCCATCTGTCTGTCTGTCCAGATGTCTGTTTAATGGTTCCCTCTCCTCTACCAGCAATAACTTCAGAATCTATTAGCCATTTCCAACCTTTGTTGCCAAAGGAGTCAAATTACAAAGACAGCCCAGCTCTTGCATGACCAACAATTCTTACTGAAGATCAGCACATCTGTAAGAGAGAGGTGGTTGAGTTAGCACCCCACTGAGGGAGAAGATTCAGGGAAAGCTAATAGCTCTCTTACCTATTTGGTCTGTCTTGACTAACAAGCTTTTGTGTGTAAAATAGCCAATCTGCACATGCATAATTAGGAATCAAGTGCAGGACCTTGGCTCTTGCCCAGAGGTGAAAGTAGGTGAGAACTGAAGGCACCTGACAGAGCTTTGAAGAGGGAATGAAGCCATCAAAGGTGTGTTAAGGAAGAGGAATCCAATGTGTAGTATAAAAGTCTGTAGAGACCAGGCTAAGTGAATTGCAGCTTAATACCAAATTGAACTAAAATTAAAATGCCAAAACTTATTTAATGGAGAAGCTTTAACATGTTTCTCTTGAATCTTGATGTGCTACTGATAAGAATCATTTTACTACAATTCAAGTACATTGGGTTGAAGAACATATGTTTGTAGTGGTTTTACCCTGCCGGGCAGCTGAACTCCACCACAGCCGCTCTCTCACTCCCCCTCCTCAAAGAAGAGGAGGAGAAGAAAGTATGATGTAAGGAAACAGGGTCTCTCGCAGGTTGAGATAAGGGTAATTTAATTAAAGGAAAAAAAAAGGAAAGAACAAGCGAAGGCCGTGCGGAAGCACAGAGGGGAAAGGGAAAAAAAAATTATTCTCTACTTCCCCATCAACGAGCGGTGTTCGGCCACGTCTTGGGAAGCAGGGCCTTAATACGCATAGCGGTTGTTCGGGAGGACAGACGTCTTCACAACGAGAGCCCCCCCTTCTCCTTCCCTTTCCCAGCTTTTATTGCTGAGTGTGACATCATATGGTATGGAATATCCCTTTGGTCGGTTTAGGTCAGCTGCCCTGGTGATGTCCCCTCCCCACTTCTTGCCCACCCCCACCTACTGGCTTTGGGGGGGTCTGGAGAGAGTCCTGGTGCTGTGCCAGCACTGCTCGGCAGTAGCCAAAACATTGGTGTGATACCAGCACTGTTCTAGCTACAAGTGCAGAGTATAATGCTATATGGGCTGCTGCAGGGAAGGTTAACTCTATCCCAGCCAGACCCAGTACAATGTTAAAGAGCCAAGAACAGATAAAATACATCCCACACTTCTAGCTTACAGAAATTAGTAGGCAGAGCACTATGGATTTTAGGTCTACACTACCCACTTGATCCTAACCATTTTCATGAATTAAATCAAACCGTCCTCCGGCTTTGTGAGGAGGCTTGTCATGCATAAAACACGTTAACTCATATTTTTGTATCAAATCACATGGAATGAGGATACATATGAAGAGGATTAAAAAGTCTCTTTGTGATTGACACTGACTGACCAATACTTTAGAAGACCCTCAGACAACTTCCTACCACAGAACTACCAAGTTCCTGTTAAAACATTGGAGTTTTCTGTGGATTTGCAGTGGGGTCAGGATCATAGCATGTGCTTACTCTTTGGGCTGTTATAGTGCTAGGAAGAGGCGCCCATCCTTGTCATCCCATTCTCATGCAGAAAGATCCTCTGCTCCTCTTTCCCCTTGCAGATTCTGTGCCTATAATACATCTGTCCTGGTGCTGACAAGCCCAGTTTCTGTGTCATGGGGGAATATGGTATACAGGCTGTGGCAATATTTATATCAGACACTGTATCAGAACCAGTGCCCTGGTTCTATCAGTCAATATGGTAAGGCTAACAAGCCCTGCTGAGAACAAAGATAGAGCAGTAGGAAATGTGAACAGTGCATGTTTTGTTTTGTTTTGTTTTCATATTATTGGTACATTAAAAAAAAAAAAGAGAGAGAGAGAGAAAAAAAAAAGAAAAAATTAAACTAGAGTGGAATCAAGACAGATGTTTTCCAGCAAAAATGTGAAAAACTGAAAATCAGTACTCATCAAAAACATTTCATTAAAGGGCAAACTTCAGTTTATCTTAAAAACATCATCTAAATTGTTAGAGGAAGCCAATTCTATTTTGGATTGGCACCTCATGCTGCTGCATGTTTTTAATGGTGGTTACAGAGCAAACGCACTCAGCAGGTCTTTCTCTGCTGACTCGGCACTCGTTGGATCCCCCTGGATCCATAAGTGCAGTTCTTATTCATCAGTCCTGCACACAAACGATTGTGTGCAGCAGAGCTCAGCCTTCACAGAAAACAATAAATGCTTTTGAAATCGTGTTGCTTCAGTCTGGATGCTCATTAGATAAGTCTGCTCTGGAGCCAAGAGACACTTAATGATAGTCTCACATAGGTTTGATGTTCTCTTTTAGCTATATAAAGTAAATTTTAGGTTTCGTGCAAGGTCTCAGATTAACTGCTGTGGAGACTGGTGTCTTCATTCTCTCCATAGAGGTCTGTTGAGACAGCAGAGGAAATTTTCTTACAGTACCTTATTCTGGAGTGAAAAGTTTCTATAGGTTTCTCTGACATTTGTGGCCCAATAAATCCATGTATTGCACTTCTGTGGCAGAAGAAATACCTGTTTTGACTTTTGATCTGGTGAAGCTTTTCATTTAAAACCAACTGAACTTATGTACTTTGACGAAAAACTCAATATTCGTTAGAAAATAATGATTTCAGTCGGCAATAATAAAAGTCTAAATTACCCTGTCTCAAGAACCCTAAAGAAGAAAAGAAAAACACCTACAATGTCTTAGACAGGAAGTTCTGGAAAGGACATTAGAAGATCATCTGGTCCAGACTCAACATAGATCCTAATTTGTATATAACACTCCTAACAGAAGTTTACGTACTTACAAACACCAGGTTAATGTTTATTCTTTCTTTTAAACTGATCTACTCCTTATGGAACATGGAAATGGTTTATTGCTTATCAACCTCGTGTGATGTAGCTCTATCTGGAGTATCACAGTTACCAATCTCAACGATTCTGTGTGAGGTACTACTAATTGATCCCTCTGTACTTTGTGAGTCTACTTCAGGCATTGATTCATTAGTTGCCCTCATCTACATTATTACAACAATGAGCTTTTTCTTCCAGATAATAAAGTGGTGATAGGTTCTAAAGTCAATTATAGCCCTACATGTGGAATAGTTAACACAACAATAACAACAACAACAACATCAAAAAAAAAAAAAACAGAAAGAAAGAAAGAAAGAAAGAAAGAAAGAAAGAAAGAAAGAAAGAAAGAAAGAAAGAAAGAATGAACAGATAATTTAAAGGGTAGCTCAGAACATAATTTATAGCATACCTTATGTATTTAGATTGACTGCATCTTGGGATGCTTAAATCTGAAACAGATGGTCAGGTGATTTGAAAATCAGTCAAGGAAATCTGAAAATTAGCTCAGAGCCACATGAAGGAATATCTGCTAGATTGAAAAGGGAAAAAAGATGGGGCTGTTGATTGGAGTAGAGGGTAAACAAGAATACAATAGGTGTTTGGTTCCATAGACTGAAAGAATCATTTTCTGGGTTATGAAAATGATATTTACCATGATACATATTTAGGAAAAGAGAGATGCATTCTGACAGGCAATGCTTAGTTGCAGGCAGTATAAAATCAGTGCCAATATAGAAACAGGAAATGTATCTTATAAATAAACATGACTAAATGTATGAAGACTCCAGGAATGTGAAGTGACAGTTAAAGTGGCACCTTGTGGTTCATCATATTTGATCCCACTGTGTCAATGTCACAGTGGCAGCTGGTATCAAGAATCGCTGGTAGGGAAGAGGATAATAAGCTGCTCTCCTCATCCTTGCCATCTTTCCTAACCAAGTTATTCATATGTATGGGGGGTGGAAACTGGGACAGTGGTTTTGAAAAGGAGGGAGCAGATAAAAGAAGGGATGTCTAGCTTCACTATACTCAGATCATGCCCTCAAGTAAAAAAAGTTAAGATGTTTCAGCAGCAGGTAAGGAGGAAGAAAATAACATTTATCCATCCATAGGAACACCATTTCTTCTTCAAATTCTGATCTATGCTTTCCTGTCCACCCCTGCCCTAAAATAACCCTGTTTTGTGTTGTACACACAATTTAATTGACCTGTGCAGCTGGCAGTGACAGAGAATGTGGCTTCAAACACCTCCAAGCAAAGTCAAGTCTCCTCTAAGCCAGCTGGAGGCTCCAGTCATTTAGTTACTGGGTGAGGAAAGTGAACAGCAACACCTTCTCCTTCTCCCATTAGGGTTCTGAGCCTTTCCAGGCAATGTGTGGGGTGCCTAATACACTTCATCTGGATGCTGAGCTCATATAAGGAGACTATTAATGGAGAGTTTAGTGAAGCATACTACAGCTGGAGAAGATGATAGTTGTCAGCTATAGCCCTACTAACAAGGAACTACCCGCCAATACTGATGACCCCTTTTGGCCAACTCCACCAGATAAGTCAGAATTGCTTTCTTTACTGATAAGGAGCTTACTAAAAACTCTCCATGGATCATCAATAGCTGTGTAAAATGGAGATAGGTTGAAAGGACATTGCTTTCCAGCCATATATGGCACTGGTACTTATTTTCCTTCTTGTCCTATAAATTGTCACTGCAGCTCTGACCTTTTTGCAAATTTATACATAAAAACAATTAGGACGTATTTATTTACCGCCATTTCCAAAACAGCTGTGCATCCACATGCTCCTCATAAGAGTTTTCTGCTCTGTAGGTGTTTCAATCATAAAACCATGTGGCTGGCATATAAAAACGAATCCATTTCAGTAGCTGAATTTCTTCACAGGATGACTGGAGCCATTATTACAGCCCATGATGTAGATCTTACTCCCATTAATCTTTTCCTTACTGTCCTTTAGTTACATGAGTTGTGCCACTGACTTAATCCAAAATTGTAAATATGGCATGCAATATGTCACATTGTTCCCATTTCATTTCTTCACTTATCTGCTGCTGGCATGTCAAAGATCCTACATAATCTGTCACTTTCTTAATGAGTGAATGGTGTAGACCTGGAAGCAGCCTGGCTCACCTAGAGCTGTGAAATCTTGGGTTCTGACCTGGATCCTTTGGCATCAAGACTGATCAGATGCAGCTCACTGGAGGAACGTAGCTAGTCACACCTGGTAAGCAAGATTGATGGCTGTGTCTTCTGAAGCTTTCACTGCTGTGCAGATCACAAGTGCTGAAACACACAGAAGAACCCACTGTTGCAAAGTTTTCAAATTGTTCTTACCTTGATAGCTCAGCCACATGAGAATACTTTAGCCCCTGAAAGAGGAGAAAGCAGGCCCTCTATCTAGAATTTGTTTCCTAGTCATTTCTTAGGTCAGATGTCCAGCTAACTATGTTATGGGCTAATTAGCATCCCTAAACATAAAGAGGTCATTTATACAAATTAATGAGACAGAATAGAAGAAAAAAAATGTAACCCAGTTGTTGGAACAGAGGTAAAGAGCAACAACAAAAAAGTAACAAAATCAAGCAAGAGCACTACTCTTGTACAGCATGACAGAGAACTGTCTGTTGCTATCAAAAGTTAAAGTGGAGAATAAATGGTCTAGGGACAATTCATGTCCCACACAATAGACACTTAACGCTTGCATGATACCCAGAGACACCACCTAGGCTTAGGATAAAAACAACTGGCCCTAACCAACATGAGATGAAGTTGATGCCAATCTGTATGAGATGGGCTATCAATAAATCATCCACAGCCTTACAAATGGCAAAGTGCTCAAGATGATCTGTGCCACTGAGGCCCAGACAGTTGATACTGTGCAAACTTTACCCGCTTAACCCCTTCCCCAATATCAAAGCTACTGTCCTCTCTTTACACTAACACCTCACCAAATTAAACCAAGTTTGGGTTTTAAGCACTGATTTCAGAGGATTTTATCTGTATTTTAATGCTAACACAGGCCCCAGGCTCACGCTTAGACCCAAATCCCATTGTTGTTGACATTTGCCAGCATGATGGCTAATGCCATGAAAGATGCCAGCTGGCTTGTCAGGGTGGATACATGACTAGGAGCTCTTGGTCAAGTTCATATTCCACTGCACCAGGCAGGAGGAGCACAACTGATCTGTGGGCTCACAGCTGGACACAATATCAAAGACAGCACAGCAGTACTCAGAGAGTTACATGGGATTAGCTTTGTGTCTAAATGACTGCCTATAGACAATGACCTTGAGGAAGGACCATCACAAACCTCACCAGCTTTTGCTAGAGCTGCAATGTTCATGCCTTTGTTTTACCTTCACTAAGATAAATACTCAGCAACGTGTATTGAAATCAACGAAGAACAGCTTCTCAAATGAGGCACCTCATCCACTGCTGCAGAGAGGATGAAAGAGCAAACTGTGAATGTCAGGAGCTGGTCAGATCACTTAATGTGCTACTGGAGAAGGCACAAGCCCTACTGTGCCACTTATGCGATGCCTGGAGAAGATGGGCTGAGGACATGGTGTACTATTGTAGCATGTAAAGTACCATCTTAAAGTACATCAATTACACCTCTGAATTAAAAAAAAAAAAAGAAAAGAAAGAAAGAAAAGAAAAAAAGAAAAAAGTCAAATACATTGTTGTTTAACATAATAAATCATTTCAACATAATTAAAAGGTGATAAAAATTAGGATAAGGACGATACTTGATTTATAAAGTGCCTAAATAATTTCAGATGGGAAGTTACAAACCCATACTTTTAATCCAGTATAGAAACAGTAAAGAAGCATCTTTTTCTAATGACTTCAGTCTTGAACATATTTTGCCATCAATACAAAGCTAAGTTTGGGTAAATTGTTCATTCTACAGATTTCTGGTTTCCTGGCAATTAAGCAAGAAAATAATAATTATTTTTACAGTTAACAATTACTGTTACTGTCAATAATTATCATAATGATCTATCAGGAAAAATCATTCTGATTTAGGCAGAAGCATGGGATTGTCAACAAGACAAAGTTTCTGGAAATGAAATTAGTTTTAGAAAAGATTTTATTTGCCTGTGATCCAATGAAATGGAAGGAGTGTATGTGCCAAACTGATGATTAGGCTATAAAAAGTCTCAACAATAACTAATTCATATGTAATAACATGCATTTATTTATAAGGTTACAAAGCCTGAAAAGTTCTTAGTGTTACAGACTAGATACTTGAGAGTGAACATAAGGCTGTCTGGATCACAGTGTCCTTTTAGTAACTTATGATTAAATCATGCTACAGAGAGCAAATAAGGCTTTTATTACTGGAAAATTATTTCATCTAGCACATAAAATTGCTGGAAAAGTCCTTCCTTAATTACAAAAATTTTACTCAGTTCTTTGGTACTATCATGCAAATGTTTCCTTAGAAGAACGAGCATTGCCAAAATAAATTAGAAAAAACAATCAGGGGTTTATGAGCTTTAAAAAACTGTTACATTTTACTTTTTCAGAAATGTATTGTAGGTGTAAGCTATGGAAAAGAAGTGAAAGATCACAGATTCAGATATGTCAGACTGCTGTCATTTACTTCAATGTAAAATGATCTTGTGGTTAAAAATAAACTGGGCCACATCAAGGCCACATTCTCTAACAGTCGATCTATGGGTCTTGGGGTAAGTCACAAAACATCAGCCTGCCTCAGTACAAGTGCTACCTTCCTTGAAGGAAAGTTATGAAATACTTTCATGCTATGGTTAAATATAAACATTAAATAAATTTAGAGCACATCAGAACGGGACTAAAAACATTTATTAAAGCACCTATATTTGTCAGAGCAGAGAGGAACTTAGGCAAGCTTCGGCTTCTCAGTTACACAGATCTGTTAATCTGTTAATAGTGTTAATCCACTCGAAGCTGGTAGAAGTGAGTTAAAGAAATAAAAAGCCCTTCTTGCTGTCCTGCAATATTGTGGGGAACAACAAAGAAGAGTAACAGCGGTAGTTCCTACAAGGTTCTGATACACTGGAGTGACTTTATGAAGGAGGAAGATGCCCATTTCTTTATCCCTTGATTTGTTGCTGTTGCCATCTAGTGTTTCATAGAGGGCTGCTGGGAAGAATGCTGACTTCTGCCCAGTTTTGTCATCTCTTTTTTAATCTAGTTCCATCACACTTAGTTTTTCAGTTATGTTGAAATGATCCTTCTGTCCACACACACTTAGTTTTTCAGATATGTTGAAATGATCCTTCTGTCCACACCTTTTTCATAACACCTTCCTCGAGCTTCCCTATGTAGAAAAATAAACCCAGTTGACATCGAGCCATAATTTGCATGAGCTAATTTTGCCAAATTCTGGAGAATTTGCTTGGGATGTGTTCCAACACACAAGGAGTTGAGAAAAAGCATGTCAAGGTCAGCACAAAGAAGGAGGGTGTAAGTAAGAGAGGAGTAACCAGACTCATCATCAGGATGTCTCATGCCATAACAGAATAGCAAAAATCCTGCCACTTGCGCAACTTTGTTCTGTAACTCATGCTTTAGGTGGTCAGTGCAGCAATGCACACTTGTTTGCATGACTGACTTATGTCCTCACACCCGCTGCTGCTGCTGACATGGTCTCTGCCCTTGCAACCCTGGCTGTTTGTGGCTGCAGGTTGCAAAGTCTGGATATTTTGTACACTCTGTGCCTGTCGTCATGAGAGGCATGTTAGAAAGCTTCCCTGCACAGCATATTATAGGTGACAGGCTGGTCACAGGTGCGCTGCCACTTCTGCTGCTCAGGAGCTCCTCACAAGATTGTACTTATTCTGTGCTCTTGTCAAGAAGTTTTTGTTAGTGTCCTGTGCTGAGTACAGGACTGTGTAATGTACTGTGCTAATGTACAGTTAAATGAAATGTTTCTACTGCATTTGAAGTCCTCTATGACAAGATCCTATTGGCTATATTACATCTGGGAACACAAATGAAGCTGTCATTCATAGATCTTTCCTCTGAAAAAGTAACTCCATGCAGTAACCTGCCAACAAAGGAATCTGTTATGGTAAATGTGCTTGGTTTCTGGTCTTCTTTCATCTGTGCATAGGGTCCTGCTCTACAGCATCCTGATATGGTGGTAACTTGAAAGCATGTCTGTATTCCCTGATTGGCATTGCAGAGAAATGGATCACATCTTGCCCAAATTATGACCATGCAGGCAATTACCTTTAATTGCATCCTACTGATATTACGTGTGCTCCTTCACCTTGGAAGTGCAAGCACTATTGCTGGCACAGCCATGATGCAATCAGATACTCAACATGGCCTCATTTTCTATTCTTTGCCTCCAACACTGAGTAAGCTCTATTTACATGCTTTGCTGCATCTGTAAATTAAAAAA
>VXAA01001304.1:0-15208 GCA_013399115.1 Anseranas semipalmata | reverse complement strand
AAAAAAAAAAAAAATCATTACAAGAAAATGACTACCTTACTTTTGGTAACATAGGAACAAATTAGCTTGTTCTTGTTTGGTTTTGGGTTGTCTTCCTTTAGCTTGCTATTCATTACATACTTCTAGGCTGGTAAAACATTTTCATTCATAACTGCTTTAGTGTGCAAGGAGCACTTCTGATTGTTCCTTTGCCCTGGTAACTTGTAGGGGAGGTACTCCAAGGTAAATCATCCCATCTAATGCACCAAACCTAGAGCTCCAGAGCCAGAGCTTCCCCTCAAGAAGGATGGAGAGTGTGTCCAGTTATGATCCAAGCAGTAAATCTGGTCAATAAGGTACAAGCAGAGATGTAAAGAACAACTTCATTTTCCATAAAGTACTATAGAACCCACTTAATACCAGCTTCTGGTGCTTTCATTGCTTTGGCTATTGAGTTTTTACCTTTTCTTTTTTTTTTTAACTGGTCTTTTTCAGATTAACAACACACCCAACAATTCATTTCTTTGATTTACTTCATACTGGAGCTGGTAGCAGAAAGGAGAAAGTGCAGTGTGATAATGGGACTCCTCAAGCAAAAAAAAAAAAAAAAAAAAAGTATGATTTTACGAAACAGATGAGGTTTCCAAACCCTAATAATATTTTCTAACTATTTCCATACCATCCACATTTAGACAACTCCCAGGGACTGCAGCCTTTAACAGTAGTAGTTTGAACAGCAAAATGGACTTCTGGGGAAATTTGCAGGAGCAAAAGTGGTTCAAAAGAAAGTGACAGCTATGGAATTTTTTCCGAGATAAGGTAGAAAATCACTTCAGTAAAAGACTTGCTGCTGCTGAGCAAAGTTAAAAGAGCAGTACCCCTCCTTCAGTTTTCTTTCTTTGTCCAAGTAATTAATGTATCATTGGCCTCAGAAAAGGAGTAGGTAACCTTGTCTCTTACTCAGAACAACCTTGCTAATAGTTACCTTACCTTGGAAGAAACACTTTGTGTTTCTCAAGCACATTTCACCACAAAAGTACATAGTTGGCAATCCTTATTGCAACCAATAGGAAGAGCAAAATCCTGATGCACCTTTGAAGGCAAAATGTTTTATCTAGGGCATAGGAGTTAATTAATTTTTTTTTTGTTCACGGTACTGCAGCATCCCAGCCAAGGTCAGGGCTGCATTGTGCTAAGCACTATGTAGATTCATAGAAGGAGCAAGTTGTTGCTCAAAGCTCAATGGAAAGGAATTATAAAAAGCTAGAGGGCAAAATGGGAGCTGAGTGAAACCTGGTGTAAAAAATAGCACACATCACATAAGTTCCTAGGGTTCTGCCCAACTAGCCATGCTCATAACACAAAACCCATCATGTAACACAAAATTCAGTGATTTTAGGCTACAATTTGAAGGGGAGAGATGTAATATAAACTTAATTATCTTCCTGAGAGAGTGGTGGATAGCTATAGTCAGAAATCAGTTGGAATTTACAGGTGGACTAAGTGAACTTTTTGGCCCTTGCTAAGCTGAATGCTGCATTTTTATTCAAAACAAAATAATCTAAGTTGCATGTGTAGGAACTGCATGGTTTCCTCAGACTGAGTGCTACTGTGCTGAAACCCTGGCCTCAATCAAAATGAGTTTTGCAAGCAATATTGAAATGGAGATTCTTATATAATGTATATATCTCTGGGAATCTGGGTATACGTGGGTAATGAATGTAATACAGTTTTAATGAGAATTTCATTTTATGACTCAGGATACGAGAAGACATAACTTCTCCTAATATAATTACCTTTGATTAATCTGTGGGAGTTATTAATTTCAGACAAAAGTTTTGCTTTTTCAAATGTCCAGACTAATGAAATTACTCTTATTAGTTTGAGGGTAGATGATGACACAGATATAATAGGCACTGAAACAGATGTATTGGACAGCTTACTGGAAATTGAAATTACAGCAAATGAATATTGCACATTGACCCATGAACACAGCGGCCACTTTTCCAACAAAAATTCTTTTATCTCCTCCCTGTTAGTACTCTTAACATACATGCAACACAATCTACTTTAAGCTATTACCAAGCAACTCTCTGAAACACAAACCAGGAATGAGAATAAAGGACTATTAAAGAAACAAAAGTATTCCACCCAGGCATATTACCATTACAATTTATATTCTGTATTCTGATAGTGGCCAAGGGGGTGAAAGAAAATTGGGCTCCATTATGTGAGGAGTTGTTCAGACTCTCAAGAAAATAGTCTGAGCCCAGAAGAATTCGAAATCTTATTTCCAGCAAACCAAACAAATGAATATAAGAAACAGTAGCAGGGATTCTGAAAAGAGCTGATGAGGGAGACAGAATTAAAGAAGGATATGGTGACAGATTATAACTGTTTAATCTGTTTGCTTGCAGGCTGCTCTGTCTTACTACACATCCCTTCTGTTGAAAAAGGTGCAGTAAGGAAAGCTGCTTGTCTGCTTTAAACTGACGGATATTCCTTGCTTGAGGTGATGCCTTTTGGATTGAGGGGAATTTCTGACCTCCATAGGAGCAACCCAAGTAATGTGGCTGGCTTGCAGAAGGAGCAGGCAAGCGGTGAACCTGTAGCACAGACAGAGACTGGTAAACTTCTAGAGAACAAGACAAAATAGACTTTTCCATAGACCCAATGCATCCGACTCCTGTAGTGGTTGTTACAACCCAGCAGGGTACTGCAGATCACTGGACTGAGCCCAACACTGTAAGAAAGAACCAGAGCTGAAAAGAGCCTTAGAGAAAAGGGGGAAACTGACTGCAAATTCTTTTATTTCTACTATATTTTGCGCAACAGATCTTTGATTTGAAAACTCATTTAAAATTTTCACTTTAAAAGCTATTTCTTGCTTGTGTTTCCATAAGATTTCCATCATCTGTGATGATGGAGAGCCTGTTTGGTGTTTGTGGTGTGCTCTCCGTCCATCTCAGAGCTCTGACTTGCTTCAGGTCCTGACACACCCATGCCCATACCTATATCAGCTATAAAGCAAATGTTAAGGTCTACAAATAACAGAAAACAGGTACCAGGCTCCCACCCAATGCATGAGAAATCCAATTAATTTGATGTATTTCATATGCAAGAGCAGTTTGCACTAAATTTCAACAAATTTACCTATAAAGGGCTAGGAGAAAATCAAATATTATTTTTATTGGATTTAGCAGTGGATGAATATTTCTCATTCTGCCACACACACAAAAAAAATAAATTTACTTGCAAAGAGGTACTAAAATAAAACATTATGAAAGATAATTGCTTATATCTAAATGGCAAATACTTTCTCTATATATTCTTACTTTGGCGCACAAACATTATGAATGTGTCTTCTATTTCAGGCATGATTTTTCCTCCAACATGTTGACCACTGTCTTCCCATATTTATCATTGCTAGCAAAGTCTGTCTCCACTTGTGTCTGCATTTCTGGATGTCCTACATGCAATATATTAGGTGAAAGCAATATATGAGAGTCATGTGCTTGCTTTTTTTTTCTGTATTTCATACTGGAAACTCTCCTTTGAGGTCTACTACCAAAACCACCAGGAGATATTTTTTTGTTATTTTTCTCCTTATAGTTGTACTTCACTTATTTTTAAGTCAACTAACTTCCAGGTACTTATGTAGGTGTTTATAAGCCAACTAACTTATAATTCAATTTCTCCTTACAGTTGCTGGGAAGGGAGCCAAAACGTATCTTTACTGAGTTGATGAGTGCTATGTCTTGCCCACCTGATATATCAACCCTGCCCAGAGCAGGGGGATTGAAACTAGATGATCTTTAAGGTCCTTTTCAACCCAGGCTGTTCTATGATTCTATGATTCTATCAAAGCTGAGCTTCGGAAGAAGCCCTCTTGTTGTGAGCTCAAGAGTACCTGGAGACTGGCACACAGTACAGACAGGGCAACAACTGTACTGGAGCTCCTCTGACCCTGTTTTAATTTCTGGATGCTTTCTGTGACCTTTGGTATGTTTTTTTGTTACATTATTTAATGACTGTTTGCCATTGGTCCCCTCTACAAAATGGGAGGAATGCAAGACTTCTGTGCCAATCCTTTGAGTTCATTTTGTCTCAGCAGGTAATACACTCTTCAGAGTGGGAACTCCACTCCCTGAATGACAGCATCAACCTTAGTGGGGTTCTGTCCATGATTCTAAATGTTGTTATAAGACAAATTATTAGCACAAAAGCTAGATAATCCCTTTCACCCTTTTAGATGGGAAAGTCTTGGGGCCTTGATCTGTACTGTTCTTATAGGCATCTACAATAAAAGATGAAAATAAACATCTTACCTGAAAATTGCAAAGATCTTTCACTTCTAATATTTCTCTAATAAATACCTCACCATCACCTCCTGACTTTTAATTATGTGGGCTTGTTAAGCACTAAAACAAATATCATTTTCTTACTTAGGCATTCCTATTACCAGTGATTCACATGTACCTTATAACTTTGTGATAAAGGCAGTTCTGCATTTTCCTTGTCAGCCTAGAAATAAGCATTATATAGAACAATCCTACTCTGTTTCCCAAATTACAGCACAGTAATTGGCTCGTAGCTCCTAGTCACGAATGAGTTTTTGTATCTCCTACTTTGTTTTCTTCTCTCTTTCATTTCTATATCTACATCTTCATTTTAAGTTAAGAGCTGAAGAATTACTCAGCAGCACAAACCAACAATTTCTCTTCCCTGTAAAACTTTCTTTGCCACTTTAGCACATTACTAAAAATGCTGGAAAATGTGTGCATTAAAGAATCTATGAACAAGAAACCAGATCTTAAAACTACATTGCAGAATTTGCATCTGCTCTTCCACCTCGAAAGGCAATAGAGTGGCATATTTGATTCCTGAAAATAGATGGTGAAAATCTGCCAAGTGGACTTAGCTGCAAAGAATATAGATGCTACAATGCTGAAAAGCATGATAAAATATACTGCCTTTAAGATATCACACTGATAAAGGTGGCCAAAAGGCTAACTGAAGGTGATCCCCAGTTACAATAAAGCACTATTGTGTATTAGTGATACTAATGAGCAATGAAATTAGACAGTGAAGCTCAAATGAAAATGATGATATACATGTAGAAATCTCATTATTCAAGTGGTATGGAACATTCAACATAGAAACAGATCTGACAGTAAGAATATCAATTTATCTTTAAGTTTTCCCTTCACATTAAACTTTTGCACATCTTGATTTCTTGAAGACATCCTGAAATGCATAATTGGCACCATACCACTGAATGTGTAATGCCACCATTACTTGTGGTAAAAGGTATATAATTTTGTGTCCCATAGTGTCTCTCTGCATCATAAAATTAGCCAAGGATTATGTATTTCAAAGCAAAGGACTGAGCTCCAGCATATCGAAGCCATCTGCTGAACGAATCAGACAGAAACTGCCATAGTCACCAAACCACTATATACTGCCAGCTTTACCTAAAAGGAAACACAACATGTCACACTAGTCTGACATTCCCTGTTGTCAAAGAATATGACTTGCATACAGATCCAGCAACCATCTGAGCAGCTTTAAGCACGGAAATGGTTTAGACTGATTTTGTCAACAGGACTGAAAGAGAGGAAAAGTCAAAAGATCTAGGATCAAAGTGTTCCAGCTCCAGTTTGCAGAGCTGCTATTCTCAGTAAAGGCCATTCATTTTGCATGCCTGGGTTCAGACAAAGGTCTCAAAGATGAAAACCTAAAATATGTTACAAATAAATTACTTAAAAAAAAAAAAGTACTATTCTGTCAAGGCAGTCATTAACAAGGATCTGAAATAAAAGCGCTACATTGAAAAGATATTGCCTGGCTTCATTATGACAAGTTTATAGAATTGGTTCTTTCAGTTTTGTCTATATTATAGACTATACAGGGCCAAGACATGGCAACAAAGCTGGTCCATGCTCATCCATACTATTTAATGCCATAGTATTCCTGTGGCAGCTAGCACTTTTTCCCCAGACTCATTTTGGGAATACCATCAGCCAGGGACTCTTCCCATTATTCAGTATACATAAGGTCACTCTGTTTGGGAGGAGAAGAGGAAGATGATTTATCCAGAGAGATGTGAGCTATGCCATGCTATCTGTCCTCTGAGCCAAAAAAAGAGGTGCTTGCCTCAATACTAAGGATGTAGCCTTTTTGTCTATAATAGGAAGAGTCATACACGCAATCCTATATCAAACTTAGTGGGACTGACATCCCTGATCACCTGTAGGTGAATCTTCCAGGCACTGATGGATGCTGTAATGTGTAGGAGGGCAGTATCTCTGAGTTAAGGAAACAGTTTGCTTCCAGTTTTCAGGTCAGAAAAAACACAGATTCCTTACATTTCAAGAAGAAAATATTCCCTGTCTGCAAATCAGAAAAGACCTAAAGAATTTTCCATCTTTACGCATTGCTCCATTAATCCTACATATACTCTGGAAAACAGTGGCAAAGTGACCGAGCCCTGAAAAAATGGCTTTGCCAGAGCACTGGCTTTTGTCTGCAGCACAGAAGTTGGTCATTTTGCGCCTAAGACAGTTGTGCTGGACTATGCCTTCTGTTCTGTGAGCAACTGGTGGTGAGCTTCCCATGTCTTAATTTACCAAGTAATAGTATAGCAGCTTTTGCTCCCTTTTGCCCTGCTATGTACTTCAAGGGATAAAAAGAAAAAGCAAAACTGTAGAGAAGCACCACTGAGGGACACAAAGCAACTGCATGCAGAACCCTCCAAGCCAGGGGACTATTAAATTTCAGAGACATGCCTGTAACTCTGAATGGGCCTGTCTTGTACTCTTAGAGCCTCTTGACATCACGTCATACATCTTATTTTTTCCTTTCTGTACTTTCTTTTCCTGCAGTTAACTCCTCTCATCATGCCAGTAAAATAAAAGCATGGAGTTATTGCCACATGCCATACGCTGCCAGCACTCTATTCTCTCCGTGCATTAAACCCTTAGCCTCATATCTCTATTTAGACTACAAATTCTTTGGGGCAAGGAGACCTTCCACTGCTCCGTGTTTGTTGAGTGCTTAGCATAAGATAGCCACATCGTTCACTGGCTGTTAGACATGACTATAATAAACATAATTAATAATAATAACCTTTTTAGCAGTCCACCAATTACCAGAGATCAGAGGAGAACCTTGCAGGAAATGGGAGAGATGCCTGCCCTGTGATACTTTCTGTGCCATTCTTAGTACAAATTAAGGCCCAAAAGAAAATTGTTCGTAATGAGCTCTAGATGAAAGTCTTTGCAGGGAGGAAAGTACTATACCAGAAACTGGGGGAAGGGCTCCTCCTGGCCTCATCATTGCTACAAGCAATTGGTCTTGGCCTAATTGTAATTTTGTCTTTTAGATGTTCATAGTAATTGTGGCACAAGAGCAGTTGAAATGGGCTATTGTTAGTGGTGAGCTCTTTCCTCCTTTGCACAATTTGTTTGAAATCAGGATGTCTTTATTTTTCCTCTGTGTTTTCTTATTCTTTCTGTCTCCCCAAACAGCTCTTGTGGTGTTCTTTACCTCCTTCCTACACACTCTACTTCTTCCTCACTTCAGTCTCTCACTCAGCACCCCAAAATCATCACTCACACCCCCACATGACATGCAGCCGTCCTCCCCTCTGCTTTTTCTCACAAAAGCTCACGTACGCCTGCTCTCTGTATGGAGTTCCCAGGTGGTGATTAATGAGAGCTCTAGCTGGAGCTAGAAGCTGTGATGAGTGTCTATATAATAACAAACATTAGTGCAGGCGAGAGAGGGAGAAACATGCGTATCTCTTCCCCAGGCTGCCAACACACTTACTATTTCATAGCAACTGATTTAAAACATGGAGTTACTGGGCCTCATTTCAGGCAGAGCCTCCTGACGGTCCTGTTAGCTTCTGAGGTTCATGATAAACTACAGAAGAGCCAGGCCTGTATCACTTTTGTAGGAGAGGTTCTGTACCTCCCCTGCTTGGTTATCGTGTTAACTCTAAAGAGATTGAAAGGATTTTCTTACTCTGTTCAAATGACACAAAAGAAAAGATGAAAAGGTTTCTGCTTCTAATGGTGATAAGTGGGACTTCCTGCTTTCTCACCTCAGCTTTCCACTAGAGGACATGTGGGGCTGTGTCCAGAGGGTGTACAGAGGTCTCTGCTGTAGCAGGAGCTACACGCTAGTTTGAACCAAAAGACCTGCTGCAAACATCCTCATGCCAGCCTCCCCTAGTGATCTCATTCAACGCATCTGCTTGTATTTCAAGCAGAAACCATTTAGGTCCTATCATGATGTGCTTTGAGGAAAACTGAGAAGTGTGCAAGCAGAACAAGTGACATTTAATCTCTGCTTCTGCACTTTTAAACAAGAAGCTTGACAATATACCATGATTGGATAATGATTCAGGGAGGACTGTTGGAGAGGCAAAGTGCAAAGAAAGATGTCANAAAAAAAAAAAAAAACCAACCAATAGTGATCCAAACTAGATATCCACTAGGGCTAATTTTATGCTGAGCTGGGAAGGAAAATTTTAGACTGTTGTGGAGCAACTACAAGGGAACAGCTGAGTTTCTGTATCATGAAGAAAAGCTTTCTTGCAGTTGCACTGATAATAATGACTTAAATCAAAAGTCAAGATGCTTTTTCTATATAAATGTTATAGACTCTACGAGGACAAAATCACACACCCACACAAAAAAAGCAGGACAGGATCTTTTAGACTCTAGCTTGCATATAGAAAGTATTTTAGATTTACATGTTACAAATACTTGTACCTGCCATCAGAACAGGGACCAGGATACACTAAAGCAGTTACACTGTGTAGAGCAGAGTGCTTAACGAATGGCCAGACTCTGCCCTGGCTGATATCCCATCCAACCTGTACACAAATGAAGACAGAATGTGACCTAAAGCGCCAGCCGTTGTTCTGGATTGCCTTAATTTGACTACATTAGATTGTCTCACATCATTCCTAATCTTGTTTTCCTTTGTCTAAATTTGTCATATGTGTTCTTGGCCTCTGTTATCTTTGCAGTTTGCTCTCTTCTAGCTAATCGTTATGCCGCCTCCTTTTCTTCCCCCTCTTGTACTCACTGCTGACTATGGAACATGGATTTGAGATAAATCAAGAGTAAGCAGAGATCAGAATCTTCTGTGCTCATTAAAGAAACTTTCTGACTGCTTTGCTTTTCAAGTAAATAGTGTATAACAAGCAGTCTGCTGAAAGATGAAGATCCGGCTTAATAAAAGACCTTGTCCGGTTTTAAAAACAGCAAGATGATGACTCATTGCTTTAGCCTCATACCAAGGGACATGTAGGTTAGTCTTAGTCCTTATCTCACAAATCACATGCACACACGAAGCTTTACCCAAGCTGATCCTTAGGACAGAGCTGGAATGAAATTACATCCTTTTTGAAGAGGGAATGACAGGATCATGGGGACCTGGCCTTATTATCCCAAATGCCATATAATTTAATAATATGAATGTATCAGGATCCATTCTGGTTGCATTTATGTTCTGCTTCTAATGACTATAGAAGAAACCTTCCTGGAGGTTTGGGGATCAGACTGTCTCTGCATATCTACACAGCTTCAGCTGTGGGGGTGTCACGAATGAAGTTAAACACTTCACTCTAAGAGAGAAGCAGCAATACATTTATTGATATAATGTAGTGATCTATCAAAGCTTAATCATAAATAAGACAGTGACTTAAAAGATTCTAGCTTGAGTCTGAAGGGAGGAGGAGAAAGTGAAATTTGGGAACATCAGGACATATCCAGAGAACTGTGCAGGGTCTTCTTTTCAAACACCAGCTATATTTTGTCAGCCATTTAAGGCCTGGATGTATTGAGAACTGAATTACCACCTCAATTAAAATGTTTTATTCTCCAGAATGTCACTATAAAATTGTTTATCTGGTTCAGAAGTTTTAGCCCAAGTCTGAAAATTATGGCTTGTACTGAACAGTTACCTTGCCAAGAGCTATGCTGGACAAATATCCTGCCTCAGAATAAAATAATATTTCTACAACTTTTATTTAGGCACATCTCAATTTGAAACCTGAATGTGATGGAAACATTCTTTTCCAGGCAGATAGTTCCAAAGCTGAACTTCAGCCCAGCTGGAACATTTAGTTTCTCCCTGATGAGTTATATGATCTTTTTAATGGAAATGTCATCTCCACCTTAATTATTGCAGTACAAGAAGATGTTATAATATTCATGGCACCAAGTAAAAAATAGCTAGATGTAATATATGTGAATATCTATTTTCTAAGATTATTGATCTCTGTGGTAGAGGCTCTTGGCAATACCCAGTTCTGGAATTTTTAAGAGTGCACTTCAAAGAAAAATAAATGGAAAGGCAAAGCCCTACTTAAGAGTCCAGTTTGGGAGAATTCAATCAGAGGTGATATTGTTTCTTAGTATTTATCAGAACTGGGCACTAAAACTCTGCAAGTCTCTTCCCTGGGTCTTGAACCCTATTTTTGTAAGTTTCTCCTTTTACTCCAGTGTATTTCTTTCTCAAACAAACATCTACTTTTACAAATTTCAGAGCTTAAATTCTATTTATTTTTGTTTATTTTACCCTGTTTCCCTTAAAGACAAAGGCAGATGATGTTATTGAACATTTGTTGAATTGAAATGGAATCCTAATACTTATGGACTTTCCTTTTTACTTACAAGATAAATATTTATTTTATAATAATTCTGCATCCTTTGAATATTGCTGATTTTTTTCCTTATGTCTGACGTAATTTTTTCTTCCTGCACTTCAACCCAACATTTCTAATCTACCCTTCCTTTTTCTTTCCAGCTTTTAACATTATTTTTATGCTTCTGCTCAGTCCTCTATAGACAAAATAGTAATAGTTCACTCAGACTCTCCTCACTGGACGGACCAAACTTTCCAGATCCCTGTTTAGTTTGATTTCAAAATAGTTTTGTTTTTTGTTTTTTGTTTTTTTTTTGTGTCCCCACCTCCTGAAAAATCAGCCAGAAGCAGCTAATAAAATTGCCCTATAATGAAATTGCCCTGTGAAATTCCTCAAGAATAAATTCTTCACATTAAATTCCATTGCCATAGAAGGATCCAAACGTTATGAGTGTTTTGGGTTAAAGGTATTTGTAATTTGAGCATTTAAAAAAGAAATTATTAAAAAGAGAGCAGTGTATGGAAAGGGAAGGGAAAGCATTACAAAGGATCTACACTAATAGAGTCATCTTGCCACATGAAAAGAAAATGTGTTCCTGCTTTTCTTGCAGCTTTATTAATCAGTTATTTGAATAAGCTATATCAGGAGTAGCATATTGAATCTTTTATTAAAAAGGTACCACAGAGAAGCACCATTACATTAAATGACATAGAAGATTCTCGTAGATAAACAAATATTAAAATCCAACATAGGCGAGTTACTATTTTCCACGTATTGTCTGTGTTTACTTATCTTCACTTCAGTATACAGTCACTCCAAAAAGGCTTTAATAGGTAAGTTTTGATTGGACATGATCTATATAATTTGTTTCCAGTTTACCCTTTCAGTTTTCCTAATTGGTAGCTTTTTCAGACTTTTCCAGTTTCAGAAAAGGTCTATGCTTTCCACTGGAGAAAACATAGACCTTTAAGAGTGACTTGTAAACTTAAACTTGTAAACTACAGGTTTGCTTCTCAGTCACCTTTCACAAACACCTTAGGAGTAGCACATCAAACCACTAGGTTCCTCAGAGTGTGGACACAGTCTAGTGTAAAAGCTCAGACCTAAACAGTAGTTCATAACTAGTTGAAACTAAGTAGTCAGCACTTAAAAAAAATTAGGTATCTTTTTTTTTTTTTTTTTTTAAGGATTTTTCAAACTGCTGTTGGCATGTGCATCACCTGAAATCTGACCTTACATAAGGAGACAAGAAAGTAAAATATCATTTCTGTTATCCTGTTTGCTTTGTGCTTTTAACAACACTTCACCATGTGCTTGCACTGTGAGAGCATCTTGGGTCACCAATCTATTGCCTAGTGTACTGAACAAAAAAGGAAAAAAGTAAATCCTAGCCCAGATCTAACACACGTGTAACACAAACTGTACCAGCTACGTGTTCTGGAAAGATAAAGCAGACAACAGGAGAGATGGCAGAATTGAATAACGGTGAATAGTCAGTACCCTGTACTGTCTGCTGGTAATTTGATTTCCCCTCTTGTCTGTGCAGATCTTCCAACATATCTAAAGAATACAAAAATAGGATCACAAAAACAGAAGTTGACTGCATATTTTTCTAAAGCCTAAAAATGCACATAAAAACAGAGCATAGGTCATACACATAAATATGAATGTAAAAGGGCATGCATACCTTTACAAATGATTCACAGAGCATACTACACCCATGTGTACAGTCTCTATAGACCAAAATGTATAACGTGCAGAGGAAGCAACACCACAGATAAAGTAAATTACACCACAGATAAAGTAAGTTCTCAAGGAAAGGATGTGTTCCAGTCACCTCTGTCCCTGCAAATCCAATTTATCATGTAATACAGTTATTTAACCCTATACAGCTAGGTCTGTGTTGTCATGTACTTTATTTTTTGTGTGTGTGTTTTACTGGTGAGTTGCATATAGACACACTCTTTTGTTATGCTTATACCTCGTGGACTGGAGTATCGGACCTGCATGTTTCTGCTTGAAATGCTGACAAATTGAATCATGATGAGCCACCTTCAGGAATTTCATTGCCTGGGTCTTGACTACTGCTGATGACATTCAAACATTGAATCTAGCAATAGGTGCTCAAATGGTTTTAAATCTCTAGCACTGCCTCCTTCTCACTTGAAATATAAATGGTCAGCTGAACTTTAGTGTAGAGATAATCAATAGGAATCAAGCAGAAGGAAGGAGGCTATGGCAGAGTGGACAGATACTTCAAAAGAGGCAAAGTCAATATACTTATCTTTTCCTCACACTGCAAAAAGACCAATGTGCCTCATAGATATCAAAGTATTCTCTATCATGAATTAGTGTCTCCCACAGTGTAGCTCTTCATGTATTTGCTTGCTGGATGGGGTTTTCAGTCATGCTTATTTACCATTTGGAAGTCAGTAGGCAGGTACCTGCCTTGTAACACTCAGCACTTCCTGAAAATATTCAGATGATGTTTCAGGCACTCTCACTGAAAACAGAATTCTCCAAAACTGCAGATAGTTTTGCAGAATGTGGTATGTACAGAAAAATCCAGATGAACTGCTCTTGCTCTTTATTGTCAAAGTGGCATATTTCTTGGGTGTGAAATTTATCCTTTTATGTCAGGGTGTTTATTTTTTCCCCTCAAGATCACTTTCCTACTGTACAAAGAAATTGATCTGTGAGAGCTATTAACATGACCTGTTTCCTCCATTTTCAGGTATGATCATGTTTGCCACATGTACAGAGACGAGAGTAACCTTCAGTGGTTTCCCCAGACCAAAGCTCTTTCTGCACTGAAGGCATTAGAAAAAGCAGCTCACTTGTAAAACCTCAGGATGTACAAAAAAAGATGTAGACCAGAAAAGATAATGCACAGATTTGCTATGCCCAGGATGACAGATCGTCTTTTCTCATCTGCTATCCGTCCAGGAAGAATATTTTTAAACTACATACTTCTGACAGTGAAGTTTATTGATAATTCTTTCTTGTTGCTGTGGAAGCAGACTACAGGTACTCTTAGTCTCCCAAATGCTGCTGAAATATGAGGTATCACCACACTGCTCCCTTGCATGGCCCCTAGATTTTTAAAGTTTAAATTATGGCACATAGAGATGAAAGACAATTAAATAGGACCTAAATTCCAACTAGAATGCATCTACATGTTAATTATGTGTTTGCTTTCATAGTATCACAGAGGTGCAGAGAAGAGAAGCTTTTCTTAATATATCTTATTTTTGGATATACTTGCAGTATATGTGCCTGACTAAACTATTCAGTGTTTTCTCTTGGTGTTCAGGTATAAACGACCAACCATTTATTCCTTCAGATGGAAAATACAAGACAGAGAAAAGTTAAAGGAAATGACCTACAAAAGAAAAGGTTATAAGGTTATACATCCCCCAGAAAACATCTCATAAGTGCTAGATGATAGCATACCACAGGGGTTGGTATTGGTGCCCATCCTCTAATATGTTTATTGAAGATTTGGATAAGAGAATTGAGTGCACCCTCAGTAACTTTGTAGACGACACCAAGTTGGGGAAGGTGTAGATCTGACGGAGAGATTCATATTAGAGTTTGTATTTCATAGGCGGGGTTTCGGTATGCATTTTGATTTTGTAGTAACTGAAATGTTTTCTTTTCCATCTTTGCTTTTCCACTGTAGCAATAATTGCTCACGTGCTCTTTAGCTGTCATAAGAGCATGCGTATGCTGTGAAATTTTCTTCAGGGCAGTATCAGAAAAAATGGAGGCTTGTGCACTTGATGATCCTTCTGCAAAAGGAAAAGCCCCCAGAGGTTTCCCCATAAAGGACAGCAAAAGCCAGCCAACAAGTTCCTGAATGAGAAGGTTTATTTGGAGAGAAGTTTCCGTCCAAGAAGGTGGGTGATGCAGAGCTGTCTTTTTCCATAGCTGTAGGGACCATCCGGCAACCTGTAGGACCATGACAGGGTACCGATGGGTTCTTGGTGAGTTTCTTTCTCCTTAGGTGGATGTCCGTGTGGGAAGTTGCAGCACTGTCCAGGTGAGGGGCAGAGGAGGGAAAGGAGAATGGCACACCTTGTTCTGCTCGTGTCTCTGTCAGGGAGTGAGAAAGGAAAATCAGCAAAAAGAGCAGCCACAGCCTGTGGCCATGGGCAGTCCCTGGCTGCTTGACCGGCGCTCTCCCGGCTTCATACCGAGGCTGTCCACGCCGTGTGTCCCAGAGATGGGAAGGATGCACGTCCTGGGCCAACCATCTCGCCTTCCTGTGCGCTGTGAGCCCGTGGTGGGGTCTAGGTTGGGGCTGTCTTCTGTGTCCTGTAGGGCGTTGGCACCTCTTCCAGCTGAGTGGTCAAGGGGAGAGAGGCCCGGAGTGTGTCGTGGTTTGGTGCCATCGCTGTCTGTGTGTCCGCCTGTAAGAGGAGAAGCAACAAAGTGAGCAGCCTGCCCCTGTCACCATGGGCAAGCCCTGCCTCCCTGCCCGAGGCTCTACCAACCTCACACCAAGGTCATGCCTCCCACATCCCCTGATGGCCAGAAGACACCCGTCCTGGTCCAACCATGTCC
>VXAA01001303.1:606099-658023 GCA_013399115.1 Anseranas semipalmata | reverse complement strand
CAGGCAGCTGAGCACTACACAGCCACATGCTTGCTTCCCCTGCCCTGTGGGGTTGGGAAAGAGAATGGGAAAGGTAAAAATGAAAAAACTCATGGGTTGAGATGAAGACAGTTTAATAGGTAAAGCAAAAGCTGTGTGTGCGAGCAAAGCTAAANATGGGTTGAGATGAAGACAGTTTAATAGGTAAAGCAAAAGCTGTGTGTGCGAGCAAAGCTAAATAAGAAGTTCATTCATTCGCTGCTTCCCGTTGGCAGGCAGATGTTCAGTCATTTCCAAGAAAGCAGAGCTTCAGCATGCTTAACAATTACTTGGGAAGACAAATACCATAACTCTGAACGCATGTCCTTGCTCCTCCTTTTTTGCTGGGTGTGATGTGATTTATGGTATAGAACATCCATTTGGTCAGTTGGGCCCAGCTCTCCTGGCTGTGTCCCCTCACAGCCTCTTGTCCACACCCAGCCTGCTTGCTGACAGGGCAGTATGAGAAACAGAAAAGACCTTGACTGGGTGTAAGCACTGTTCAGCAGTAGCTAAAACATCAGTGTTTTATTAATACTGTTTGGATCACAAATCCAAAGCATAGCATCATACAAGCTACTATGGAGAAAATTAACTCTATCCCAGCTAAAACCAGTGTATTTGGCCACTGTTGCAGAAGAATTCTTTCTGTAGTGTTACTAAATAAACTCTCTAAGGCTTCTTATTTAGTCACCAACTTTGCAGAACAGGGACTAGAACCCAAGATTCTCAAGTGCTAGGGCACTGCTCTAACCATTGATCAACCTTTACGATTATGCATGTGAATTTTCTGGATGAAATCATAGAATCATTTCTGTTGGAAAAGACCTCTAAGATCATCCAGTCCAGCCTATAACCTAACACTACCAAGTCCACTAGTAAACCATATCACTAAGCTCTATATCTACGTGTTTTCTGAAGACCTCTAGGGATGGTGACTCAACCACTTCCCTGGGCAGCCTGTTCCAATGCCTCACAACCCTTTCAGTGAAGACATTTTTCCTAATATCTAACCTAAACCTCCCCTGCTGCAACTTAAGCTCATTTCCTTTTGTCTTATCACCTGGCACATGGGAGAAGAGACCAGTCCCCACCTTGCTACAGCCTCCTTTAAGGTAACTGTAGAGAGCAATAAGGTATCTCCTGAGCCGCCTCTTCTACAGGCTAAACAACCCCAGCTCTGTGCCAGTTCTGATCTAGGCATTGGTGTTTAAGACCATTCTATCTAAAGTCTGACTTCATTGGTCTCCTTGTTTGCACATGTGTAGGCTCACCAGCTTAATAGCCAGCTCTTCAACATACTTACAGAGATGAGCTCCTTGGCTGATCGTGCAATGAAAAGCTGTCATCTGAAAGCTACTAACTGCCCATCACCAGCTTGTCATCTTAATCACTCTAAATTGATTCTTATTTAAACTCTTCTTTTACTCTTTTATGAGCAAAGAGAATTCTATGGGATCTGCTTCTGCTGGCTAAATGGTGCCTGGTCCGAAGTTCTTAAGTTCATGGTTTCTGTGCCTTCTGGAACAATGTTTAGTTTTAGAAGGTGATCACAGCAGCAGTCAAGATGGATGCTTTTGCATGATTTGCTGTCCCTGTAGCCGTACTGCTGACAGTTCACCTGCAGTACAATCTAAGACATGAAGGAAGCTCTCTGCTCTCAGTTCAGAGTAATTCTATACCTGGCTTTGCTGTGCATGGTTCTCTACTGTCCCCATGTGACCACAAAGCCAGCTGCTATCTGGAAGTATTAGAGCTGCGTGGATTTGTGGTAGGTCCTGGTAGTTCCCAGGAGTGGGCTGCAGTCCTGTTGGAGTGCTCCAAAAATAAAAGTAACTGCACGATGATCCCTTAATACAGAATAGCTTGGCTTGGATCACTGTGTTCAGTGTGGTCTGCTGTTTTCAATTGTTTCCAGCCTGCTTTAGAGGCTTTAGTTGGAACTATCCCTATGCATACAGATTTCAAGTGTGGGTTCAGTTGCCTAAACGTAAGCACTTAGGACCCTGTTTGCTTTGTAGCTGCTGCACCAGAAGGGTACAATTCTCTGGAAGGTCCTGCCCATCCTTAGCACAATATCTCTGTGTGGTAGCCAAACCTGTCCCAAGTGCTTCGTGTCATTTTTCATTCAGCTGACTGTACATATTCTTTTATTCCTTCAAAAGCAATCACTTGGATATCAGTTTTTCATGCTGGTGATTGCAGTTGATCTTTCCTAAAACATGAGTTGTAAAGAAGCTCCATTGCATCTCCCCTCCCCTTCCCTTCCAGCATGTTGCATTGCACCCAAGTGACACCTGCACGCAAGAATATTGGAGTGGTTTTTATAGACTTTTATTAGTGTGTAAGCACATCCATGGTGCATATAAAACTGTAACAGTTGACTTAATTTGAACAAATGATATCTTATTTTTCAGTAAGTGATTAAAAAGGCACTTCCACCTTGTGAATGGTGCATCAGGGGTGTAGTAACCAGGAAAAAAACTTATATTGAATACTTAAGACAATGAAAGTTTAAGAAAAGATTAACTGACCAATGGCTTTTTTTTTTTTCCTGCAACAGTCTTACAAATCCTTTGTAAACTTCAGTACACTGGGACCTACAGTGTCTGAGCTATTGGAACTTTCTTTCTGGAAGATTCTTCGTGAATTACTCTGAATTTAAAACAAAACTTTTCAAACATACTTCATGGTAAAAGTTTTGGAGTAATTTTAACGTCAGTCTATACATTAGAGACAAGGCAGTTGTGCTTTTTATCATCATCAGAGGAGTGGGTGTGTGTGACCTTGACACTAAGAGTAGACTTAAACAGTGCTAAATATCATCCTCCCTCCCCTTGCTGCAGTGCAATTTTTAAGCGTGTTTATTCACTGGCTTTTCCATTGAAATCTCCATCTCTTCCATCAATTTCTTCTTCACCTCCATCTGTTGCATTCTCAATTACTCTTCTGCCTCCAGATCTGCGGGGTGGGGCAAAAGATGTTGGCTCATTTCCCCTCCTGCAGTAAGAAAATAAAAAATAAGATCAGATGTTAGGTCATTTGCAGTCCTCACAAGTAAGCATGGAGTTTTGTAACAGTACCTGTGGGCCTGAGTTTTTTAAATGCAAAACAGCCAAGAGCTGTGGGCACCTAACACAGCTTTCTGTTCTGTACTATCTAAGGCTGGTTTATGGACGGGTTGAGACTCCCAGTTGGTTTGAACTGTGATGGGATTCCTATTCTTGTGCTTAAAGTTCCACTCTAAATTGTCTCATCTGCCCCAAGTCCCCTATTCTTCCGTTCATTTTACTGTTTTCCTCTGTGGAGACTACAACTGTTTGTGCTTAGAAGGGATTGGAGAGGGGGTTGTTTGTCCCCACATCAGCAGGGGAGCATTGCTGATGCTTTTAGAAGATCAAGGAGACACAGAAAGCTCATACTGAATTTCTGACCTGCAGTCTGAGTAAACTCAACAGGTACTGAAGGCCAGTGGTGCTGTGGATGTCAGCAGGCATTTTTGAGCCCACAGTCCCTCTCTGCAAAGGCTGTGATACTCAGAGCACCACAGGTCTGACATTTATGGCATCCTAGGCTGGGAGTAGCTCTAATCTTTTCCACAGTGGGGGAAGAAGCCATCACTGTGTTTTGGAACTGTTGTAACTCACATGCTGACGCTCAGCAGAGTCAGTGTCCTACAGAAGACCTTGCAGAAAATGCTTTTTCCCATCTTACCCCCTCTTTCTTTCCCCTTTCCCTCCCATCCCCGTATATTTCATAGCCACAGCCCAAGTCAGGGACACTTTGGTCCTCAAGGTTAATTTTCTGGGAGGTGTGAGCAAGTGAGACAGAAGATGAATTTGTCTCTTCTTGGCCTCCATTGCTATTGTGCTACAAAACAGTGGAGTTTTGTAACATGGCCTCTCACTTGCTCCTCATTAAGCAAACCTTTGTAAAGGCTTGAGACCACAGACATAAGCAACAAAATAAATTCATGATCACAATGTTTTGCCAAAATTACTAATTTGGTGTTAAAATACATCAGACTCTGCACTTTTGGGTACAGCAATTGTGCATAAATATTTAAAGGCTTGTCTTGTCCTTGCAAAAGACTAAGCCAGTGTTGTCCTTTCTGAAGCAGCTATTCAAGTCTAAAGTTCAATCTTCCACACTAGGGAAGCAGGTAAGGACATTGGCTGGACTAAGTTATTTCAGAGGTACAAACCTGTATTTCCAAGGTGGAACTCCTTGTGACATGGAGTCTGTGGTGGCGGTGGTGTTTTTTAAAACAGTTCTACCCTTTAAGGTAGATTAATTTTGATGTGAGCAAGCAACTAGCTGAATAATAACACTTCATTTAAGATCTACTCTTAGCCTTAGTTCTTCTGGTGCCAATGGCATGTATTGAACACAAGGGTAATTCATTTTTACCCTGTTGTGTTTGACAGAGTAAAACAGCAGTGCCTACTACTTTATGATACCAGGTGTTTGTTAACTATGTTCTAGTTAGGTCAGTAAATGCGTTAGTTCTTGTCAATGGAGATCTCAGTCTTCACTAGAAAGAGCTCTTTACCCCTCTTGGACTCTTGCTATCTGAATTTAATTATGAGTCATTTGTCAAATGACTCTTTATGCTGTGGTAGTTCACTGAAGTACTATAGAAGAACATGGGACTGGTAGAGAGTAATAGGAAGAGTCTAACCAAATCTTGCAGTACAGTTTGGGTCTGAACTCCCTTCAGACTGGTATCGGTCCTGTTTATAGATACTTTTTGTTTAAATCTGTTAATCTAAAACAGGTTTATGGCATTGATAATATTCTTGTGGTCATTTGCATCGGTACCTTTAGAGTAATGTGTACAGCTGAGGCAAGCCCTAAGCATTAGTGTTTTGCTTAGCATCTGTTTAATCTGCCTTTGAATGAGTGCTAATGGAGTGGTGCTTGAATAACAGTCTGACTGGAAAAATTAGGCTTACTAAAAGGCACATGCAAGGACAAGACATCTTCTTTAAATATTTGTGTATTCACAGCGAAATCCAGCATATGTAAAATAGAAGATATACAAATATTACAAGGCAGTAGCTCTTTAATTTTTACAACAGCAGGTGTTATTCCTATGTCCAGAGAATGCAATAAAGTATAATATAATGCTGTGCTATGTTACAGTGTTCATATTAATTTCTCTCTGTGCTTTACAGTTCAGTAACAGTAGGCGAGCAACATACAGTAGACAAGCAATGTAACGGCAGCAAAATAGCTCTAAAAGCCTTAGTAATAGCTATTTGTAAGCAACACAGGCACAGAGTGCTATGTAATGAATGGCAAGATTTCCTCTTTTGCCTGTGATTGGATAGCATGAATGTGTAATAAATCACATGCAAATAAGGCCTTTCCAAATCTCATGTGAATTAGATAGGATCTTACCTTAGAGTCAGCATTACAATATGCATAAGAAATACTGTGAAACACTTGACATGCTGTGACGCTTCATATTCATTAGTGCTTTTAATCAATTTTATTAATTAATGGTGTATTTGATTTGCAAATTTTCATCTTTGGCTGTAAATAGGTGCAGAAAAAGACAATTTTCATGCAGAAAATGTCAGAGTACTTTATTAGGTACTCTGTTGGTAGAGCTTGTAAGAGGTGAGAATGCAACACTGGTAAGTCTACATCAGTACGTAACCTACTTGTAAGAAAGATGTATCACTGATGAACAGCTGATGGTAGCTAGATTATTGTAATATTTGTCTCTTTTGGAAAAAAAAATTATTAATGCCAAGATATCCAAGCCTTCACAGTTTGCAGAAACCTCACATAATTTTTACTTGGGCCAAAGAAAATGGAAATTTGTGCCACACAAGCTAGCTGCAAAGTTGAAGGCATGGTACCTGCTTAGTCATGCGAAGGTTCCTGTGTCCCTCTGAAACAGAGATAAAGAGTCCCAGGCTGTTATACTAAGCACATGGTCATGATCAGAGGTAGGTAGATTACTTTTAAATAATTAAACAAAATACATTACAGCCAATTACATTACATTCAGATCAAACAAAAATCAACTATGCTGTTCTATGTAAATATGCTTTTCTATGTAAAAGGGACTGGATGCAGCTGCTCTTTTGTAAAGCAGCCAGGAACATGTACCACCCAAGATGGTGCTAACGGAAAAGGCTACTGCATCCGTATCTCTTCACTTTGAAGTAAGTATTCACATCTGAAGGTTCGTGCCTGTTACTGGCAAATCTGAACAACAGCTGCAAGAACACAACTAGGCAGGTGCTTTAGTTTCATTTGAAATACCTTTGGTTTTAGGTGGAAAGCAAAATTTTACAGTCTGATGATGCAGATACAGCAACTTCCTATAATTTAAGTCATCCTCCATTTCAGTGACATGGAGCTTTCAGACCCAACGAGTGCAGGAAAACTCAGGTATGTGAATGGCTGATCACAGCTTTATCTTTTTCCCTGTCAGTTTTAATAAGAAAATGTAAAGGGACATCTTGACCTTTCCTTGGTCCGATGACGCTGGATAAGGAAAGGTGAAGTCCAAAGAGACTTTTGGATAAGAGTCGTATAATGTGCTTTGCCTTTTGCTGCCTGTGAAGTTGTGCAAGACTGATTACAGTCATTGTGTGTGAGTTGTGCATGTATGAAAGTGTGAAAAGCATGAGCATTTCTACCCATTTGTAACTGTAGAAATAAATATATACAGCCATAGGGGTATTTTCAAAAGCAACCAAGCCTAATTCTATTCCTATTTAAGCCAACAGGAGTTTCAATTAGGAAAAGAGTAAGGTCTGTGCCATGTTATCACAGTTGTTCATCTCGCAGATGAAATCCTGAGACTGCTGCAGTCTATGAATTGCATTTCACCATCTGACTTTGGCCTTTTGTTGCATCTGCCAAGCTAATATAAGGAGTAACTTTGCAGCATTATCAGTGATTTTTACTCAAGTAGATTTTTTTTTTCAATTCTCTAGTTTAGTTTTAAATTTCAAGGTTGTCACTGAGTGGGAACAGCTATCCCAAACAAGGGCACTCTACCTTAGCTTGCTCTTCAGCGCTGCAACCTCCCGGCCCAGGGCTTCGTTACTCTCAGTAGCTTCATCCAGCTCTCTCTGCAGCTTCCTGCGGTTTGCATTGATACGCTGAGACTCTTCCTCAGCCTCCTCCAGCTGCCTTTTCAGTTGCTTGAGTCGTAGGTTGCCCTTCTCAGCCTACATGAAAAATTTAGAGTAATTCTTTAAGTTGAAAGAGATCTGATAGCTTTACATTCCTCATTTTAATATCATATTTCTATTAAGAGTTTTACAGAAACATGACCTGAATCAAAGGTGAAAGCTTAAAATCTAAAAATGTAAAAATAACTACTTCGTGGGAGTTAATGTTGCTGATAGATACTATATTCAGGAACTACTTAATTGTTTCTTTTGCTTCATAGTCCTACCTCTGCATTTGCACATTGGTGTGCATTACATGAAGTTAAACTTTTCAGTGTGGGACAAAATAATGATCATTGTCTCCATTTGTGTACCAAAAGGGACATTGTGCAGAGTCCTATATATCACTGTGTATAGTCAGACTGTTGCAGCTGGTTGACTGACAAGGACTAGTGTTTTGGCACTTATCTCAGCACAAAAGAAGAATCAGATTGTCAAGTCTTTTAGAAAAGGACTGTATATCTCTCCCAGCACAGAATCTTTTTCAAGGTGGAAGATGGAATCTTCCTTTCCTAGGGTAGAACCTGAAAATCCCTGTGCCCCAGACTAAGACCCTTATGACACATTCTGATACCTGATCTTTGTACTGCTCTGCTTGCTTTCTCTCGTCCTCCACCTGCAGCAATGCATCCTTCAGCTTCTTGTCCTTCTGGCGCAACGTCTTGGCTGCAGCCTGCTTGTCTCTGCAAATGACAGTGCAACATTTGGTGATATGGAAGTTCGGTAGTTCTCACCTGCCTCAGGAATGTGGCACCAAGGAACTGTATGTTAAAGGCCTTACTGAATTTAATAGATGAATTCTAAGCAAAGTATGTGTCTTTGCTACGTGCTAAGGTGCTCCGGGGATATGGAGATCTGCTCAAACACAAGTTGATTTCCTCAAGAAATAGTCCTATAAATAGCACAATCTATAATAGAGAACCTGGTAGGGGTATATGGCAAGGTAGGGAAATAGATCCTTGCCTTCAATACCAGTAGAACTTTTCAGCAATAAAATGATTCTTCCTCAGAATCTATAATAACTCCAGTAAATGACCATGTCTCTAAGAAATGTTAAGTGGGGGAGAGACTTTACCAAATATTAATGGCACTGAGAACCTGATGACACAAATCGTATATGCCTTTGTTTAATTTAACTGGAACAATAAATGGATGGCTGTACCATCTGGAAGTCCAAGTACCTGGCTTCCTGTTCCAATTGCTCTTCAAGAGAAGCAATTTTGGCTTCCAGAGCAGCAATTGTGCTTTTGAATTTGGACTTCACAGCTCCCTCCATCTCCTGCAGTTTACTCTTCAGCTCTTTGTTCTGCCTCTCCAATTGCTGCCTGGCATTTTCATTCTTCTGTGCAGTTGAACGCTCTGTTGCCAGCTCGTTGTTCAGCTGCTCTGCCTGAAAGGGTGAAAATGGATGCTGTTAAAAATGTTGTGTTCTTTCAGGGAAATGACAAGTGGTGATATTCAAGGTGGCAGTTCTCCAAATATTTATTCAGATCCACAAATAGCTTTCACTGGAATACAAACAGTGACAGACATGCTGAAATGAACTCTACCTGCTGTACTGCTTTTCTCATGCGATCACCCATTGACTCTATGTTGCTGTGCTCCTCTTCTAGCTCTTCTTCCAGTTGGGCAATTCTTGCCTCTAGGCGCCGTTTCTCATCCTGAAGGCTTGTCCTGTAAGTTTAAATTTAAGGAGTGTGTAGTTATGGCTCTGACCAGTTGAACATGTCTGAAACAATTAGGAACTGTCTATAGTTCATAAAGAAAAGAAAACCAATTAATGAAACTGGTCAGACTTGTGCATGTTGTGTTGTCAAGACCAGATGGCTGGTGAGACAGGCCAACATGGCAGCCATGCAATGTTCAGCAGCATGTTTACAGCTCTGTGAGTAATCTAGTCTATTCCTACCTTCCAGAAGTAGCACTTGCAAGTTCCTCTGCCATCTCTTCTTTCTCCAGATCTGCTTGTTTGCGAGCTCTCTCTGCAGCAGCCAGATCCTAGGAGTAAAGGAGAAGGCAGCATAAGAAAGAAATGACCAAGTGTTCTGACAGTTAGACAACTGTGAACTTTCTAAAACTGGTGTAAGCCAGGTTGTCTGGTTAACAGAATAAATTCTTATATCATAAATCCTAGGGAAGTATGACAAAATACACTTTACCCAGACTGTCAGCTGGTTTCTATTCTATTGGTTTTAGTCACAAAGATTTCCATTTAATACATACAGGAATAGTAACACTAACGACTTCAGGAATTCATAGATATTGAAAATGATTTGTGTTGGATCATACAGTTCATTTCCCTTTAAATCTGGTGAACTGTGCTTTCCTCCAAGGTGTTTTTTTCAGCTTAATCTGGTTATGCTCAGATATATATCTGACAACTTTATTGGAGTGCATGGAAGACATAGAACTTGTTGCAAGTTCTGCTTATAGCTTTTCATCTCTAGCTGTTATAGCTATTATATTGTTTCAGTGCAGTTCTGTTTTGCTACTGAAGATCATGTATATTCTACTTTATATTGATTTAGAAGTTTCCCACTTTACCTCTTGAAGCTGGATGAGTTCTGCTTCCAGGTTCTTTGCTTTCTTCTCATTTTCTCTGGCTGTAGCAAATATTTCTTCTCTGGCAGCCCGTGCATCATCCAGCTCTCGTTGGTAGTCCTTCATCTGAGCCTTGTTGAAAAGAATAATAGATTTATTTTTGTCTGGCTTTATTACAATTTCAGTAGAAATAAATTTGCACAGAATAGAACACACATTAACATAGTCATAATGCCTGCTTGAATGATATTTTCTGGAGAGATCAGCTAGCACATGTTGGAAGGGTCTGAAATGCTATTCTGAGAAGAGTGATGCTTCCACTTGCACATTGTGGCTTTTGTAATGCCTGTTGTCCTTATTTCTCCCAAATATTTGAATATGAGTGCAATCTTAATCTTTGCAAATATGTCCACTTTCATTGTTTAGCTGTCAGCATGTGACAGAACAGCAGATATGGAGACTTACAGCATAAATAGGAAGATACTAATTCAGAAATTGCATGATTTCTGAGGAATCTCTTATGCTTTTGAGTCACTGTTAGAACCAGGGTTTAAGTCCTATAGTAGGTTTTATCCTGTAACCCTTTCTCTACATTGGAATCTATGTTTTTCTTCATGTGAGTAAGTTAATAGCAGATGGGTGTTGGCCAGGGAATGTTGGAAGCTCTCTGCAGTGATAACATTTAGGGTTTTCATGGTTTGCCATGTAAAGTTTTCCTTTGTCATTCATACTGAGCATTACAGTACAGATACTTGGTTCTGGTCGTTTAGGTTAGAGGGGGACTTTTAGCTATCATCTGTATCAGGTATCAAGTTCACAGATGTCACCAAACTTACATATTGTGTCTGTACAAAAGAGAGCAGCAGAAAAAAAGACTGTATTTGTGAGTCTTACATACTTGTAGTTTGCGAAGTTGTTTGATGGCTTCTTCCCGAGCTTTATTAGCAGAATCAGCTTGGCTTTCTAGGTCTTTAACATCAATCTCCAACTTCTTTTTGGCTGCAGCTGCCAGGGCACGTTGCTTCCGCTCATCTTCCAGTTCTGTTTCATATTCATGGAGCTGATCATTAAAGAAGACAAGTTTAGAAAAGTCCTTGAGAACTTTTAAACACTCTGTCTAAATCTGAGTAATCTATACAGTCCCCTGTGTCTCTATTAATTGTGGTATCACTAGCAGTTAAAGTACATTTCCATTTTGTTCAAAAATTGAAGGTTCTTCAAAGGAGTCAGCAATATGGGTTCTGTACTTGTGGAAATATGACAACTACAGTATTTGTCCTTGCTGTCACAACACTGCTATGCAAATAGGTTCTGTCCTGTCTGTTTTCATTTCCAGTGCTTTTGTATCCATTCAGTGTACCTTGGGAAGGCAGGTATATTAGAAGCTGTCTTTTTTCACTTGCACTGAGAACACAGGGAAAGTTATCCTTACTGTGCTAACAATAATAATTCATATGTTTTATACTGTATTGATTGTAGTGTTGAATTGCTACCTCTGTTGGCAACTGTGCATCTGCTACTGAAACACGAAAAATATAATACTATTACGCAACTTTGTGCTTTTTTAGTGCAATAGCCTACATGTTTTTTTTTTTATTTACCAAGCACAAGGAAATATAATGTTTCCTTCTTATTATAGCAAAGCGTTTTATTAATGGCATGAGGCTGGGGACTTTCAACTGTTTTGGTTAGATACTTACAAAGGCAATAACAAAGAATGATACCTGTTTAAGGAGTTGTCTTCTCTTTTCCTCATTCTGTTCATCTCTGGCTTGTAGATCTCTTTCAAACTGGCTTTTCATGGCTTGCATGTTAACTTCCAACCTGAGTTTGGCATCTTCAGCAGCCTGTAGCTCATCCTCTAGCTCTTCTAATTGTGTCTTCATCTCTTCTACTTGCTGTTCAAGGGTCCGTTTAGACTTCTCCAATTCGTGGACCTTTCAAGCAATGAGAAATTAATAGATTTATTGTAAGAAATATAATTCCAGTTAAACACAGCTTATTTGCAGTGTATGGACTATGAACTAGATAATTTGCCGTGAAAGTAGGAAACTAGCATTTTTTGTATACTTAAAAATCTGTCTTAAAATAACCTGAGATTCCCCGTATCTCAAACTTTCATTTTTAATCAGTCAAGTATCATCACTGAGTTTAGTTAGTACTAGAAGTGATATTATTGTGTCACTGTAATAAAAGAAGTGTGGCAATGTACAAGTGGAAATTTGCTGCAGCTGTACAAGTATGTTAGGCAAACTCAAATATAATTATTAAATAAGATTTGCAGAGTTTACAACTTTAAAGTTGTAATAATAAAGTTGTAATAAATTAGGAAATGATTTAGAATCTCTTCATTATTTTTCAGTCTTAGAAATCAATAAAAATCTTCAAGCTTGAAGCCATGTTAAGAATAAAAGTAGCTTACAGTTACTTTGCCAAGTTTCTTGAAGGTTTGAGCACAAATGGGATAAACTTTGAATTCTGCATGAAGTATCTGATCTTGTTGAATGGATTTGTGTGCTACAGAGAACTTCCCACACTGAAAACAGTCATCTCTTTGTTAGCCGCTGTTTTAAGTTATTGTGGAAATCATTCTGAGCCCAAAACTTACATTCTTGCCGACATCATCTTTGGAGCTAACAAGATCTTCCATTTCAGCTTTCAACATTTTGTTTGTTCTCTCCAGTTCTTCTTTGGCTTCCAAAGCCTCTTCAAGTGCCCGGGCCAATGACAGAGCCTTTGTTTCCTTTTCTCTAGCTTCAGCTTCTGCTCTGTCCCTTTCATCTGCATATTTTGAAGAGATGTTTTTCTCTTCAGCTAGCATCTATAAAAAGGAATTCATTAGTAGAAGTTTTTTTCTATTGCAACTGCCTTATCTATTGTTAATGACAGAGAAACCTGCATTTTCATTAACATATATAAATACAAGTTAACCACTGTATGGTATGTCTAGTTCAATTTTAGTTTATTTTTTGACCCTGTTTTATCTTTCTCTAAGCCAGTGGATTCCCTGTGAGTCCCAGAAAAGTTAGGTGATAAGACAGCAAGGGAGAATTTTAAATCCACACCTGATCAAACTTCTTCTGTTTCTTTTCCAGGTTGGAGACCAGCTGACGCTGGTTATCTAAGTCCACCACCAGGTCATCCAGCTCCTGCTGGAGTCTGTTCTTGGTTTTTTCCAGTTTGTCATAAGAAGCAGCCTTTTCCTCAAACTGTTGTGTGAGACTTTCAATTTCCCTCTGGAGTTTCTTTTTGCCTTCTTCCATAGTTTCTACTGTGCTGGAATATTCCTGTAGCTTCTTCTTAGAGTCGGAGAGCTGAAATTTGAATTTAGAGAACAAATCTTTATAGCAATGACAACAAAGGTTGGCAGAGAAGGTGACTAGGAGACAACCAAGATCAAGAAATCTTTAATTTGACCCATGTGAGGCTAGCGACAGCTACCTATTACCCATCCTTGATAAGATGAGGCAGACTACAGGCCTAGTGTTCACATACTGGCCTAGTGTGCAAGACTGTCCTGGCACCTGTGTTACATGTATATCAATCGTAAAGACTCTTAAAGAAGAGGAAGACTACTGGCTCCATTGTAGAGCTTCACTGATGCCATCTGGGCTATCAGCACTATTTCGCTGAAGGTCCATATGCTGTGTCAGGATACTTCTACAAACCCGAAACCTCTGGAATTACTGACAAAACTCAGTGATGGAGCTAGTGATTTAGCTATAGCACTGATACCTGTATTGTCAGTGTTGAAATATGTCTCTCCAAATTTTGTTTTGCTTCTACTTCTTCATCCAACTGCTCCTGCAAGCTGTTCCTCTCATCCTCCAACTGACGAAGCTTAGTAGACACATTTAGCTTCTGCCGTGTTTCTTCCTGAAGCAGCTCCTATAGTCACCACATCAACCGACAAGACGATCATTAGTTTAGGTCTTTTTATAGTGTATTTTATAATTACTGTACATGAGCTGTTACTGGATACAAGTTTACCTGTGTGTCTTGTAGCTGAGATCCTAAGGTTGCAACATCTTTGGTCAATTTGATTGTCTTGCTTTCTGCTTCGTTGAGCAAACCGGTAACATTTTCAACCTCAATCTATGAGAGACCAAAGTGCAGACACTCAGTTATTTTGCACAACTCCAACATCTTCCTCCAACTTTAGTTTGCTCTAGATTGAAGTCTTAATGTTTGAACAGGTTCTGAATCTGCTCCTATGCTTCTTGGGTCACCTCAAGCAGTAAAGGTGTTTCTGTTAACTGGAACTCGTGGGAGAGCCATAAACTTTAACACAATTTTTCTGGACAATATATGGGATTTATGTCTTGTGGAACTAAATCCTACACACAAAATCTGCAGTGTCTGCACATTGTCTTTGTGACCTGTGTACTAAGACCCCAAGCTGTAATGCCATTTTTGTCTAGAGTTTACCTTAGCATTTTATCACTATGTATCATAGCCTGTTCCTAATCATAAGGCAATACTAATATATTTTATATACCACATCAACAGACAGTATTTTCAGGAATTCAGTTGTGGGAAATACTGTTGTTCTGGTGAATAACACATGCTGAAAATATAGCTCCCATTTTTCCTTCACTTTCCAGTGAATTGCAAAGGGGCATGGGGATTTGTCTGTATTTTCCTGTCTCTTCTCAAGCTTAAGAGAATGGATTAAGAGTATGGATTATACTTTCTTATTTATCCATTAACTTAAAATAAACAAGAAAAGCGTACTGCTGCTATGAACAGAGTTGTAACAATATGCTTGATCATTATTGCTGGGCATTGCAAATCTACCAAAGAGCCATCTTAAATTATCTTTAGTTAATTCCTTATTGGGAACTAAATCATAATTAAGTAAGCATTCTCATTTTGTTGTCATTTTTCTGAGTACATCTTATGAGTTTAATAGTTGCTTAATCCATTTCCAGAAGCCACATTCCTATCAATGTTCCCCACTACCCCACAACAAATGAACAGAAAGAATCTTTGTAAAACATGCAGCACTGTCACTGAAACAGTGATGGCATTACAGACATGTACAGGGAGACCATGAGACTAGGAGCTCTCACTTCCATGAAACAGAGGGTTGTAATTGTTTAACGGTGTGATAACTGAGGTAGGAGCCCTACAGATGACAAAAAAGAGGCATTCCATCTGAAATCAATAGGGCTAGGATTCCTCCAGATGTACCTTAAAAGAAGTGAGCCTAACTGGTCTACTCAAGTCCAAGGTGTCACAGTGAAAGGTCAGACTCCCTCTTACCTGTAGTTTATGAACTTTTTCATTGAGTTCTGTCCGAACACGCTCTCCATCTGTATATTTGGACTGTAACTCTTGCAGTTGTACTTCCAGCTTCTTCTTTTTGTGCTCCACATCTTGTTTGGCCTGACTCAGGCTCCTGACTTCATTAGCTAGCTCAGAATTTTCTTTCTCCAGTGTCTGTTTGGTCTTATCCAAGTTTGCTTTAGCCTAAAAGCAGGAAGTGAAGAAAGAGTTTCTATAAAAGGAAGTCATATTATTTAGTGGATAGTTTTCAATAACATGGGTTTCTGTTTACCCGTTTAAATTGTTCCAGCTGCTCCGTTAGCTCTTCCACAGCTTGTGTGTGTTTTTGCCTCATCTCCTGGACTTGGGCTTCATGAGTTCGAGTCTCCTCCTCCAGAGCTCTCTTCAGCACGGTGACCTCCTGTTCACGCTTTGCTCTGCAAGGTAACACACATAAATGGAGCAGCAGCAGGTAAGAGTGTTCCAGTCACTGGGAAAATGGCACTCCTGCACAGTTGGAGAAGGTAGTGCAACTGCCAAAACTCACGTTCAATTCCCATGTGGGGTTTTTGGATCTTTAGGAGCTGGAAGGCTCCAATGCAACGAAAGCCATGTGAGTGGAAATACAAAGTCATGGCAGGGCAGAGTGAAAGCAAACTGAAAGTCAGTCTAGTTTTAATTGATGTTGAGAGATAATGCAAAAATGAATTTATAGAAATGCCACGAGGTGGCTATCACAGGATATATGACAGAGAGGATCAGAGGAAGTTGCACTGAGATCAGTTAAAAAGAATTGTGGTCCAAAGAATTGTGGTCCCTGAAGCATGAAACATCAGGGGAAAAAGAAAAGGTTTAGATTATTATCTAATTAAGTACAACACTGAATTATTTAGGTGCCAAAGACAGAAAATTAGATACCTGTTTCCAGAAAAATAATCTAGTTAACATGAATTAGATTGTCTAGATCTTGGAGACCATCACACTGTGAGAGACTAATCTTCCCGCCAAATGCTGTCTTCCTAATATGCCATTTGCAATTATGTCATCTGGGCTAACCCACCACAGTGCCATATGAATCACTAGACAGTATTGTACTGAGCTTGGTGACAGCTTTTTTTTTTGCCCATATGCAAAGTCTCAGTACCTGAGCTCTTGCTGGGTGGCTGTGGTATCCAAAGTATCTTCAAGCTCTGTCTTAAGAGCCTCCAGCTCTTCACCTAGGTCTCTCTTCTGTTTTTCTGCTTTGTTTCTTGCAGCTTTCTCAGACTCCAAATCTTCCTGGAGATCAGAGATGTGAGATTCCAATTCACGGATCTTCTTGAGGGCGTTGTTCTTCTGACTAGTTTCATCTTCAAGCCTGAAGAGACAGTATTCATTTTCTGTGTTAAAAATATAATTTTACTTTTGGGAAATTGGTATACAGAGATTAAATGTTTATCTCCCAGGTTTAATTTTAACAAACTGGAAAAAATTAGTTTTACATTACCACTTCAGCGGGAAGCATGGTTTGTCTACATAATGTTATATCTACCTGTATTTAAGGTAGCTTGTGATACCATATATTTATACTGTGTATTTAGTGTTTTGGTATTCTAGAATTCTCAGTGGTATTTAAACAATGTAATTGTGAGCAGTACGTCATGCCAGTGAGTTTTGAAAGTCCTGCTTTATATTTATACGAAAACTACCTGAAAACTGTGTAAGAAAGTACCAAAGAAAGAGTGGTGACTGAAGCAAATGGGGTCTGACATCTATGCTTTATCAGGACACAATAACTGGAGATGCTGAATCAACTGATTCAGTGAAAATTTTGGTTGTGTTCTCCTTAATTTTATACGGAAAATCCACAGACTGAAATGGATCAAAGTCAGACTCTTAAGTAATTTCTGCCTTTTGCCGATAAACTATGTTGTTACTTCTCATTCTTTACTTGGCAGCACTGACAAGGCCATTGGGAAGAGGAGTTTTTATTGCTATCTGGATATAAGGTTAGGTTGTTTATGAGTGAACAATATAATTATTTTTAGCAGAAAGTATATCTGGAAGTGGGAAAAGCATGCAGACAGGATGTACTGAGAGATGAGATTCAGAGCCCAGCATCTGGGTGTCTGGGAAGGAAAGAGACGTATGCTACGGCCTGGGATTTTCAACCTCTGTGCAGATTCAGGAGTGAATACCTGGCTAGAGCAGCCTGCAGCTCTTCCTCCTTTCTGGCTAGTTGCGCCTTCAGCTCAGCAATTTGTGCCTGGAGCTCTGCAATTTGCTCATGCAGATCGCTCGCCTCCCCCTCCAACTTCCTCTTTGTTTTCTCCAGTTCTTGTCTGCTCTTCTCTTCTTTCTTCAGTCGCACTGAAAAAGTAAGGATTTTGGTCATGGGATTGGTTAGTACAAGGAGTCCTTAATCTGATCTTGATCTCAAGTACAAAACTGTTTTGGCCTTCAGTGAGGCCATACATTTAACTACAAGTCACTGTGTTTCAGAAGCAACATGCAATACCTTGCTGTCATTACTTATTTCCAGCCACTCCAAAAAAATCGTTTATTTCTCTTTCTCCAGAAGCACTATTTTTTTCCCCAACTTCCTGTCCTCTACTCTTCTGTATATAAAAAAATAGGCTTCTATGGTTTATGCACCCTGGGGTTTTGGTGATTCTCATTCACAAAATGGCTTCAGCATATGAAATTTGGAAAGTACCACACACAATTTTTAGAAGTTTGCTCCAGATTGTTTTTTTTTTTGTTTGTTTGACATGTGCTATGGCAAAAATCTGACATAAAACACTTTTGTTCATGTTACCTTCCAGTTCTGAAATCATAGATTCATGTTTGTTTTTCAGCTTTGTAAGATTTTTGGCTTTTTCTTCCTCTTCTGCAAGATTTGTTGTTAGATCGCTTATTCTTTCCTCAAGAAGTTTTCTTTCCTTAAGAAGAATAAAATAATTTTGTTAACAGAAGTGTCTGTCATCAGTGATCATGAAGCATCTCTATGCCAAATAAAAAATGTCCAAGATACTGTCTTCCAATGCTGTATTTCCTGAGATTGTAGTGATGTGTTCCTTCTTGGTGATTACAGAGGGGCTGAAAAGTGTTACCTAAGCTTTCCATCCTCTCTAATCTGCTGTTATGAGAATCTTATGCTCACTCTAATGGCTGGTAAGTACAGGGCCTAGTTGAGAGAAGCATCCTCTTTCAAAAAGTACTGGAATACATGTTTACTTCTAGTTCTAATCATGAAGTTTGGTTGAAATTGGCTGAAAACCAAGAGAATTATTTACTCCACTTGAGGCCAAGAAGATGTGTTCCACTGATTGTGCTTGACTGCTGTGGGGATTTTGCTTGAAGATACTGTCACCACAATGGACCTCAAAACTAGTATTTTCACGTAAATTTGAGTTATCTAAATAAGCATGGGAAAATCATCAGAAATGTGTTCACTACAGGCTGGACTGATGGTCTGGTGAATATTTACATCCATGAAACTATAGTTTTCCTAAAGTGTTCCTTTTGTTCTTCTAGCTGAAGAGATTTTCTCATCTTGCACTGTTTTCACAAAGTAAGAAAATGGACCCACAACATTTACCTTTGTTAGCTTGTTATTCTGATCTTCCATTATGAGAATATCATCTTCCATTTTCTTTATCTTGCCGTCTGCTGTTACTTTTTCAAGCTGCAGTTTCTGTCTTGCAGCTTCTTCTTCTTCCAGCTGTTCCTCCAAGTCCTTTGAAGGGAAAAAGAAATCATGAGTTTTGGAAATAAAATACCACTTACATTATAGGAAATGCCTCATGTTTGTCAATGTGTGTTGGGTATGTTCTAGACTTTGTTGTTTTTACTAAGAAACAGACAATCTATAATACTTGGTGATTTAGAAGAAAAGATTTGTTAAAATAATCCTTTAGAGAAAATTTAGAATTGGGGTAGGCAAAGAAGATGTATAAAGAATTCTGGAGGAAAGAACAAAAATTGATTGTTCTTACTTCAGTGGAATAAATACATTCTACTGAGGGCTGCATAGCAAGCTCTTTCATCAGCAAACCTCAGGTTCTATGTCCTGTTTTTCTATGTGAGATACAAGTTATTGTCTCTAGTTGTTGCTTACACCTTCTTACCAGCATTTGTTGTTGCATCTTTTTCTTTTCTGCTTGCAACTGTTGGCTGCGCTCCTCCTCTTCCTCAATTCTGGCCTCCATTTCGTGCAGAATCTCTTCCAGCTCTTGTTTCTTAGCAGCTAAACGGACTCTCATCTCTTCAGCTTCAGCATACAGTTCAGTTTCTGCCTGAAGCTGTTCCTGAAGGAGGTTCTTCTCTTCACAAAGCTACACAGATAAAATGGATACGCAGTTAAAATTTAGATTGTAAATTGCCCCCCAATGTCTTTTTACTAGATAGTCCTAGTGCACAGGTAGGCAGCTGTACCACACGTTTTTTGTGCAGACACTAGGCCTTCACTGAAGTAATTGGGAGTTTGTCTGCACTGAACTTTCGTTATGGACCATTGCTGCGAATACGATTGTGAGTACAAAGGAAAAAGACACCTTTACTGTAATAGCTTCTAGAAATGGTGAGAGAGTGGCTAGCATTTCAGAGAGGCTCAGAGCTGTAAATCACCTGGGTGTGCTTCTGTTCCAACTCCTTCAATTCAGCCTCTGCTTTTTGTTGTCTTTCCTTAGTTCTTTGCAGTTCTTCATCCTTGGCCTGCATTTCTTCCTCTTGGCGGGTGACTTGTAGCAGTGGTTTCACCTGAAAATAAAAAGTTTAAGAATGTTTCCTGCCAGAAGTTATGTTGCTGAACTCAGCACTTAATGGTGCCAGCCTGGCACCGTTGGTAGCACTATCTGTTGTTGCTATCCCCTGCAGTGTTCTTAACCATCTCTGTGTTAATTCTTGGAGCCTTGTGAGCACCTCTACCTCCAATAGTGTTACTTCTTGAAGGACTCCAAGCCTGGTTTCACGCATTGAGAACACATAAAGACTATAAACTAACACGCACGCGCGCACACACACACACACACACAGCCTGTTACTGGTTGCAGAGGAAGTTGCTATCAATACAGGTAGGAACAATTTTCTGAATCCAAACTGAAGGCCATTCTTGAAAAAAACACAAGCCTCTTCAATAGGAAAATGGACTTAATTTGCTTGAGTGCCTAGCAGGAAGATGTTTAATGTCCTAGTTAGGGAACTCCTGAGCTACTGAATCCCCCATAGGTGCATGACTGCATGTTCATGACGTTCTGTTTTATACTGTCTTCTCATTATCCACCTATGTGAAATTATTTCATTTTTGGTAATTAAAAAAGTCATCCAAAATCTTATATGAATCTCTGCTTAATGAGTTTGTTTCCATCCCAAGCTAAAACTAACTTTAATGGCATTATATAAACATCCAGTGTATCTCTTAATCCAAAATTTTGTGAAGCTAATGAAGCTCTTCCCATCAACTGTGATGAACTGGAGCAGGGTGTGTGCCTGACGTGACATGAGTTGGTATCTTGTGCAGTCCATTTCTTTTGGAAAGCTGAGGAGAGATTCACACAGAGCAGTCACTCACTTTAGTGAACAGTCTCCACCACTGCCAGTTCCTCAGCTTCAGGTAAGCAGCACAATTTCTTTGGATAACCTTCATTGCAGTCAGCTGTTGCTGTCTCTTGGCAAAGGCTCTGTGGTTGAAAACACAAAGCAAATTGGTTCAGTCTGAGAATACAAGGTGTCTGTAAGATGCACACATTAAGCAAAGGAACTCTGGCATGAGAGTCTGCTGATTTGAGGTCTGCACAAATTCTTTTGTCACTTAAACAGTGTCTGTGCTTTCTTGAGAAAAGGTGATAGCTCTGTTTAGGTTTCCAGTATTTTAGTCTTTGTTTTTTGGCTGTTTGCGCTCAGTAGATAGGCACAAACCAGAAAGTATGGATATAGTTCTGGATATAAACATCTGTCCAGACTACATGGGCACTCAGAACACACATTGATTATTATTATTGAAACCTATTATATTTAAATTTGCTTGCTCATCAATTTGAAACCCTGGGTAGTGTGCAGAAAAAGGGCAATGCTGTTAATAGTTCTGTGATGTACATTAACTGAGATCATCCCAGATGACTCCAATGCTTCGTGCCCAAGCTGTGCAATAAATTATTCTATGTTTTACAAATGCCAGTGGTGCTGCTATTTGTATTGTAATAGTGCATATGACTCCAGTCATGGGCTAGGATGCACCCTGTCCTGCTAGTACATGATGGGTCATTGCCTCAGAGAGCTTACTGTATGGAGGGTTTAAGTAACCTCACAATATAATTGCTTTCCTGTAATTATACTAGTAAGCCTCTTCTAGGCAGGAAGTGAGTCCTTTTAGGTTAACATTGGACACAAGTTGAATTTTAATGCAATACAACTAATAGGTAATAATAAAATGTCTTAGTATCTTCAGTTTTTTTATACAGAGAACAAAAGGCTACTGTAGATACCCCACTGCCAAAGACATTCTTTTTGTTAGTACATATTCTTACTTTCTTGCCAAGTAGCCTCGGCACTGAGCCTGGAAGGCAATAATGACATCTGTGATCTTCAGGTCTCTCTCTTCTTCCAGGTGAGCCAGAACACCAGTTCTGAAGAAGATTTTACTCTGCCCAATTCTGTACAAGTTGGGATCAAGTTCCAATGCTTTGATCTGGAGGAAAACAGGGATATTTATTAATTCCAGTGCTGAAGTTTAGAGTATTTAAAATTACTTCTTATTTCTGTTAATTCCCAGCAGCTTTTATATAAGAGGTATAGGCCTGATTATCAATAGGATCAAAGATGCTTTCCTCACCATCAGTATGCAAGCCTGCTTCCCGTCCATGAATCCTTTAGGAATAGCATTTGCAGCAAGAATTTCATATCTGCCAAAAGGCACAGATGTTAGGGAGGTAGAAAAACATCAGATTACTTTGTACAGACAAACATCTATTACAGCACTTTTAAACCCCGAGTTAGGATTGGGCAAGGGATTCCTACCGCTGACGGAACTCCTGGAAGACAATCCTGTTGGGGAACCCCTGTCGGCAGATACGAATACCTTCCAAGACACCATTGCAGCGCAACTGCTCCAGCACTAAATGGGCATCAAGTTTGCCAGCCTGAAAAGGGAACAGGAAGTATTCTTAGCACAGTAGAAATTTACAAATATTTTACTTTAAACATCTATGTTTGAAGACAGCATTCAGTTCTGCAATGTGCTGACACAACGAACAGCTCAGCATGGATAATGTGCCAGGATTCTGTAAATTGAGCATTTGAAATTTACCCTTTTCTCATGATTTGGAATGATACAGCGGACAAAGTTGGGATTGGTATTCCTTAAGGTGGTCATCAGTTTGGTCAGCTGCTCCTTATAGAGTTGGCCCACAGTACGGAACATGCCTTTCTTGGTTTTTGAAGCACTAGGCAGTGAACTTTCAGTCATCTTGGCCATCTGGTCCAGCCCAACTATACGGTCCACTGCAATATAAATGAAAGTATGAATGGGACTGCTTATATAAACTGTCCTCCCTGCACATTACAGCTGTCACTGCCATTGCCGAAGTGCAACTTCCAAAAGAAGACCAAAATATTTTTGATGCAATAGAAGCATGCTAACAAAAGCACTAGAAGATCCTTCTGGGTAAATAGTCTACTTCTGTCAAACTTGTAAATGAGGTAGTGACAGAATGGAACAACTGAATACACAGAATGTGTTTTATTTTATGTTTGCTCTACAAAGGACAATCGTGCAAAATATCCCCATTGGTAAGCTGGTGTCACAACCAGAAAAAAACAACATTAGTTGACTCCACTTGTTACACAGTGGTTCTCAGACTCTAGCTATTAACCTGTTATTTGATAGTTTTAAACCACCTTCCTTGTGTTTGCATGCACAGTTATATGTAGATATTAAATATGCATAGTGTAGTATATGTCTTACAGATCTACAGAAAATTTTTAAAAATGAAGTGTTTTGTATGCATACAGACATTCTTCTGATGGAGTTTGAGATTATACATTGCTGGAGAGAACTGTTGTGGGACTTTTGGGAGAGGAGTGTGTAAGGTAAGGACTGCTCACAGTCATTAATAACAAACAGCAATAACCTGTATTAAATGAGCTGTCTGATATGATATATTCAACATTATAACAGCATAATGAATGTTTTTTAGTATGTTACTGAATAATATTAAGTAAGAAAATTATTTTGGTAGTGCTTAAAACTATCTAATGATGCTTTCCATAAATATTTCTTTAGAAAAGGGTATTCTTGCTTCTTAGTTCAATCTCTTCAACTCTTATCATTATCACACTTGGTTCCTGCATGTAAAGGATAGCTGTCAAAACAATTCTGGTTGAAGTTTTTCCCTTTAAACTGCATTACTGATTTAGAGTTGCGATTCATACCATCTTTCCAAAGGTCTGCCACAAATTTGTCTGAAGACTGGTTTAACAGAGAAGTCACATTGTCATTTAGTGGATCCATGTTCTTTGTTAGCCAGGCAGTTGCATTGTAGGTAACCTACAGGAAAAAATGCTAGGTCAAAAATCTGTTTTTGATACAGAAATCTGGAGTGGCCAAGAACACAGGGCACTGTACTGACACAAAACAGTACGAAATAATAAGCGTGAAAAGTTTTCTATAGTTGAGAGCAAGTTGAATATTTATTCTTGCATGTACTTGCATCTAAGGATCTTTTTTTGCAGACATACCCATGGCAGGGGACCTGCCCTACCTTTAAAAATCTGCTTGCTAGAAAGGAATCCAAAGTACTTTGATTTTCAAAAACCCCAGTGCTGGTTATTTTTGTTTTCATATGAGCTTAGCACAACCACGAATGTTTTGCAAATCTTATTCCACATGTTTTGTAATTAAAGCTCTTAATATATACATTATATTACTACAGCCATGCCTTATCAATAGGGGAACTGGAGTGTTTCTTTTTTACCATTTGAGCATCAATGTATCAAAGTTCCATAAGTCAAAACAGCTCAACCTCTCCAGTACCTTTCCTGCATAGTGCATTATGCAGAACTCAGTTTTATCCTTGAGTTGCTTGGTCTTCTGGAATTTGGCGTGGTTGCCTTGTTCTTGAATTAGTTTCTCCACAAAGGATGTATCAGTAGCTTTGGGGAACCAGCACTCTTCATCCAGCAGAGCCAGGACACCTGGAGGGTTAGTCTGCAATGTGAGCAATACCAAATCAGTATCATCACAGCCAGAGACAAAGAAAGAACACCACCACCTTTTTACTTTATGTTACTAATCCTCCCAGGCAACAAGAATCTGAAATATCTTAAATGGCTCTCATATTGTACTGATACATCATAGACCCTGATGAAACCTATGTAGTATCCCATCTATAGAGATATAATCTTACTGGTCTTTCAATTAGTTCAATGCAAGGTTGCAGGTCAAGGCCAAAGTCAATGAAATTCCATTCAATGCCCTCACGCTGATATTCCTCTTGCTCCAGTATAAACATTGTGTGGTTGAAAAGCTGCTGAAGTTTCTCATTAGTGTAATTGATGCACAGCTGCTCAAAAGAATTGATCTGTGAGGAAGACAAAAGAATTGAATTCCTAATGTTAGAAAGGCACCTGCAAGAGGTAACTTACATGACAAGATGAAATTTTCTACCTTCTATTTCTTTTTAAAGATTACAGTAATTCAAACAAAGGATCCATATTTTTCTAATTTAAGGTCTCAAAAATTTACAGTAAGTTCACAGGTGGTCAATCTTGGTACCGGGACCTGTTTAATAAACCATAAAGACCAGACCTTGGTTCTAAACATAGAGTCCCACAAGACACCCAGCAGGATAATGTTGCCAGCCCTGAGCCCTTCCAGGTGGAATAGTCCTGTGGATTGCCTTAGCCACGGGCTGCTAGCCAGCTTGAAAGAACCAAATTGTTTTTGTGTCCCTGAATTTAGATTTTTGTCATCTTGCATTCCAAACAACAGCATTGCAATAAGGAGTTTAACCAACTTGTGTCTCACAACACATACCTCAAAAATCTCGAATCCAGCAATATCAAGGATCCCCAAGAAAGAAGCACCTTGTCTTTTTGTTTTATCAAGAGCTTTGTTTACACGAGTTAGAATCCAACGGAAAAGACGTTCAAATTTTGCTTTGGCCAAAGCCTCTATGGCAAAGTCAGCCTGAAAAAAAAGAAGAGAAAATTGTAAGTGAAAGAGGAAATCCAGTTAACTGCTAATTTAAGTAAGGATAATGAATAGGGAGACAGAAAACAGACATTTCCCTTTAGACAAGATGTAAGGAAGAAAAGAAGAAAGGAAAAATAGCTTCAGGAGAGCTGAGCAGACTGCAGGTAGATACCTGCTCTTTGGTCTGAGCTTTCTGAACAACATCTCGTCCTACTTTGATCCTTGGGGTTAGAATAGATCTTGTGAAGTCTGTCACGTTAATCCCCATCAGGTGACACACTTTTTGCGCAGCTAGGAAGAAAGAGTGATATTACATTTCAGATTGAATTTTTTCTTAGTAGGTCAGTAAGTGTGAATACAAGCAGTCCAACAAGTATGTGAAGTTATTTATCTTCCTTAAAAGCTCCTCTGTTGTACATACATGAGATACCACTTGCCATAAAAATATTATTCATGATACAAGCAAGAAATTCACTGTTCATCAATTTATGGATTCAAGATTAACAGAAAAGTTAATAATTAAACTGATTGCAAGTATGGTATATATTTTAAGACCTGTGAGGCATATATGCGATAACAACTAAATTAAAAATATTCATAAAGAGTGCTTACTCAGCTGCTATTTTACTGATTTCTTAATGTTAACTAGTCTTTTTAAATGACAAATCATACCAGTATTGTCAGGCATAGAAGCTTGATCGGTATTTCTCTCCTTCTTGAAGACAATATTACCCAGCTGTAGGACAGATGAAACAACCCTCAGTATAGCTGTAAGATAAGCAGATAATATAAATGAGAAATGGGATGGACACATTTTGAAAGCTCTATTCTCTGCAATAGTGAAAGGTCATTGTATTGCCTGTGGTAGTCTATACCTCTATGGAAAGATCTAGGTTTGCTTTAAAAGACTGCTATAAACTGTGAGAGTTTGAGAGCCGATTGAGGAACAGCTCAGGTAAGCCATGTAACGGAGTAAACAGGCCAGTCTGGGAACACCAGCACCTCCAAACTAAGCTGTGCTGGTTCCCCAGGCAGACCTCCAGGTCTCAGGAATTCATCTTCCATTCAGAGCAGCCTGTAACATCTTCCCTGCTTGGTCACTTGAGAATCTGGATCTCTGTCTTTAAAATCAAACATTTATGAATTACCAACAGCTTCAAAAATGTGTGGCACTTCTGAAGCTCCAGTTATGCAGGAACATGTGGCTGTTCACTCATGCAACTAAAATTAAATGCATACAAGTCTTTGCAGGATTAGTGCCAGAGTACAGAAAAGTAATCGATTAATGTTTGATTACTGAAAAGTATATAAATGTGATGCTGCCTTACTAAAGGTAGTAAAATCTGCTATTATGTTACAGAGGAGATCTTATTAATGTAGGGAGTTCAGTTTGTTCATTTGGTAGACTTGCACAGGTGAATTAATACTGTCCTAATGGGCTTATATGTTAAAGCATGAAATGAAAGGGGTTCAGACAGTAATACAACAACTCCTTTTGATGTCATGGAGAATGCTGCTGTCAATGCCAATGCACATGCCCTGGCTGGAGAACGAACCAGTCTTCATCAGTACCATCATCTGAATTTACCAAGACAGGGATTCGCACTGCTGTCCTGCAAGGCAAGACGTTTTTTTCTCAGTACTCTCAGTCACTGATGCAGGGGTGAGAGGCAATGAAGATCAGCTCCAGCTGCCGCAGCTGGTCCAAGGCTCAAGTGATGGGGTGACACTGTTTCTGCCACCAGGTGTCACTTGGGGCATGGCAACTTCAGCGATGGGCAATGCACGCTGGTGAGCAAGAGACAAACCCTGCACACTCCCAGGAAGTGTGAGGGGTAAATGCTACTCAGTTTGATGTCTCTTGGCAGGCCCACACTTTCAAGGTAGTTTAGTTGTTTGTTCATGCTCTTTGTTTTTATTTCCCTTTTCTGTGAATCAGTGAACAAACATATGAACTATTTGAGCCTGATCCATGTATTTCAAAATTAAATCAGAATACTTTGCAACTTTTTCATGTAAGTAATTGGCAAGTTCTGAAAAAATGGCTTTAAATGGTCATTGGCATTGTTAGAGCTGGCTTGAATTCAGTAGTCTGTTCTGAGTATGTATTCTCTGAGTTTTGTTAGTGAGATGCCTAAAATCTGTCCTTTCGTAAGCACAAATTACCTTTCAAAACACTATGTGTTATAGTAGTTCTGCACGCTAGCAACTGCACCCAATTCAAATGTGTCAACAGTACATGTCATGTTCCTTCTACAAGCAGGCCTGCTGAATTTATAAGACTTAAAAGAATAAGAAAAAGCCTTGTTATTCTTCATTCAAATGGACAGCAAAATATTCTGATAATTATTTTATTTGATTCACAGTTAAATTACTATATAGAGTTGCCCTGCACCTCACCAGTTGTTCTGTGCATTACAGAGATAACGACTACTCTTTGATGATGTATAATCTTATTTTCCAGTATAGATGGCAACTCTTCTATATTTCTTTCACTGTGTTTCCAGCAGGTGCTGCCAGTTTAAACATTTGAAGGAGGCGGTTTGCAAAGAGTTTTTGCTATTGGCTTCTTTGGCTCCTACCAGTACCCACTGCAACAGTGGGAAAAGGTAGGGCATTGTTGTGATTTTTTAAGTAGATCTTTTCTAACAACAACCTAAAAGTAGTGAGATCATACTAAGATCTCCTTGCAAGGTCTCCTTGTGAGTATCTCCTAATGTTCACAAGACTTCCTGAAGCATCACCCTGTTTAAACAAAGTTTTACAAAGATTACAAAAGGTTTACAAAGGTCGCAATGATTCCAAGGTGGCTGGTAATGTTTTTATCATGGATCTATGACCATGGTTTCAGTGTCTTGACTGCCAGTCTATTCTCAGCCCCTGCTATCCTCCCCCAGATTCCTGCTGCTGGTTTATATTGTCTGCTGTCACTGTACTACCACTAGTTTAGTTGCTCGTTGTTACTAGCTCTGCCCATGCTGCTTGTGTTATGTGATCTTGATCCTGTTTCTAGATCCTGTCTTGATTTTGTGTCTCCCCTGATCACACGGAACTGAGTTCCAATCTAATGGTTAATGTGAGGCAGAAACAGATCTATGCTTGAGAAGGCTTTCCTTTTCATGAGACATCTATGGTTTAATTAATCTAATACTTCCTGGGAAATGGAGAAAAAGGGAAATCTAAGGGCACTAATTCACAGAGCCCTTCCTAGAAACAGTAGCTAGGTAACAGTCGATTGGTAATAGTTTTACGCAGGGGAAATAAGAGGCAAAGAGGTTAAACAACATGAGTACATTTAGAATCCTCCACTTTGTGTTTCATGCAAGATCATACTTCTTCAGAGAAACATGGATATAGAATCTAAATAATCTTTCTTATGTGAATGTAGAATCTTACTTCACATGCATGTTTTGCAAGGTGGTTATTCTGGACAAAATTAACCGCTGTGCATTTGCATCTGGGCAGATTTACACCTTGAATACAATCTTGCTAACAGTTCTCACCTGTCTGTTCCTCCTCAGTAAAGCCCATGATTGTCATGGCTTCCAAGGTCTCCTGGAACATCTCGTCATCTTGTTGAGCAGGAATAGGCACGTGACCATTAGATAGAAAGGTGTAATTGTTGAAGCCTTCCAGCAACAGATCATCTAAAAGACAAAGAAGAAAAGTGTGAGTTAAGTATGTCAGCTTAATGCTGTTCATGAGTTCTCCCAAAGAACAACAGATAAAAATCAGTGTTTTCACCAAAGGAAGATTCTGCTTGTATGAGCAGCTTAGGATTTTGTGGTGGACGAATATTTTCAAAATAACTCATCATTTAGCAAGTTTGATTGCCTTAAGTTTTGAGTGTTCATTACTAACAGGGGAATGTCTCTGCCCCTCAGTGGAATTTTGCACCCCATGCAAAAAATCAGAGCCATTTTTCCCATAAGTCTTTAATTTAATTCTGTGTGTAACCTAGTCAGAATTACACCTCTCTTCTTCGTCTTCTAGGCCTGGGGATTCATACCAGCTAATAAAAAGAACAGAAGCAGGTAACAATCACAGGGGGCCAAACCAAAAGTCTTTTCAGCCCATACTGTGGCCAGCAACAGATTCTTAGGTAAGGAGCACAAATACCAGGGAAAATACAAAGTTATCCATTGCTTTATACATTCTTTGGCAACCAGTAATGGAGGGAAAGATGTTGTATTTGAACCATGATGTTCAAATTTGATTCCAATACATGTTATATCAAGCTATGGGTTTCACAATGTAATTATGTGCTGTGAGAAAGACATTCTCTTAAATGATTGTAAAACTGCTAGCCAATAATTTTATTGGGAACCCCAATTTCTTTTGTTTAAAAAAATAATGAGCAGCTCTTCCCTGTTCATCTTGATATCATTCTAGGTGGGATTTGAATGACTTTACATCTCTTGTAAATTGAAATGTCCTATAAACTGCAAACTACCTGCCTTCAACAGATATACACCAATTGAAGCTTTTTTACAATTCACTTGAGAGGATTATTTTCTATGGGTAAAGAGCTGTTTAAGGACTGAATGACATTCAATTAAAGAAATTAAGATAGATTACTTAAATAAGAAATTGTTCATACTGTTCAATGAGACGTAAGAATGGTTAGCAAGTAACTTACTTCTCATTTGTTCAGAAGCTCCAGCAATCAAATAGTAAAAGATATGAAATGTTCGCTCATCTTTAGCCTGACGAATAGCACGGGATTTTTCAAGCAAATCTGTTTGTCAAGTATGTTAAAAAAAAAAATCAATAACATATTCCAGTCCTTCCTTAATTGTGCCATCAGCCTCAGAACCATCATTAGCATTGTTGAAATACTTGCCACGAGCTTGTCTAATGTGAATTTGGGTCTAATTCTGTGTCACTAGTATTGGTAAAACTCTCACCATGAGGAGCAGATCAATTTCCTACCTCTTGTTGTATGGTAAATGCTGGTAATCATGATAGTAGGCACTATGGTAGTCATAAATGCTTCTGAAGTTAAACATATAAAAATGGTATTCACAATATCATTCACATCACTTTTAGAATGAAGTACAAATATGATTCACCATAAGGTGGGGCTGCTAGAAAAAAGTTCTTGAGGCCAGTATTGTAGGTGTAAAAGCAGTAAAAGTAAACTTTATTTATTGTCCATTTTTATGACTATCTAAAATACTAAAAATGAAGTTGGCAATAGTGTAAGTATTTTGACATCAGTCAGTGATTCATTCTTTAAATGCTATAATGCTATAGATAAAACTTCAGTTAAGAACAGAAAAATTAAAACCCATTTTTTTTCTGAAGATCACTTGTCAAAATAAGAGCAGAAAGATAAACTGTTTGCTGTTTGTTACACCCAAGAGATAAGGTCCTTCTTTATAGCTGCAATTTTCTTTCTCCTCATTTATCGCAGCAAGCAGCTCCTCTATGCAAAGATGAGCAATGCAGCACTGAGGAATCTAGCTACATATCCCTTTGTTCATTAAAACACACCATCTCATAAACATAACGAAGGAAAGAGACAACAGTACTTGGCAAGCAAAGTCAGGCTAAGCTGAATTTCTCTGAAACATTTGTATTATGTTCCTGAAGAAAAAACACCACAGTTTTGACATATAGAACACTGTTCTGGGTGTATCATCTGAAACAGCAGGACAGAATTGAGTACCCAGAGCAGACAAGTTCTCTGAAAATATCAAGTGCTTGATGCTATCTGGGGCATCGGCACCAGCAATATATTTGTTTCACTTCAGTTGTGTGAGTTCCCAGAAAAGTAATTTCTGACCATGGTGGTTTAACAAAATATGCAAAGATCAAGGCAGATTCAGGGTAAACTGTCCTTCAGCTTGACAAAGGGAGAAGGATTGTAGGGCATCCAAAGGTTCTTTGGCCTTTCCTGTCTCTTTTGTCTTTATTACTATCAAGTCCTTAGAGGGATGGAAGGTAAAGGTATATTACTTTTATTAAGATGACCCTTCAATCCTCCAGACATAAACTATAAAGCTGTCTTACCAGGTATCATACAGAGTTCTCCCTTAGCAAGTTATTCTCAATGTTTTTTCTTGGAATCCATCCATCCCAGTACAACATATATAACCTTTCCTTTGCCAGAGTGCCAAACCTGAACTTGAGAACTGGGAAACATTCCCTGAGCTCCTGGCTAGACTGTAGAGATAATGCCAAGCATTCAGTGGTTTTTCAAAGTGTCTGTAACAGCACTGCTGAGAAACAGGAAAGTTTCAAATCTTTTTGTACAGCTGGAAACCTAGATGACGGGGAACCAGAGAGACCCATGTAGGATCACACTGATGCGAAACAAAATGACTGCATAGCTCTCAAGATCACATGCAACCTCAACCACAAATCTTCTCTCCCTATTGTGTTACTGGGACTCTGCTCTTAAGTCCCCTCCCATTGCTTTATGCAGGTATGTTGCTTCCATTTTCTGAGGCTGTATATGGGGAATAGCACACTTTCCTATAGCTGAGAAAACAGACCTGAAAATGTAAACATGAGAGCAAGACAAACTGAGAAGCTAGTATCAGCGTAAATGGAGCCACTTCCCTCCATCTTTGTTTATACCAGCCTCGGTGATATTTGCCTTTCTTAGACATGCAATGGAGCCTGTTTATCTTTCCTCCTTCTGCTAACCCTAGTTAGCTTCCAGTGCAGCTCATGGAAAAGGATACAAGTCTCTATGTTTGCTCCGACAATGTAGCCTGTCACATCAAAGTTGATGCGGATGAATTTGCCCTGTGAAGGAAAAGAAGACCTAGGTTGGGCTGTTCTTTCAGGTTACGTTGGATTTCACAACAGTAGCATTTAGCCTGTTTAGTGGGACATATACATTTTCCTCTTAAGAATAACATGCTCGATTCCCACCTGCCAGGACAACCTATGGAAAAGGTTGAGATTAACATTTCTGCCATTCCCTCTGTGGAGATTTGCCCCCACGTTTCATTCACATACTTAGAGGGAACGGAGTCCTCCCTAGTGGAACAGGCTGTGGAAGCTGGGGATGTGCCAGCGTCTGTTTTCTACTTTGATTTCCATAAGGTCAATGAGGGAATAGCAGTAGGTCTGCCTAACTCCCTCTGCTGAGGGATCCCCAGACTCTGCAGGGAGTCAGCAGAGGTGGGAGTGGAGGGCCTGCAGGGAAAACAAGCATCTGCCAGCACTGCCAGCAAAAAGTGGCATCAAATAGGGACAGCCCCCAGCTACTATTATTTTACCATGAATCTGTATGACTGCTTTCTCTTTTTCTCTTGTAGTCTTTCATTTAATACGTTAACTGCTCTTGTTAAATAACAGTTACACTGTCCAATAAGATACATGCTCAACAGTGGTGCAAAGAAAAAGAAAGTACAGGTTTTGCTTGCAAATTTCTGGAGGAGGATATGTCCTGGAGCAGGAGTTGACTCTGCAAGGCCACTCATAGACTGCTAAATTGTGAGAGGATAATGGTACTATCAAGTCTGAGCTTGATTTTTAGTCTTGTAAAAGGCCAAATTCCTATTTCAGAGAGGAATTCTAAACAGTGTTTCTAAGGGATTAGTCTGGAGAAGCTCTTTAGATAGAAGCATTGATGACAAAAGGGCCACTGTTTGTCAATTCTGTTTTAAAAGATAATGGAGCTCCCCACAATGTAGACCCAACTGGATTTCTCCTACTTACGAATCTGGAGGAGTTGTCATTCTTCACGGTTTTGGCATTTCCAAAAGCTTCAAGAATAGGGTTTGCCTGTAGAAGCTGTTTTTCCAGCTCACCCTAAAATTCATTCAGACTCAGTTAACCCTAAACTTCATAATTACTTAATTAAAAACAGCACACATACACTGGAGAAAAATGTGGAGAAAGATAATTTAAGCCTCTAAATTTTTGCTGAATACTGCACTTCGTGTGGATTTGTTTTCATTCTCTGTTAATCTTTGTGTTTATATATTTGTGCAGTCAACTGCTGTCCTGTATACATGACCCTTTTCCAGCCCTGCTGCCTCTGACAGATCAAAGTCTATTAATCTGTTTAGCATCATGACTGGCCTTTCTTAAAGAAAAAAGGGTCATTCAATGTCAAATATATATATTTTTTCAGTTTAATGTCATTTTTAAAAGGGATATTCTTAAAGGAACCTCTAGCATATCTTTTTCAAGTTAGTTTATTGAGATCCTTTGCTAGCAAATGACAATGTAATTAGAATAACTTGCCGAGAATCATTTTAATATAATGCAGCACAAAGCTACAAAGCAGATATCACAAAGTCTATTAATAATGATTCATGCAAGGCTATTTATGTTAAATATGGAAATGCATTGATTTATTTCAAACTAGGATAATGAGTTCTCATGCAAACACACAAACCTTGTATTATGTTGTTAATTGTGCTTGGTAATTGCTAATGAAACAAATCATGCAATGAAACAAGCATGCATTTAATACTCCTATTTCTAAACAAACCAATGAAGTTGAAAAAAATCCTTTGCTTATGAGGACCGTATTTTAACTTTTCATTCAGCTCTGTGCTATGAAGTTGCTCACTTTCACATTTGCTTCTTGTCATCCTATTTGAGTACTACTCTGCAGTAAGATGCCTGATTTTAAATAACTCAAGCTAAATAACATCAGGAAAAAGTCCTTGATAGATAATATGATATGATTTAAATCATTCTAATGAGAAAATAAGTCAATATTTAGGTTGAATCTAGAGGCAATAATTTGGAAAATGACAGTTCTTCCCAATCAGTGTGCAAAACTGGTAACCTTCTAAATGCCATTTCTGAATGTCTTGCAACTTATGTGGGAATGATGAGATAGCTCTCAAAAATATAGTTTAAAAAAAAAAAACACACACACAAAAACCCTACAGATCATTAACAAATGCCTAAACTTATTTGCATGGTCACAAGACGGAAGAACGAGCGCCTTCCCAACAGCATAGTTCTTTTGAGAGCTAAGGCATGAAGCAAGTCCACTGAATTCCACGGAGTTGCCTGGGCCAGCTATTAATTTATTTTTTTTGCAGAGAGCTTGTCAAATGAAGAAATAAATTAACTAAGGGGCAACACTGTTGTAGCCAAAGTTTGAGAAACAGCAGTGAGAATGGGGGAAAAAGGGGTAAAAAAAAAAAATCCATATGCTTGGCATACAAACAAAAAGAATATGCCGGCAAGCCTGCCTGTATTCCCAAAGCACAGGTATGCTGGATGGCACACCAAAATACAGAAGGGCCCACAAGGGTCTGTAAGAAACTGCCCTAACATACCTGCAGTCACACGCTGCAGTGGGAATTGCTCTGTTACACATCATAGCAGCAAGCTAGGAGCATGCTAACTCTTGCGGATGTGAACAATTCTCAACAGTTACATGAAAATGTAAAATTGAAAGCAATATCAAATGCAAAGCATGCAGCCAAACAAATCAATCGAACACTGTGAGGTTTAGGAATTATTTCACAACAGTCCTAGAAAGTTCAACCTGAAGCACGGAAAGCATTTAGGTATTTTCATTCAGAAATCACATTGCTCAATTTCAGGCTGAGTGGCTCTTTCAGGATCGTGGGAAATTTCATTCAAACTATGGTAATTTGAACACACACGTATAGAAGAGAGTGATATTTGAGAGATGACCCTGCCTGTGTCAGACCTCATTCTTTACCATGGAGCCTGACACAGTTAGGGTTGATTTGTGAGAGCATTTGGCGCTATTGTTGCTTTTCATCGTATCATACAACATATTTCAACAAAATCTCTCTTAAATTTTTGAGGTGCAACAATAGCATGCAGATCTACACTCAGTGCCTTAAACACACATCAAACAGTCTAAGTTACTCACGTAAGAAAAAGATGGACCTTGCTGTATTGAATAACGTGGTATAAAACAAGTGTCAGTATCATTTCCATTACACAGACATTTTTATTGTTTTTCCTGTATTAAAATAACCAATACACAGTTTCCATGCAAATAATCCAGAAAAACAAAAAAAAATCTATTGCAGACATACCAAGAGTACAAATACAAGTAGCACGTATAGAGTATTTTAACTGAAGAAGAAAAAAAAAAAACAACCTGAAGCAAAGGGATGGGATTTGGATCCAGTCCCAGGTCAGTCTCCCAGGACCAGACAAGGACAGATATTTTTATGGTAAATCCCCAGTTCTTTTCTGGTGCAATGGAGACATTTTGCTATTCATTATTTTTTTAATGACTGAAATTGTAGTGTCAGTAGTCCCAGCCACTGAATTACTATTTGTCAACATGTTATAGAACAATTTAGATTTTCTCTCAGCCTCTATCTGGTGGATATTTGCCTTCAGGTCTCTCTCAGAGTCAATTTGATCCTGAGACTCATGTAATTCCCCAGAGGAGTCAGCAGTAACTACAGTTACATACCCATTAGGAATGGCCCTGAAACCACAAGTTCATTTCCCCCAGCCACTGAGCAGGGCTCAGCAGGATGAAATAAGTTTTTTGCATAAACATTCAACAAAGGAAAACCATGCCCTTAGTCTTGGACTGTTTCCACCAACTTGAATCACAGATTTCTAGAAAATACTGCCCCAGGGGACGTCTACTCCCTCCCCTGCCCTGAAGCAGAATATGCTGAACGTAAACAACAATTATTTACAGTGGAAGAGGCCAGGCTGTGCTCTGGAGTCCTCTAGCTGCAGGCATACAGGATAGGCAAGACCCAGCACGGGTGTGGTCATGAGATTTTTACTTTGTTTTGCACTACCCTACTAATTCCTTATTTTGGACCCAGTCTTACATTTGGGATGCACTGAAATGTCTTCCTGAATTAAGCCTGTTTTGTCATATAAGTGAATTGCTACTTTTTTTTATTATTTTTTTTTTTTCCAGAAGTTTTTGAGTAACAGAAAAAAGGCTGGAAATGACTTAGGACCTGGAGTTTCATCAATGAAAACAGCAAAGACAGGTGAGAGCCTCAGCCACACCAGTGGTCTCAGGGAACTCGGTAGGCATAAGCTCATATTATGGTTCAGAGCAAAATGATGAACTTTCATCACTAAGTCAAGATTATTACAAATTTGGAAGCAGCAAAGTACTCTATAAAAAATGTGCCTTTCAAAACTGTTCTGTGTCAGGGGCATAAAAAGAAACGATAGATTTTATATTGGAACTCTTTGCTAGTTCATGAAAAAAAAATTTGTCTGCTAACAAAGCCAATCAATACTTCAAAAGTTTAAAAGTTGGTATACATTTTTGTAATGCAGATGGACAATGTTTTAGTTAAAAGTTTTCCCAAACTTCTTATTTGCCCGGGGCCAAGGGTAAAATAAGGACCCAGGCCCTTGCAGACTTCAAGGCCTTCATGTTAGGATATAAATAGGTACCATGCATATAGAAAGCTATGAATATTTCTCTTCTAGGAAAGTACATTCTGATTTGATGCCTAATGGGGTGTCAAACAAAAGTTTTTTTTTCCATAAACATAGAGCTGTGACATAATTGTGTACTCTTAATATGTCAACTATTTGGCAAGCCACAGACTTTGACTTGCTGTTAACAATCAGCTCAGTACAGTCCTAACAGGCTAAAAGGAGAGTTGAATACGGAAGAGCTCACTTACAGTGATGCTGGTGTCCTTCTTGCCCTTATGTGATGAAGCAACAACAGCCAGGTACTGAATGACCTTTTTGGTATTTTCTGTCTTGCCAGCACCAGATTCTCCTCTGAGGGGAAAGAAAATAAAACAAAAGAAGGTAGGTAACTAGTGGACACCTTCTGCCATTTGATGTGTTTATTGTATAAAAACAAGACTGGAAACTGCCTGGTTCAGTATTTATCCCTGAACACGGTCTCTCCAAATCAACCTGACTTCAGCATGCAAAGAACTCAGTATCAGAACTGTATCTCTATCCCATTAGTATTTTGACTGGACATTGGGCCATTTAAGGCAATTCTAAAGCATTTTTGAACAGCAGTTCATCTAGCTTTGGCAGCATATAAATATTTATGAGAATTGGGGCTGGCAGGGAGTCTGCTCATATTTTAAGACCCAAAAAAATGCAACATTAACTATAATGTGGTACAAGAGTAAGAAAAAACATCAACACTACTATAATAGTTTTTTCATCTGAAACTCTGGCATTAAAGCAGACTGACAGGTTATATCAATGCTGGAGAATAAGGGAATGATACTGACTTATCTGAACTCCATGTTCAGACTTTCCTTGAATTCTATGGGGCCGGAGCTGGTACTGCCAGAGGTGTCCCTGCTAACCAGGTAGCAGGGGACTTCTCATGTGGGGACGTTTCTGACCAGCAGAACCATCATCCTGACTGTGCTCTGCGTAGTGTCTCTTGGGAGGCAGGACGGTGATGTTAACTTTGTGCCTCCCAGAGGATTTCCAGGGTTAAGTTTATTTACAACTCTTAAGCACTCTCTTAAAGTAAAATGCTAGTTTTCAAAGTATAAGTACAAGGACCAGATTTACACAGTCTTTTCTCAGAAGTAAGACCATTTCCAGCCTACTCTTCCTTCTCTGTCACATTTCATTGTCTCACTTCTTCTAGATACCTTTGGCTCTGTATGGACTGAAATGTTGTTATACTGTCCTGTCTCAGCAGTCAAAAAGGGCATTAAAGTGGGTGTGGATGTAATAAGTTAGTTCTTTTGACTCTATCAAGCTAGTGCTGTGAGGAGGGCAACAGTCCACATGTAAGTTGGACATCTTTGTCTTTGGATTTAAATTAAAAAGGGGTTTAAAAATAAAAAGAACAATACATATAAAAGTCCCATGGATATTTGTCAACTCTTTTGAAGTGGAAACTATTTAGCTGGATCCATTGCAGTTCTGCTTCTTTTCCTAATTAGGAAATAGAGGAGTTAATTTTCCCTACCAAGGGACCAGTGAAAAATGGATGTAAAAAATATGAGTAAGTGCTAGGCAGAACTTTTAAGACGGGATGACATTGATATAAACCTTAGGAAACCAGAAACAATTCCTGCCTGAGGTACAACATGATGAGAAGTGTTTCTTCTGGCTTTTAGAGTTTTAACCGGAAATAATTGAGATGAATATGTTTCTTATCACCAGACCTGCGTTAATTTGAGCAGTTTAGAGGTTAAATTCATCCCTGCCTGGACTTCAGTGCTAAAACATTTCCATGTTTTATTGATAAAAATTAAGTGTCCTGGGAATAATTCCAAACCAAGCACACCAATTTGAAGACATAGGCATACAAAGTTTTAAAATAAATTTACCTTGCAACTTTGATACTTTGGAAAAAAATAAAAACTTTCTTCAAACAAACCCTAGGCTTTGAACTATTCTGTTTTATTAAAGGTTATTTGTAGTTCATCACTACATGAATTGCATTTCCTTTCTCCCAGGGCAACAGTGCCCATCATTTGGCTTTCCCCTGAATCCCTGTGAGTATTACCATATAAGGCATCATTTTACTTGTAATTATCCTACCATACTGCAATGCTAAAGTTGCTTAACATTTTGTTCTGTGCTTGCTTTCCTTAACTCTTTGCTCCTGAATAGGCTGAGGGTTTTCCTATTTTCTGCAGCTACTCTTTGAGGCTTTAAGTTCCTTTTGAAGTGGACAATAAAAAATTCTTCAACGTGAAATGGAAATGGTTCAACACAAAATGGAAAACAGACAGGATCTCAACAGCTACAAGGAAGAAGAAAATCTCTAAGGTTGTTAAGTAATGAAGGATCATGTCCATAGCTGATGAATATTTCTAATTTTTCAACACATCACATCATTTTTAAATGTCCCTGACAATACGCAAGTCTGATAAACAAGTATTCATTAAACAACATTACTCTGAAGGATGCATCAGAGCTGTATGACAAGGTCTAGACTTCATCTCAGTGATAAAATACCATGTGTTTGAAAACTAAGTAATGAGGACGAATGGCTAAATCAGGTTCAATGCCTTTAAACATCAAAAAGCTTACAAGGGGAAAGACCCAGGAGGAGGAGAGCATGTGACTCTCATCTCACTTCATAGGTGAATTAAACTCTTCCTAGACCTATTGAGCTGCAGCAGAATTGGTCACGCTGTTTTTTTCTCTGCATCTTTCTTGAAGTACCATCATTTCTGGGATGGCAGAAGCAACTTTTATTGTGAAGTGGCATGAAGAATCCCACCTGTTTAAAAATCTGTATGCTCTCTTCAGTCTCAGTGACTCAATTGTTAAAAGATGGGCCTTTTTCTTGCAAACATCTTTTAGTGATTTTGGTGTGGACCATACACAATGGGGTTCACCCCAGGAGGCATCTTCTGAGTGCCTGTTTTCCTCAGTCTTGTACCCCAAATCATGTTCCAAATGGGATGGTCACCATACAAACTCTGTTACCGCAGTCCTAATCATCATCTTTTGTGAGCAGACAGATCATTTGTTTAACTGAAGTATCTCAAATCATTCTTGTTGCCTGCCATACAGAGAGGCAGCACGTTTATTGCCAGAGCAGTTCTTTGCACCCAGCTCAGGTGGGCAATGCAAAGAAACAGCAAAAGCAGTTCCCGTTGCACAGTTGCGATCAGTTCAACTGCAGTACTTAATCTGCTTCCCATACGTAATTTCCTCCTAAGAAACTGCCTTCCTTTCCCAGAGTAAAAGAGTTCACTAGGCTTACAGGCTTGCTCTGTTGAAATCCCCACACTCTCATAGTGTGGCATAGTTTAAATTTATTCCTCCTTCATTTCTTGCCAGGCTTTGCTTTAGGAACTCAGTAAAGGATTTAAAGCACATAAGCCCACCTATATAGTGCTCAGCTATCATAGAGTTTTTTGTGCTATTCAAGCTACTAAATCCTGCATGACTCCATTGCCTTCACCTTAAATGAAAACTATCCTAGTTCAAATATGTTTCCAAATTAGTACAAGCCGAGAGTGGGAAGCTGGCCCCACTGGTGTGGGGTGAGCCCAGGGTGTAGCTAGGACTACAGAATGTTTGGGTATAACTGGGAAGAAAATAGTTAAAGAAATGGATTTTTTTGTTGAAAACTTAAAAGCTTTCTATATTAATATTATGATATAAGACTTAGCTTAATTCCACTTTTGGAAACATCTATAAAGTAACAGCAGGATTTATTTTCAGCATTTGTTTCAGCAAGCAACGAACCACAAAAATTGACCGTTCACACATCCCTTAATCTGGCTACCCTGGCACTGCGGGAAGCCTCTGTGCACAGAGCAGTCAATGAGGTGCTCCAAATCACATTAGGGCTTGGCAGACTTCATCCTGCAGTATGAGATGTGCAAAGATAATGAAAATCTTTGTCCTAGACCCACTGAATCCCCCCAGAGACCTCGCTCAGAAGCCAATCCACTGATCCCACTAGTTTACTTATAAAAAAATTCCCAAAGGAGACCAAGCTGTTTTGGCACCAAGCTCCACCCCGGGTCTAAAGCTACACAAGATAACCATGTGGGAGAAGGGCCAGGCAGCAATGCTTGCCAGCTCCAGCCTTTCAGATTTGGTGGGCTGAGAAAGAAAAGAGTTTATCGCTCTCGTGGAGGAGGCTTTGCCTAGCAGTACTTTGCAGTTTGGAGGATGTCCTGGGCTGCTTCTTGACACGTGTCAGGGGAGAAAGTGGGTGGAGGTCACAGGGCCAAGCGAGGCTCTGGAGAGTTTGCCCAAAAAGAGAGAGGAAGGGGGAAATGGCAGGATGGTCACTGCCTTACTCAGTATTTTGTCTCTTGCTATACCAAATTAAGTGGAATCAGTACCCTGCTACCATATGTTTTGATAGAAGCTAATCAAACTAAGTGCATATATATAAAAAAAAAAGTAAAAGGTAATGAAAAACTATTTGATTACATGTACAAATCAAGTGTTTAACAAGCATTTGTTTTCACAGGCTTTGCATTTCCCCAAACATTCAGAATTTTGATCAGATTTTTTTCCTTGTTCATTCAAGGCCAATTTTTGTGTAACTGAAGCTTGTGCCTGGTACTTTCAGCCACATCTGCTTTCTAGAAAACAATATTCTACCCTCTCTTTTCAGGAACTGGTTAAAATACGGTAACTCCAAGATCAGACGGGTATAAGGGCAGATCTTTAAAGCGTTTGTGTGCTTAGCTATGCAAATAAGCACCTGTGGAATTTTTAGTAAAAAAAAAAGAACTTCTGAAAATTCCATCAGCATCCACTTGTATCTTTAGAAATCAAAACATATAAAGGCCAGAAGTCTCCTTTGAGAACTTATGTTAGAAGAAACTTGAAAAGTCACAAGCCTCTTCACTGGCCATTGCTTAGTCCAATTCTAAGTTGCTGATGCACTAAGGTTGCTCAGGTCCCTGAGTAACTGGATAGTTATTCCTTTTTTTTTTTCCCTTCAGCAACGTCTGTGTTCTGGTCAACAGCACCCAGGCCCTCAGCATGGTATTTGCAAGAGTGAGTACAGAATATTTTATCGCCAACTCGGATGTCAAAGAGGAGAGACTGCAGTGGGGGATGCCTAAGCACAGGCAGAAATTTCAGAATCCCAAAAGGCAGGCAGAGGGGTGGAGGCTACCCAAAGCAGCGTGGGGACTGAAACACAAAGATGGAGAAGTATTAACTACCTCGATTTTCAGGCATAAAATAATGAGATTTCATACCCTTAGTGCAGAAGCATATGTTACGTTACGTTACGTTACGTTACGTTACGTTACGTTACGTTATAATAATGCAGCCACAGATACATTAGTAAGCACAGGCAAGGTATGTTGCAGAGAGGCAGCCTATAAGCATGCCTGTTAGGATGTGGGGTTTTAAGAGTGACTGTGAAGTGGCAGAAAGCAACTGGCAGGGAATGGCATGAGAGGATGCTCAGTGATGCTGCCCATGGGACAGAGCTAAAAGGAGAAAAGATGTGTGCATAAAATATAGAGGAAATAAGGAAATCTAGGAAGGACAGGGAGTTCTGAGGAAGCATAAGAACCCATGAGCATTAAAGACAGGTGAGGCTTGTTAAACATACTACAGTTATCACACGAAGGGTAGGAACTGGAGAAGAATGCAAACAATACTCAACCACAGGAGGGTAGGTTCAGTGAGCTGAGGGTGAAGTCCTGAGAAGGGGTCTATTTATACTCAGAAACATGGGATCACTCCCAGTTCTCAGATCCATGCCCCTATCTATGCCCCACCTTCAGGTCAGGCAAGTCCAGGTACACAGCATCCCACCAGGGCTTTGGTTTCCATGTGAGCAATGGAATAATTTTGCAGAATTATACAAAGCACGCAGCATGGGGTATTTAAAAACAAAAATTGCATGATTTCTGCTTGCATTTCTTCACCTGTATTTTGGCTATCCAGCTGAATTCCCATAAGGGAAATTGCAAAAAGTTATTTGTGGGAGATGGGTAGAAGTGGAAGACTGTGAGAATCTACATTGCAACATCACTGAGCATGAGCTCTTGGCAGCACCCAGAACTATTTATATATGAATCCTTAAAGCTACATTTTTTACAATTTAGGTAGCAGGCCTTGGAAAGCTTGAGTCTGTAGCTATTTAAAGAAAAGATCCCAGCTGATCAATGTCATGAAGTGTTCAGTTATTGTTCTATATTTCAGGCAAAAAGATAATTTCTTAGAATTTTTAGCAATTATAAAATAATATGAATTGTTTGTGCTTGAAAGTTGCCCAGCTGAAAGCCAAGTGAGCTTTCTTGTTTCTGTACAGCCAAATAAGGCCAAAAAGGATGATAAACTAGTAGTGGTTAAAGCTGCGTACATTGATTTTAGCTTGACTAATCTTGATTTAAAAGACCGGTAAGAGGAATGTTTCAAGCTATGGGTCATGATGTCCATCCAATATATAACAGTTATTCCAAACATGTGGCTGTTTTCAAAATGGGAAAGACATTTCATTCTTTCTCTTTTATGCATGAGTGGTGTGAAACGCTTAATGTTTCCAGCTTCTAGGTGGAAAAAAAAAAGGTATTCTCATCTTCAGTACATATGGTAGCTGTCAGAAGTGGAATCTTTAAAGGATTTCCATTAGCAAAAACGCATAGACTTGCCAAAGAAAGTTTCTTTCTTAAAAATCCTAATATTCCAAGGTTAAAAGAAGATCTGAAGAGTTACTAAAGGAAAAATAAACTAAAGTACAGGAATAGAAGGAGGAAACGCATATTGTAAATTAGTCTTCATTAGCATGACGTGTTTCATCCTGAGAAGAAAGTGATGGTCAATTTTTATTTCATCACTGAATCAATTTTAGATTTGGTTTTAGTTTTCATGTATTTTTGGACAGATTCTTGATTGATATACTTGGTTGTAATGAAATCTGGTCACAGAAGAGGTCAGAGCTGTGCTAGCCTTTATGGTACTGTGTTCAGTACATGACTTGTACTTCTTAGATGATGAATTTGTTCCAGTCAGTAGTGGCACTCACAAATACCTGTATAGGTGGTGATCAGTAGCACTACTTTTTAAAAACTGTAGTATAAATATTCAGACAGTCAGTAGCCACAAATTTTATGGATGATCCTCCCAAATCCAGTTCAGTTTGGGACTCTGATGTGTATTTGCAATATATGACAGACTACAGCATCACTACATGATCCTGCTATAAACAACATGTGTGCCATCTTCTGCAAACAATAATGTACATGAATCAAATCCTAGCTTTGATCAGGAAAACTGGAAGATGCCTAATACAACAAACACAAAATTAAGTCAAAAGCGTCCTTGATGGCATTGAAGTAAATAACAACTGACTAGCCATAGAGAAATGCAGACATGGTCAAAATTGCAGATCGGATAGAAGATCCCCATCTAATTAAACAGTCCGAGTGTTTTGCAAAAGTGGATGGGAATAATAAATGGGGGGGATTTTGAGGAGTAGTAAGTTGTGCATAGCAAAGCTTATTGCAATAAAATCACTGCCTGACCTGTGGTACAACAACTGCTCTCCCACATCTGGCACCACCTGAGCACTGGCAGGCCAAAACTCAAAGAGGAGGCCTGCAGCAATCCAGGACTCAGAAATATCAGGGCTTTCAGAACAGGGCTGGCTTAGCTGGTGTTTCACTATTGCCTAAAGTGATTACATCAAGACTGCAGAAAGGTTCAACCCATGCAGTGTACACTTAGCCAACACACCACGGCCTTGCACACAGGTGGGCTGTGCCAGCAGGGAGGTGCCAAGTCTTAGCTGTTGTAGCTACCCTACATGCAAACAAGCACAAAATAACATGAACATAAAGATCACATTTTTTGTAATGACAACTGATTTAGGATATGATGGTAGGCTACCAACAGCTAAAAATGAAAAACAGCTCAGTAAATACCCAGGATGCTCAGCGTTCCTTAGTTTTCTCAGTTTCCTTTAGAGAACTCTTAAAAATCTCTTGTTCTCCCTAGACACAGTTTTACAACTGCAGTTCCCGACTGCTCGCTGTAAGCTCTAAATCTCTGAATTCAGAAAGTCAGTGCAAAGCAATAACTTTGTGCATTAAAAACTTCCTATGTCACTGATACCTGCTTCTTTTTTCATCAGCAGGCAAATCTTCTGCTGGGACTGGAGTTCAAGCTCATTGAAGGTGCAAATATATCACTTCCAACAGAATTTGAATTGATTTTGAATACAGAAAGACATCATAATATTGAGATATATACTAAAATAGCTGAGTTTACTTACGTGCACAGGATAGACTGGTCTTCTCGATCTGTGAATAAAGAAAAAATCCATTAATTAGGGAAAATGGCTAAGTCCTGACAGAAGCACTTATATTTATAAGGACTTATATTGAGCAGTCTAGACCTTCCAAAATCTGGCAATTCATGATTAGTCAAAAGTACAGGGTTCACATCTTATTTAATTTGCCCTCATATTTAAATAAGCATCTCTAATGGAAATACTTTGTACAAAAAAATGAACAAAAGGTTGAGAGTTCAAAAATATTTTTTGTAAATTCCATTAGAGATGAACTATAATGAGGACAGCAAAAAGATCAGGCTCTCTATAAGAAGATTATAATTGATAATTTCAAGCCTGAAACTCAAGTTTTTACTGTGCTTATGAAGTATGGCTAGCAGCCCACTTCAGACAAAATCTGCATAGATAAGGCATCAAAAACTAAAATGTTTTAAGCTGGTCTTGCAAAGCTTTAGATTTTGAAAGCAGAACAGTCCAAATAACTGAATGAGGTACTGTCTCTATTTCATTTCATATTTAGAGATGACTTTTTTTATCAAGAGGACAAATAAGTTCTGTATGAGACAAAACAAGACACTTCACATGTTTTACAAAAGCATATCAGCAAGAACATAAGTATTCTTCATATTTTACCATGAACAGGATCATCAAACACATATTGGATGACAAATTATAGAAAGGTGGGCCAAAATTTCCATTTCTACTGTGTAAGACATGTAAGAGGTTTCTGTGCTGCAGAGTCCAATACTGCAATGCTGCAGGAGGGTTTAGGATTGCATTGTAACTCCATAATCTTGCCATGTACCTCCCTGTTCCTGCATTTTCCTGTTCCTGAGTTTCTCTTTACCTTCAGAACTTTTACACAGAATTTTCTACCAAAAGGCTGATCTCAGGCTAAAGTCTTTAGGCTGTGATAGACAGTGAACACACACTGAAGTTTCATAATATGCTTCAACTGCTAAATTATTTCCCAAACATCTAGTGAAAAGTCTGTGACAACGGGAGGCTTTACAATTTGCCTCTGTGGAAAGATGCAAGTCCAGCATGTTTGCTGTGATCACTTCTGAAAGTAGAACTCTTTGTTTTTTTCACCATGGAACTGGTCAAACACTGGCACAGGTTACCCAGAGAGGTGCGGTAACTCCACCCTTGCGCATAGTTGCAAGGAGACTTGATCAAGGCTCTGAGCAACCTGCCCTAGCATTGAAGCTGGCCCTTCTTTGAGTGAGGCTGCCTCAAACTGCCCTGTATAGACTGTAGAAAAATCTGACTTAGAAAAATAAATTCCCAGGTGGGTCAAATACATATCTGAAATGTGTGCATGGTTTACAAACCTGAGACTTGAAGCAGACAGTTAATTAAGGCAGAAGCAAGTGTTTCTGTATGTTTTGGTATTATTTACCAGATGCAGAGCACGCATTAGACAAGTGAAGCCTCTGGGCAAAGGTTAAGACACAAACCCCTTCCTCACTTTATTCAGTGTGTTGGATGACTTGCAGGGCTACCTATCTGGTTGCTTGCCCCTGTTGCTGACCCTGCATGTAATAAATGCCATGAGATAAACAAGCTTTCTGTACTGTGTAAGGATAATGGAGATAAATTCGACCTATTAAGCTTACAAGTTGTAATTGCTGCCTGGACCACAGCCAGCCTAGGAAAAGCAGTAGTGATTTCTGCACTGGCTTGGATTGATATTAAACAACTGTATTTACTCCCAGTTCCTCAATAACGTTCAAGCAGATGCTATAACATTAACTGCTTTATTGATCACTCACACAGCAAATAGCACCACTTAAACACTTTAGTTGGTAAATTGGTGCAAAATGAATCATTACGTTGCTGTTGGAGGTATTTGTCAGCAATCAACACAGCAGGACTCTTCCACATACACATTTTGGAGAAGAGGAAATGTGAGCCATGTTTATTTTTCACTGCAGGATACTGAGCTAGGCTTTCTTTTAGGTTAAAAAAAGTGAGAACACGGTAGAATTTTTGCTAAAAATACACTGTTGTGTAAATAGAAACCATGGGCATATATTGATATTACATCACAAACTCATAAATACCATAAAGAAAATAAAAGTGACTCCTTGATACAGAGTTGCCAGTGGAAATTCTGAGCTCAGGGAACATTTGAAAAAGTCAGTTTCCTCCAAGCCAAGTATTTTTTCACTTCTCTTCTCTGCCCATTGCTGGCCTTCTTTCCCTCCCCAGTAAGTGACAGACCCCTCCTGAAGGTGTCTCATAAACTGGCCCACCACAGGAGTGCATGTATATGCACAAGCGCATGTATATGGGCAGCTTGGCTGAAATGTAAGAGAAGAAGGATTGAGAAGGTCAGAAGTTGCACCAAGTGCTCTCTGGGACAGTGAACAGACCATAAAAGCCAAGCATGGCTTACTGAATTTCTTTGAACTTGAACAGCCCAGCTGCTTGTGCAGGTGCAGGAAACAAATCCTGCTGAAGTGGGAGTAAGAGGGAAATGGAGGAAAGGGTGAGTCTTTGGCCTGCTGCTGGAGGCAAGGTCTACTGGCTCCCCAAGAGGGAAAGGATGCCTCCAGTGAAACAGCACTTTGTGACTTTGATAGCAACTTGCCTGAGGGCTACTGTGGGTTCTTGGAGGTAAAAGAAAAACTATATTTGTTTTCAGCTTTCTCTTGTAACCCCAAATTCCAGGATCGTACCTATGCAATTTGATCATTCCCTGTAGGTGAGCAGCCCCATGGCATTATTGCAGAAGTTTGTGATGGAGCAGTGAGAAAAGGATCCTTTCTTGGTCACTGGACTTATCCCCTTCAAATGTCCCATGTACTTGGTGGTCATATGAAGTTCTGAAGTTTTAAGCCCTATGTTGCTGAGCTGTGCAGCCTGTCCTGTGAAACCTCAGACCAACAAACTGACCTATGCACATTCATAGAGGGAGAATGCCCGACATTGCTCTATTCCCTTCAGAAGTTTTAACAAATTGCAAAGGTAAGGATGAAACATAACAGGAAACCTAATCCTATTGTGTTATGTCTTGAGCTGCAAATACCCACCTCATTTACTTAACAGGGCTCTCCAGATTGATTGCTTCTATTTCTGCTCTGGAATATTTTATTCTGTATAGAGAGGATTGTGCCCTGCTTTGGGAGTCTGCAACTTCATGTGGGTAGATTTATCACAAGAAAATTACTTCCACAAAATAAAGCTCCTTAAGCATAATTTCTGCGGCTTACAACGTAACAAAATATGTCTTCAATCTTCCAATATCTCGTTGGTTAATGCCTTTTTTTTTAAATTGATACTAACTGGAAGACTACCATACCCACCCCCTGTATGTCTATATTAGACATTTTGGACATTTTTGGATTTTCTCAGTTTTAATAGTATACAGACCTACTTTACAGTCTAAAAACCACCAGCTTTCCTAACCCTGCAATTGACTTTTTTTTTTTTTTCTGGAATCTGCTTCACTTTTTCATCAAACACCTCCAGTCTGCTTGTAAGAATCACATGCCCCTCTGTTCTCAATAGACCAGCTAGTTCTGCTTAATCACAAACAAAATCAGATGGTTTATCACAATGAAGCAGCAAGTTGGCAGCTTTACCATAAAAGGGAAAAACAGACTGAAGCCATGCTCCAACACTCGCTTACTGCTTCTTTACATTTGTTACTAACTACACTGCCTAAAGGGGACATTTCTGTACAGTCCTGCTAAGGACACAGTAAACAGCTGGCTTTTCGCAGCAGCCTCCTTTTCTCGGATCTTGGGAACTGTGCTTCCCTCCCATACCTCCCAGTAACTACCAAGTTGTTTGTTTTTCCATCTTTAACTCAAGCTTGCTTACAAAGCGCTTGCATAAAAACGGCTTTGCAGAAAATAGATAAGCTTCTTGGATTTGCAGAAAGCCTCTGTATATCTTCTCAATACCATTTATTGCCAGAGCACTTAATAAAAGCCTGATCTTCCACATGAAAACTTTATATCTATTATTACTGCCACATAACCTGACCTTTTGCATTTGTGTTGTTTATCACTCGTTTGCTGTTTGCTGCCTGCAGGGAAGATGGCAGAAGGCAGCAGAATTACTCATCCTTACTGGACCAGTGTCTCAGCTCCACCACCACTGGAAGCTGGCAGTGCTGCAGGAAGCCATCCATCCATCCACCCACTTCTGGCTCCTCTTCCCTGGCCTGCCCTGCCCTCTCTTGGTGCTGCATCATGCCTTCGTGCAGCCACACTGCACACCAGGCTGGCGTAACCCACTTTAAAACTATTCCAGCAAAAAGCAAGGGGTGATTGTAACCTGGAGCAGTTTTGTACGATGGCTGCATGAAGACTGGTGCTGGCAGTGTTGGAATGAGAGGGTTGAGCCCTTCGTATAGCAGCTGTGCCCCTGGAAAGCTACTGCATCCATAACACAGGAGAGAGGTGGGTACAGAAGCATAGGGTGATTTTTTAGTGATCACAGTGTCTAAGTGTAGATGTAGTCAGCTAGCTGGTCTGTAAAGGCAGTCAGTTTAGAGTGGTAGCTCCTGTGGCCAGATGCAAAATGCCACACACAAAATGCTCTCCTGGAATATTATATTCTCCTGGACTTTTAGATTAAAGAAAACTAAAGTGGATAAAATTTATTCTTGTTCTGGCTGGAAATGAGCATCAAAGAGTGACAGTGCCTTGGCCATAATCATACTGCATTAGTGACATGTGGTAATCAGCAGATTCAACAAGACATCCAGCATCCCGGTTTGAGCATGGGAGAGCATGACTGTGATTTGAAAAAGATCACAGGTGCTCAGAACCACTTGACATATGTGGAAATTTTATCTATGTCCAGCCAACATCTCCATTAATTCTCGCGCCCCGTGAGAAGTCAGCTTTTCCGTGTAATTGGAAGAAAGTCCAATTATCTGATTTCTGTTAACCGTGGCTAAGTGTTATTACCAGAACAACTTTGATGAGACTTAAACATCATCCCTAATGAATGCATTAACCAAGTAAGTCTCCAAAGCAGAGGAGGAGCACAGAGTGCCCAGCTCAAGCCTTTTGCTGGATGTTTGTGCCAACAGAGAGAGTGAGAATATGAAGGGTTGTGATTCCCAGCCGATGAACCTGCAACAGGACCAGCAATTTGCAGACATTATGGCTTGATTCTCTGAGATAGAGGTTCCCTAGGATATCTGAACAAGCTGACTGCTCTTGGCCAAGCAGCCCTGGTCACAAAGTACTAGAATGTAATTCTTCAGTCTCATGAACCTAAGATATATTTTACTTTGGCAAGAAGAAACTATGCAAGTTTCCCAGATAATGAGCAATACTGAAATTTCACAAGGAAAACATTCAGTGCCCTGATTCGTGTTTATAAGGAAGAATTTACGTTTATAATCCATTTACAAACATGCTTAGAAAGACCTACGAAGCATTCTGTATCTATATGTATTGCGTACGCACACACACACAATTACATTGATGCCTGCTTTCACCACTCCAGTGTGAATACAATTTGGCTGTATAACCAGAGTTATTTTGAGGTTTGGTTTAGTTTTGTGCACAAAACATGAATCTGTTTTTCCAAACAAAAATGCAGCTTTAAAAGCAGCTGGGGCCCTCTTCAGAGATGGAGAGACTCCAAAATGGCATGTGCAAGTAAATAAGCAAGTAAAGCGTGGGTGTCCTGGGCTTGTGATGCAAGCTCTTGTGGGAAGACTCCCTGGCTGCCATGCCAGCTGTACATGATTAAGACAGGAGGAGGTGGAAGAGTCCCCTTTTAAAGGTTCAACTTATGACCTGTTCCCTCCTCCTTTCTTTCCCCTTCCTTCCTATTTGTTCTCCCCCTCTTCTTTGCTGTCAGGAAGTTTTCCTTGCAAAGGGGGCACATAAATCACAAGGCATGGAGCTTCCCCAAGAGTTGGTGGGGTTGAGACATTGTTCCAAGCACCAAAAATGTGAAGAGAAAGAAGGGAAAGCATACGCTCGTGTTGCCTCTTCCTCCCAGCACCCAGCCTGGGAGGCACAGCTGAATCCCAGCTGTTCTAGGTGCAATTATTGACCACAGTGAAGGGCAACCAAGCTCAGGTGGCTTCACCAGAGCACATTAGGAAGAACAGGAGAGAAGAAGAGTGAAAGAGGTCTTTATGCTGCTGGGATCAGACAGAGAACTGATACTGTTTCCATCTTAAGCAGAAAAATCATGCATACTGCTATGCTGAAACAATTCTTATTTTTCAGTGTAGATACATTATTATGTTCTTTTCTCTTTTCTGCAGATAGCTGTAGTCCTTTCCTGTTTTTTTTTTCCCCCTTCATGTTTTTAGGGACAAATAGCAGAGTTCTGCACTGGTGAATGAGAATACTACTAAACTTCTTGCAGAGCTTCCCTGTGAGGCTTGCTGCTTAAAAGATTTGGGGAAAGAAGACTGCTCTGACTTCAGGGCCTGCTCAGAGCCCTGTGCAATGCTGTATGCAGAGCACAGAGATTGAAAGATGATCTGGAAGATAAATATGTGACTGTGGCTTACAGGGATCTGCTTATGCCAAGTAAGTTTCTTTTAGTTGTGGCTCCACCAAAAATGAGATTTACTGCATCATGTTATTCTAAAAGCTTGTACCTGCCCCCTCAGCCCTAAACATTTTATATGCCTGTCTTCACGAACAACTGCTGTTACAGTAAGGAAGGAAGTCTGTTTTCAGTATGTCTGTTATTGGTGCTTTATTGATCCTCCTTTGCTGCACTGTAATTCTGCCTTCTGGGATGCCTTCAAAAAAAAAAAAAAGCTGACATAGCTCCAGAAAAGAAATGTCACATAAGCAATAGGAAGAAAAAGGTTGATGTTATAAGGCAGATACGTAGTTCTCTGGGTTTAGAGTTGAATTAATTGTATTTCAAGCACTTGTATGTCTGAAAATGTAAGATTCTGAAGTTAGGAACAAAAGTTACAATTAGCTGGTCAACTTAAATTTAAGTAAATGCTCTTCAGGAGTTTTAATTTTTTTGTTATCTGGATTACTTTATTAGCATTACAGTTAGTACATATGAGTACTCAGGACTTTTTGGGTGGAGAAAAGACCTGTTTCGATGTCTTTGATATCTGTCACCATTGGTGTGTGTGT
>VXAA01001303.1:582122-606072 GCA_013399115.1 Anseranas semipalmata | reverse complement strand
TATATATATATATATATGTAGTGCTTGTTCCAAAATGATAGAGATTTGATTGGTATTCACAGACAGCAGAAGTTTGCAAGGTGTCAGTCAATTTAAACAGCACAGAAGCCTATCACATATAAGATCTTTTTTCATTGTGGGGAAGGACTTTGTCTAGTCCAAGCCTTGATTTAAACAACAGGAGTTATCTATGATGCGCTGAACTGACTACTGCTAAGTCCTAGTCAACTCATCTGCTTCAGATTTCAACTACAGAAGTGCAGCAATCATTGTGATCGCAATGTGCACCTGGGTCACTTAATTTGTGAAGTCAGATAAAGTGCAAATTTGGTTTGAATGGATTAGTTTCTCCAACAATTGCCGTTCTGTGTTTGTATGTAAATATTGCTAAGAAATTGATACTGGGTGTTTATCTAGCAGCTAAACTCGTATTTCTAGACATTGTTTATTGTTTTTCCCCAGTCAGTCCTAAAACTCAAAAACCCTAAACCCTTAAATCCTTAAGTTCCAAATTAGGCAGCCCTAAACTTTGGGGCTGAGCTTGCTGAGCCATAGTCACAGGGCAGAACTTCTGCAGGATCAGGCCCCTAACGATGGTGTTTAAATTTCAAAGCATTCAGCATCCTCCTGGTTTTCTGAGCACCCAAGGTCGCTGCAAGATGGCAACCAGTCATGTCCCTGCAGTCTGTAGGTGTTGCAGCCTCATATGTTCATCACTGTAGCTTTTTCATCCCTAAATGATCTTTCCTTACAACAAAATCCCCTTTGTCAGTAGTGACTGCAGAAATTCCCTGTGAATTTCTAAGGTTTCATTAGTACGGTTTGCGGTCTGCCTCCTTTCCCACTGCTGCTCTGTTAGAAAACAGCACATCACAGCTCAGGACTCGAAAGCATTAGATAGTAATGAAAGTAGCCCCAAAATGTTATTTGAATTTGCTTGCTAGTAGAGAGAGAGGAGCAATGCCGACAGATACAGCAGCATTAGCAGCTAACTTTGGAATAGTCTCCACTGGTGGAAAGGGAGCGTTTTCCATGCCCGTATTTGCCAAAACTATTTGCTCGACTTTGAAACCTTCCCACATGCCTCGACACAGATGGGTAAAAGGATTGTTTTTCCTTTTTGAGTCACAGTGTTTGTGGACTGCCGTTCCTGCCAAAGCATTCCTCCGAAACTTCTCGAAAGCCCATGTCTCCCTCTGAATCAGATCTTTTCTGACTGTGCTTCTTGCAGGAGCACATGTGGAGCTATAAGTTGTTTTCTCCCACATTATGGTGCAGTGATTTCTAAGAACTGCAGCATTAAACTCGCCTACCTTGCAGCATGCTCCTGTAGGCTGTGTCCGCAATAGCGTAGATGTGGGGCGGCATTTCGTGCCTCTTCTTTCCCTTGTACATGTCGATAATCTTCTCAGAATAAATGGGCAGCTGTTTGTATGGATTTACCACAACACAGAAGAGACCTGAATAAGTCTGCAAGAAAATTCAAATAAAAATGGGAATTAGTATCATGTACTGTGTCTAGTCTGGGAAACACAGGCATCAGCTTCATTGAACTAACAGGATTTTAGCAGATAACACTCTTTCTTTTGTATTCTATTTAGTGTGACAAATGAAGCAGTAATTTCTGGATGTAATGTATGGATGCAATTTCCAAGTGCACGAATAATTATTTCTAATAAGCAAACTGCCAAAAAGTATGTGAATTTAGCTGCCTGTAGAAACACCATGCTTTGATTTGATGTTGTGTTTTTTTGACTTCAGTTATTTTCAGTACATTGTGAATCACCCTTAGTTGTGATGACATAACTGTAATGCTTCATGCTATTTCTTTATATGTGTATTTGCATGCTGGAATACATTCTCTGCTCAGGCAGGTGTCAAATTTTGTACATCTTAACATCAAAGCAAGTTTCTTATTTACAAAGTCATTTTTTTAAAAAGATCACATGACCACCCCATAGCAGTAATGATTGATGTGAGTCCTTGAAAAAAATTACTCAAGTTCCAACTAGATGTCTTATCAGGATGGTCCTCTGCCTTCACTATGTAACTATTTCTTTAAGAGAGTTGAGGAAAATGAGTTTTATGTTTACAATTTACTGAAGGTATTCATATAAAAATATATATGTAAACAAGCAAGAACATTGGCTACCAGTTGATAGCTATTCATCCAGGTTTTATTAATGTTTTTAAATTTTCCTTTATTTCAGGGAGCTCCAGCTATTGAACGGGGAACAGAAATAATAGTGCATGATAATAGATGATGAGCCACATATCACAAACAGTTACCAAAAGTAAGCCATTTGCAACAGTTTAAAAAACAAACACAAAAAGTAAAAAAAAAAATTGTGAGATTATAGCCTTTAAGCTAGCCTATGGCTATTAGTTTTAAAACCATACCAGTCTGGGGGGAAAAAAAAAAAAAAAGAAATAATGAAATTGTTTTCTTTATGACTTAGACATAAGTTGTTTGTATTCCCCCGCTGCGTGAGGGAGTGCTTCGTGGTGCCCAGCTGCTGCCTTGCCTTAACCTCAGGGCTGTGTCCAAGGATGGCTCAAGCCGCCTTGGTTCCCCCATTAGGAACCAGGGCAGGGCGGCACTGTAAAATGCCATCTCGGAGGCTTGGATCCGGGCACAGGGATTTCCCTTTCCTGACCATATTAGGAAATGGCACAACACAGTCTCGGCACAGCCTGAGCACTTTATATGGTATTCAGCAAACAGGGCGAGAGCATCCCTCAGCGCCGAGCAGGTTGGGTGCTTCGCGCTGGGCAGGAGAACATCAGGGGTGCTCTGGCTGTTGATGAGGGCCTCTCCTAGCTTTACGGGTTGTGACTGCGTTTCCAGGTGCTCAAGTGAGATAACAAGAAAATGGAGTTCAAGATCTCCACCAGCTCTTGATATCCCCAAGCTAAATCATTACTGTGCTGGCTGTTCATTGACACCAGAGTTTAGGATGAAACTCAGTGCTAATTGTGTTGAAATGAACTTTAGTGCTGCAGAGACAACACAGTTGAAAACAGCTTTTTTTTTTTTTTTTTTTTTAATACCAGAATAACCACCAGGCCCTAAAGGGAAGGATAATAATGCCTTTCTTCAGTAGAAATAGATTTACTGTATACACCTAACTAATAATTCCCAAATAAATAAAATAAAATATGAGAGTAAATTTCCAGTTCAGGAAATTACTTAGGCCTTGCTTCCCTGAGATTTATAGACATTCTCCTGACTTTCATCATGCAGAGTCCAAATGCCCCTGTATGGCTGTTTGTTTGCACACTTAAGTGCTAACTTGGAGGCACAAGAAGCAGGTTATTAAAGGGAAAAAGCCTGAGCTGATGAAGTTCAGGAATCCCCATTTCTAACTGGACTGTGGCTGATACCTTCTCTCACCTGAGGGAAGTTAACCAAGACTTCATAGTTTCACCACTCATAGTTCTAGGTATCTGCTTTGCAAAGATTCGGGGAAAACAGATTAATATATGCATATTTTGAAGACAAGGAAGCCAGTTGGCTAAGCATGGGCTTCAAAGCGGGGAATTTGAAGTTTCTTTGCTTTGGATTATTCTCCTGGGGTATGGTCCTTCTGGGGAGGGGGCCTGTAGTTGTGTGCCTCCTGGAGGATCTGGAGGCAGGACATGGTTTGAAGTATCTTAGGGACAGTGTCCACACAGGAGTGCTGTCTGTTTGTTCTGAACAACGTGAAACATGAGTTTGCCTTTTTTTCTTAAGTAACTCTGATGAGGGAAAAGGCCAGGGTGTTCTTCCAGTCTGTGGTCACTCTGAATTACTGCACTCAATCTTTTCTATTTAATAATGTTTAATTTAAATACAAGAGCATGTGATTTGATTGGTCGGGGGGGAGGGGCTAGGCTAATTTTTTTCAGTAGTATAATTGGGAATCCCTGCTTGCTTCAGTGATGCTCTAAAGGGAAGAATGTTAAGGTCGTGTTTTCCTCATATGTGTGGGAGTCCAAGGGAGGCAATGTAGGCAGTGCTTGGCAAAGTGAGGAGATAATGGTTTACAGTTAGTTTTGCAAATGGATGAAAACAAAGCCAAAAATTCTGTTTAAATGCCTTTTTTTTTTTTTTTTTTTCTCAAAAGGTATGACAGTGTCTAGTAGGGCAGCACTGTGTAAGGCTGGACAGTTTAAAGCAGTTTTAAGTTCCCTGAAAATACTGATAACTTGTAATACAAGTCAAAGTAATTTCTTTATAACTGTTAATTAACCACCATCTTAAAATCTACTCTCTTGAGAGAGAAAGATTGTTTTCATTGAGTCAACAATGGAAGTGTATCTGAAATTAAACTTTAACTTTTCAAAAAGTGGATGATGCAATTAAATTAACTTCCCCTTCCTGTAGAAAGTGGAAGTTCCACAAAACCCCACAAAGTAAACAGACTGGAAGTCCTGGAATATCTAGTAAGAGTTATGTTTAAAAAAACAACCCCCCCACACACACACATTTTATCCCTCTATACTAATCTTGCAACAGCACAAAACATTTCCAGACAAATTCCATTTTAGTAATTAATTCTTTGTGCTTTAATATAATAATAATACATAGCTCCCTCTGTTCATCTGCAAACTTAGAATCCAATAAATTCAGATGCTGAAAGTGTGGAAAGTCTAGCTTCTTTCAGGCATCTCAATGATGTGCATTTTAGTACATTCCTGAAGGAAAGATCTTGAGCTTTAGCTCTTTTAAGTTATGCATAACAATTAAACGGTTTCTTTGTTGTACTATATATAACTATCTCATTTTCTACTTCATTTCCTACCTTCCAATTTAGCATTCCTCATATTAAAGAGAGCTCTACTTCTGCCTCTAAAACCATGTTACTTAAGCTCTGTGCTTTCTTTCATTCACCAGTGGTCTGTCATGCAAGTAAAATTTCCATAGATTGAAATTGTTGATTACTTCTCCACAACATAACATAGGGATCCTCCATGTAAAATCAAAGATAACAGCTAAGTTCCATGGAAACTTCCTGGGCTTTCTTACTGTGCAATTTGATAACTATCAGTGCAGCTAGACTACAGGGTTGTTAATGGCAAAATATGATTGTGTTAACACACTTGTGTGGAATGAAAGACAGAAAAATCTTGGCCCTAAATCACATTAACATAGGGGAGATTCCAATTTGCCCAGGCTTGTCTGATCTGTAAGTTGACCAACAAGGGAAAAAAATACAAGTTTTAGTAGATGCATGTCTTTGATTTGGTATCGCACTGAAGGAGGTGAGTACTCTCAGTTAAATTCCAGTGGGATTATTCGTTTATTCGAACATAAGATTTTACTCGAGCACCCACCAAACCAGATTTTCTCAGCTGCCTTTCAGTGGGAGTTTTTCCTGAGAAATGACTACATGGCTTGGCTTTTCCATATGTTCTCTTTGTAAATTACAGTTGGGGCGTATGGACTGGAAACTTTTCAGGTTTCTGTTTAAGTCCTTCAAAAGCCCCTACTGATTTTCAAAGCATCAGGACTGGGGTGTTGTTTAACTATCGGAGGGTACTCTCCAAGCCAATAACATCATTTCAGAATTAGCAATCTTTCAGGAAGAAACCTTCATGTGTTTTAATTTAGTTGAATAAAGAAGTAATTATTAAAGAAACAGAAGAATCATGGGGAATAAAGTCAACTAAATACAGTTTTGGTTTGGGATCCTGTTGCTGAGGCATGTCTACTTGCATGGCAGTGTTACACGCAAGGACTGTATCCCTGACAGTGGGTGGGATCCACCTTGTTCGTGACAGGATGTGGTAGCATGCAATAGGAAATGCGTGCACTTGACTCTACTTACGTAAATTAAACCTGAGAAGTATCTCTCCCTTAGATTGTGCAGCACTGAAGCTTCATTGAGGCAGGTCAGCTCTGCCATGTCCTCCACTTTGGAGAACTTTGGAGGGTTCATCTTCTGGATGTCATCCTTGCTCAGTGTCACTTTCTTTCCATTTTCCGTCAGTTCAACTGTCACCTCATCCCCTTTCTCTTCCTTGATACTTGCTGCTTCAAATCCATGTTTCTCTGATGGAACCCAAACCAGTCTCTTCGCCGACCAGTCAGCCTGGGCAAGTGGGTTATTAATGAAGTTTTTGTCCACAAAGAGGAATTTCTCATCATCACTGAGAGCTTTTTGAGCCATTTCGACTCAGTAGTCACCTGTTGAGGAAGCAAAATATTCTGCTTTAAAAGGGAGGTAAATATGGAGGTGTTCCAGGCAAAAGATACTTGTCAAATCATGTGGTAGATCCAAAGCACTGTAAGTTCTGTGTCGTATCTTACATGGGTGCCAGTTTAGATACCTTAGAGAATCCATGTGTAGATACCCGAGTCCCACTCCTTTCTTACCATGCCTGAAATCACCTAAATCAAAACCTTCAGGGCACTAAAACAAATGGACTCCTGAGCTTATTACCTTCATTTTGTTTATATTGTACTGAAGATCAGAGAGAAAAGTAAGGCATAATTAGCACCTATGCAATTAGACTGTCAGGATTGCACCAAGACTACGTCTGAACAGTTTCCTCTAGCCTCATCTCTTGTCCATCACAAAGTTAATCGAATTCAGATATATTCAAAATTTATCATTGCACAAATACTGTTGGGTGTGTACCAAAATACCAGTATAATGAAATAATTAGTAGAAGAACAGTTCCCAGGCTGTGTTCCAGAAAGAACAGAAAGAAACTTTTCTTGTGAAGGACTATTTCCAATTGCTCTAACACTATTTCATTTGGAGAAGATCAAAAGAAAAAGCTTAATGTTTGAAAGCAAACTCAGGGGAAAAAAAATTGCTATCAGTAGTGCTGGTGAAGGAGAAGTAATTTAGAGTTTTTCTCTTTCCATGGCTCAGACAATGAGAGCTGATCATTTATGAAGGATTAAATTCCACCACATGGGAGAGAAGGAAAAAAATAAAACAAGTTGGGAAACTGCATCAACTATTAGATACCTTGAATTGTGATGCTCAGACTGGAAGGATGATGCACCTGTGTCATGCAGTTGCACATGGATAAAGCTGCTGGATGTATCTGCTCTGTAGGTGAGAGCAATGGGAGGGTTTTGGCTGCTTTGCACTGTGGTGGGAGGGAAGAGGCAGCTTCTTTACTGCACTGGCCATTGGAAGTCAGGATGCAGCTGCAGCAGCTGGGCTGATAGTGCTGGAGTGTTCCTAAGTGTGGGATGCACAGCTTTCAGTGAGAAAAGGGGTAAACAGAGGTCTTGTGGTTTGCTGCAGAGCAGGAAAAGAGTGGTGCTAGTCAGGAAACCTGCTGTGCAGCAGAACAGAGAGGGCAGCTGCAGGGAAGAGAGTGGCTGAGAAAAACATCTCCAGGAGACGGAGGCTGTTTCATTTCCTTATTGAGAGTGAATTTAATATTTACAGTATTCAAACAAACATGAATCTTGAGGGACTTTGGAGAACAGACTGCTAAAGATGTCAGCAATCAACCCATAAGCAGAATGATATTTGTAAAGACCCGGCTCTGTGGTATGTGGCCAAATGGACACCCTGTACTCTGGGAGTATCAGAGAGTGATTTCCAAGTATTTGTCCCCAGAGCCTTTCCACAGATTAATATTTTTTCTGCAAGGCCAGACTGTGTAAGGGGTCTGAGAGAGAAGCATGGATCATGCAGAAGGTGACCTAAAGCTTAAAAGCAAGACTAGGATTTTAGAGGCACCTGAGAGGGTTAGATGATATCCCAGTAAAATTTGGTGGAAATCAGATGCTCTAACTCTTTAAAGTCCCTTGACAATACTCTCTCTCATCTAAAAAAATCCATCCATCTTCTAAATGTGCTTGTTCTAGAACCACCTAGCCTGGAAAAACTCCAACAGGAAAATTTACCCAGGTCATCCACAGGCATGGTGAGGTGGGTAAATGGGGAGGGAGATGCTCACAGCTTGGTTCTGTGCATTGCCACTTGCCCGTGTGCGGCGTTCTCCGCTGTCATGTCCCTGCGAGGGAGCTCTGTAGGATGTGGCCCTTTGCTGGCTCCCAGGGGATTCTTGGAAGAGAGCTCCAAGAGGAAACTATTTGACCTCTGTGTGGATTAAAGCAGAAAATGTTCCCTCGTTGCCAAGAGGGCTGGTAGAGCCGCACAGTTCCAATAATGGAGATGGTATTCTCTTCAGCAGAGCTTTCCAGCTGGCGGCTGCAGGGCGAAGCCGGCTGGATAGGGCAGCAGCTCCAGGAGCAGGGTTTGGGGAGCAGCAGGAGCCTGCTATGGCCTCTCTGCTCCTGCTGCCGTAGCAGTGGGCAAGGCACGTTCTCCACCCCACGCCCCAGCAGCAGGGAAGGAACTGCTGCGGAGGGGTGGGAGGATTTTGGTTTGCCGTAGGCCCAGAAGAGAGATATGTAGTCATCCTGAAAGGTTGGATTGTGCTGCTGTTGGCTAAGTGCCAAGTGGCAGCATGTCCAAATCGATTGGAATTTGGTATTGCTGTCACCAAAAATTAGACTGAACTGCAGAGCTGAGTTTTACAGAGTCTAATCTTGCTACTTTGAGACTGCCCAAAAATTATGATAGTGGAAATCGTCCTGACCATTTACCTTAAAAACCCAACTGAAGATGAAACTGTTGGCCTGCTACAAAGCACGTCACCAGTGGGACAAGCCNTTTTTTTTTTTTTTTTGCCCAGGGACAAAGGGAAAGTTCCTTTTCTTGTTAACTGCTGTATCCAACAGAAAGCTTTACAAACATCCTCCACAGGTTACAGCATGATACCAAGAGCTGGTCTGCCTGTATTCTATTATGATCTACTTCTTCCTGTGAGTAAAAATTTTTGTACCTTGTTGTGGTTAAATTTGGTCTTTTGAAAATGAGGCGAGGTGGTAAGGCCTAAGAGGTGGAATGAACTGCAAAGCTTGGAAATACGAGTTTTTATTCCTGGATCTAAGCACTGTATTTGACTGTTCATAGTACAATATCATCCTGTGGATACTAGTTTAAACGTGGTAAGAACAAACCCCCTACAAGAAACAGGGAATATGTAGTCTGAAGCATGTAACTCCTCTGAAACACGAGGAGAAAACACGGGTTTGTCTAAAAAGTTTTCATGAATGATCATCTGGAATCTGAGGGTGAAGTTTGAGTAGTAGCTGAGTACAGCTGCAGTAACAAAGGAAATTCAGTTATGAAATATGGATTGATAAACGTAGTAACTATAGAAAGGTTTCTAAAGAGAAGGGGTAGAAGATGGGCCCCAAAGACTCGGCTGGATTTGTCTTAGTGAGGTGTTGTGCGTTTAACTAATGAGCTGCTGAATCTTTCTGAATCAAAATTGGCAGAAAACCTGATGGTTCTTCTCTGATCTAGACTGTACTGCACTGGTCCAGCACATGGCTGATGCTGGGGATATGGACCATGGGGAAAGATTTGTGATTGCCTGTTGAGAACATTCCCTGAGAAGGCAAAACTGAGTCCTTAGCCAATCCCTGGCATTCATCCATAGGGCTGGCTAAGAGAAATGGAGACTAATATCTTCAGTGCAGACTTGTGGTTAGAGGTTCTCATCCATTCTTTCAGGCAGATAATAGCCCAAATCATCTGGGTAAGAGCAAAGCCTGTTCTGTACTCACAGGTGAGCTATCCTGAAGAAGGGAGGAGGAAAAGCAATAACAAAAATAATACTGACATGAAGTTTCTTGCCTCAGAAATATGCCAAATTACATCAAGGGCTGGATATATCTGCTATACTTGTCTAAAATCCAAACATGCACATACGCGGGGGCACACATACTTCCATAGCTTATTTTCTATTCCACCTTCTGCAGCCCTGCTGCAGATATATCCTGCTGATTTTCACTGTCCTTTCCCTTATAATGTCAGTAACAGAAGTTGAATGCTGTCTTTACAATTAGTTTATCCTGAGTATGTTATTCCAAGGACAAAGTATAAATATCTCCAGGAAGTGCACTTTAATTAAAAGGTTATTGGCCAAGCAGAATTACCTCCTGGGTCAGAGTCTAAAGGGACTGCTTTTGTCCTAATGAGAATATAAAGGACACTTCTCCCTTCCTCTGCAGGATGTGAATGTCAGTATGAAAGCTTATCACAGCTGTGCAGGGAAGAATTATTAGAACAGAGGAACATATAACCAAGCATGTGAATTATTTTCAGAAACCAAGTCCTGCTCTCTCAAGTGGTTTCTGATGGAAGGATGGAGCAGCAACCTGCTACTTGACTCAAAATGCATTTCTTAGGGTATGGTCATTCTTTACTAAGAGTCTTCTCACATTGCTTGTCTTTTACTTTTCCAGTACTTAACCGAATTACCCAACTCAGCATTGCTGGGAAGGAAAAAGAAAAAAAAAAATCTAGGCATGAATCCTGATCTTTTGACCTTTGTTTGGGACCTGGCTCCCCAGCACTCCCCAGTAGTTAGCTTTGTCATGAGCACTGTTAGCAGTTCCTCCTGGCCTTTTGCCTCTTCTTGCTGGTCACTGGGACCACCCCTCAAATGCTTACTCTCATCACAGACAATTTGATTTGGACATGGAGTTATCACCAGTGCTATTTTTTTTTTTAAAGTTTTTCAAGCAGGGAAGAGGGAAAGTCTGTATTTTAAGAGTGAACATTTTCAGTAGTTTCACAGGGTTGGTTTTTAAATATATTCTCCATGCACTTTAATCAAATTGTCTGTGACTTGGCCTCCTATCAGGGGTGCTCATCTCTGTTAATGCAAGTCAATACATTAACTGTGATGAGACACTTGATAGGTCCTTTGCTACTACAGAGAAATTGGCCCAGGTTATTATCTGTGTTATAAACAGTTAATTAAAAAAAAAAAAAAGGAAAAAAGACTTGAATTGCATTATTTGGGGATAGATTCCTTCCTCTGGAAAATACTAGCTATTTTGAATACCTTCAAATGTCATTCTATGAAGTAAATCAGATTCTGCGTGTTTGTTAGAATTCATAAATAATCCATATTTTAACTGGACTATGCACAAGTTGGAAAGCTACCTTTTGCTCTTTGCTTCTTCTAAAATTAACATACTTAAAAGAAAAGCCAACAGATTTGCAACTATTAAGTCTCAGTGAGTTATAAGGAGTCTGGATCCCCTGCGTACATCTATGCATGCTACCATATATGGTGATGTTCTCCTCAATACTAGCTGTTCCACAAAAATGTAATGATAACAAATTCAAAACAAATACCATTTAGGGACTAGCGTGTCAATTGCAAATGAGATAATAAAAATCATTGTTTACATCTAAGCGAATACAGCCAGAGGAGTATCATGCAGTAACTGAAGTGACTGCTTAGTCAAGTGCTTTGCCCTCTGGGGTTTCATCCTTTTAGCCTGTGTTAGTGGTTTATGGGAACTGAGAGCTCTGGGGGCTTGGAAAACTGGACCAGGCACAGCATCTTCCTGCAAGCTGCCTGCCAGGGCAAAACTTTGAGAGAAAGAGAAGGTGGGCTTGCTTTTAAACAAGTGTATTTTAGAAAAGATTTCATTGAGACATAAATTAGGTAATAATGTCAAAACTTCTCATTTCCCTTTTATTTAAAATATCTCAAATTGCTTCTTTGTTATAAAGACGTGTACACCTCTCACATACATATCTACATGTATATACGTGCATACACATATAAATGTATGTGAAAGAAGCCAGTGAACTTCTGGGATGACACTGAAAATGCTTTCTATACTGCCATCTACTGTCTTCTTAATTTACTCACAGTATTTTCTTAAAGTTAGAAGTTTGTTTCTTTATTTGCCCTTTAAAAAAGGCATATGTTGCATTTGAAATCACTTAAATTAATCTAGTTCAGTGAATTATCAGATTAGTTTCACTTAAAATTTATTCCCAGTGTATTAAAAATGCACATGTAATAGGTATTTTTGTAAAAATGTTTCCATTTCTTTTCCTAGTTTTTAAGCATTTTTCCTGTTTAAAGAACAAGTAACTGAAAGGCTAATTATATTATTTGGTTATACTTTCATTAAGCAGCTTAGAAAGTGCACTGCAAAAGTATAAATACTTAAAGAAGATCAGCTGCTCAGGCTAGCAGGTTTCTTTGATACCGAACGCCCATACGATGCTTCATTGCGGCATGTACCTGCTGCTGTCCGGCAGCGCGCGGCACCTTGTGGGCTGCCTCGCCGCTGGCTCAGAGCGCGACTGCTGCTCTCAGGCAGCGTCTTCAAGGCTCAATTCGGCAATAGCAGTGTTGGAAGTGACTAGGGACCAAGCTAGATCATCTGTGCACTCTTGCACAGATGCACAGACTGCATTGCCTCTTGCACATTTTAAACAGAACCCCATTAGTAATATACAAATCGGGATAAACCATTTGAGTGTGTCTGGTAGATCTGCTCCTATTTCTAATTTGTATGCTCTCTGCAGGTTCATTCACTGAAAGTTTTTGCAGAGTAGCACAATACTCAGCTCGCTGCCCTGCTCCATCCCAATGCGCAGTGAGCCCCCAGCCCCGTCCCCAGCAGGGATGTGCTGGCCCCCCCGGTACTCACAGGTGTCCGATTAGGGCAGCAGGGAGGGAACTGGAGAGTCAGGAACCTGTACAGCCACCAGCTGGGACAGTCCAAGTCCTCGCTGCCTTCGCAACCTCCCTATATAGAGGAGGAGAATCTTGCCAGTGGGGAGGGGCCCTGTAAACCACGTCCTGCTGGAAAATCCTCCCAGTACCTGGGTTAAAAAACCCAGCCTCAGCCAAGGAGCTCATTCCCAGCAGGGCCTAACCCTGGGCTGCTGCCCCTGCCCCCAGCTGCCCTTTAGCAAAGCGAGCTGGGTCTGGCATCCCTGGCTATCAGGAAGGCATCAAGGGGTGCCCCTAACCCTCAAGTTCGGAGCTTTTGCTTGTTTCTGGGGGTGCAACTCTTTGGCCAAGCAAATGGACCTTTTAACTCCTTCCTGCCTTGGCAGCATCCTTGCCCCTCATGGCCCTCTGCCATGCACAAAGGACAGATCCCAGTCCCGCGGGGCACAGGAGGTTTCCCACCCACAGTCAGTGCCTTTTCTTGGAGCTAAGATGAGTTCCTGAGCTGAGGGGCTACTTGGCAGAGGGGGGTTATTCCTAACACAGCAGGGTCTCTGCGTGTTTGTGTGACATTAGGAGCTTGGGCTGGTTTCAGCTTCCTTTGCCCCTGGGGAGTAAGAGGGATGTTTCCCAGCTCCTCAGCAGATTTGCCAAAGTTTCTCTTGCCAGCCGGTGCTCAGCTCAGTTCCTGAGAAAGCACTGTAAATACTTTTTCATATATAAGAAATACCTCCCTCTGTCCATAAAAGGAAGAAGAGAAGTGATAAATAGCTGAGGGGGAACAGTCGCTAGGATGCGGTGGAAAGAGCAGGCAGCAGGCACTGTGTGCCGGGGGGGAGAGGAGGACAGGGCGCTTGGAGCCAGACCTGCCGGGGCTAGGGAGGGATCTGGTCCTCGTCAAACCTCCTTCACACCCCCGAAACCTTCAGTCCCCAGCTGTCCCCCCTCCTCCCACCGCGAGTAGCCAACAGCCTTGTGCAGTGAGACCTGTGGATGGAGACATCCCAAAAAGGGAAAGCTAGGATCCTCTAGGAATTCCCATCAACGTGCCAAACACTAAATACCGAAACAACCCCCTCTCAGCAACAGACTAAATATGGTGTATACCCAAAGGATCAGAGCACAGTCCTGGGTGAAATAATTTCTCTTGACATCAACAGTCCTGTCCTCTCTGAAAAATAAGCCCTCCTGTGGAAGATGGATGAGACTCATATTGGTCTCGGCATCCTAGAAAAATACCTACGAGGGGAGGCTGGGCTGAAAACCTCTGGTGTCACTCGGTGTAAGTACCAGTGCTTGCAGGTGTGATGGACCAACAGACACTGCTTCTAGCACTGGCCAGTGGTGAACAAATCTGGTCAAACAGGAGAGAGGGGAAGAGCACTGGGGCTCCTTCCCCACCACATTGCAAAAGACCAGCTATAGGCATCGTGAGAAGCCTTAGCTGGAGAAGACTCAATTTGCTAACCCAGTTGCGTGGTTCCAGCAGTTGCACTCAAGCGGAGGGTCAGTGTCCACTGCCTCGTGAGGTGTGGGGCTGCCACGCAGCCCGGTGAAGCCCTGCCAGGATCGGAAAGGCAGCAGGGTCGTATCAGACTCGTGCACCTGTGACTGTGTTGGAAGGTAGCCAGGGGAAATGATATCCAGGACGTCAATCCAAGAAACTCACCCTTGTTAGCAGAAAGCTCCTCACTGCCTAGTTCATCCTATTCTTTTTGCAGTACCTCTGTTGCAAGCCTAGTTTTTAAATAGGAGTATAATGAATAGAAAATACTGAAATGTAAGGGGATCCTCTGAAAAGTATGATCATTTTAGCATTCGTCAAAGTCATCCTAAGAAGCTCCTTCTAAACCCACACAGCTGTTTCACAAAACCAGATGCATTTTAATAGTAGCTTAAAAAGGAGTGGAAATTATTCCTGCTGGTTTGCAAACCACTGCATGTGCACACGCAGGCTTGCTGCCTGAGTAGTATGTTTAACAGAGGCAGTGGTGGAGGGTGATATATGATGTGACATTAAACTGAGCTGGAAACTCTAAGAAAATATTACTGCTGGGACTGAAACAGTTGCACTTTCGAGCCATGTGGGGTAGGCACTGAGAAGTGTGAGCCTGGCTTCCAACCTTCACTTCAAAGTCAGTGTAAGAACATAGTAATAAAATAGCCTGGTTGGAGTTTCCCAAGTGCTGCAGTATTTTTTAAACCAAAGTTGCATCAGAATGAAAGCTGTGGAGTCCCAGTGGATGATGCCTTTGTGACAATAAAATAAGCTTTATTTACCCCCCCTCCAATCTATTTATTTTTTCATTACTCTTCTAGAAAAAATAAAGCCTGCCCTTAAATATCTCCTTGCAGAATTTGCACAGTAAATATTGTACTTGGAAAAAAGAGGACTTGAGAAGGAAAGAAATGAGCTTTCAGCTGCCTTGCCACTGTGTAACCTGAATACAATGGAGGAAAAAAAGAAAAGCGCGTGTGGTGATAAGTTAGTTTCTTAAATGTGTCAGGTAAGCATTTTTTTTGTTTAAAAATGATTTTACCTAAGTTTATCAACCGTATTTCTCTAAGCTGACATAATTGTAACTAGCACGTGTAACAGTGGGTTATCCCCTGCGTTAACGTGTTTTTGTAACAAGAGGGACAGTCTGCATCTAGACACTGGAACAATTAACCACAAGAGTAGTCTGACGAGGCAAAATAGTCAAGAACTGCTTAATGTTAAGCTTTGTGCTTAATGCTCGATCCAGGTTAAGTAAAGTATGTGAGGCAGAGAGGTCAATTCTAGATCGGTTGGACACCAGCTGCTACTGAAAGGGCATCTTTTAGAGTGTGAACAAATATTTTTGGTTTTCTCTTGCTAAACATAATCACGAAATGGTAATCACTCCTCCGGAAAACCGATCAACTGACACCAAGATTGAGCTTGATTCAAAGGCTGCTCAGGAAGGAAAGTGTAACTGACTCCATGGGGTGTGTTGATAAAACTTAGAAAAAAAATTCCCCCGTGCATTACAGAAACTAATACCTCTGCAATAGCACTGATGTTGTGGAGTATATACACGTAGTTTCCTCTGATTTTAGGGGAGAGCAAAAATTTGGTTTTAAAGATTTTTTTTAAAAAAACTTGTGGGTCAAGTTCTTCCAAAGTGCTTTCCAGATCCGATATCCACACCAAACTGCACTGGCTCCTTGTCACCTTCATTTTTGATATCACACTTAGACAAAGAACAGCCTCTTTTAACATAATACCCCTGCCTAACAGTCTTACATTGTTCTAACTCCAATAAAATTCAGAAATGCATTTTGCTCATTAAAGATGGTGAACTTCTCAATCCTTGTATCTTTTTCTTATTTTCTGATATCAGTAGAAAGAATAAGGGCAGTTAATGCAAGACATTACAGTCTGTAATTAAGCTGGACAGAACTTCTTAAATTATTTGAGAAAATATTTTTGTATGTGCTCACCTAGATGGAAGTTTCATCTAAAAGCTGAACCTGCCACTCAAGGATTTTGAATTACTTTCATCTAAATACTGACCTAGCTTAATTTAAACATCTAAGGAATGATTTTTTTTTTTGCGAGTGCATCCGTATTGTACCGGATTTGCACTTCCTCTTCATACTTGAGCAAGTAAAGGCAGTCTGGCATTCATAGGACTCACTACATGTCCACATCTTGAAAGATGCTCTCATATTTCATGTACTGTCAGGATAAATGCTAGACCATTAATAATGTGATTAGACCAGTATATTTTCATAGACATATTTCAAAGCTTCTTTGTACAAATAAATACCACAGGAAATACTTTAAATAGATTTTAATTTACAATTTTAAATTAAAAAATGTATTTTTTTATTTTTAAATTAAAATTGTAAATTAAAAAAGTACGATTTTAAAGTACAATGACTGTACTTTAGAATAAGAGATTGTTCCAAAACCCCAAACCTATACTGTGAGGGTATTAGAGAATTAGGTGAAATGCATGTTGCACAGGAGAGCAGACACACCAACTCCTGCTCCCGTACCAGCACAGAATCTTGCAAAGTGGGCAGAAGCTGCACTTCCTGAATAAAACAGTCTTGAGATTTCTTTCTATCTTAAACAAATTTCTACTCTGATTTCAGATACACACCTTCACCTCAAAGCTCAATGAAGAACACCCTTGTAACAACCTCTGCGTTCATGGCTGTGGAGACCATGAGCATGCTGAGTTGTGTTCTTGGGGAAGGTCGAGTACCAAACTTCCCTTTGTCTTCTTCCACCAGAACAAAAACTGTATTTAATTTCAGCTGCTAAAAGTCCTTTTCCCAGGGAGCTCTATGGCACCTGGGCAGCTTTTCTATGACCTATGGTGGGAAGACAGAAAACAGACGCAATGGCTTTGGTTACACTGTAAGATTTGCATAGCATAGAAGGTTATAGCTTCTTTATTTTCCAGTAGAGCCTTTTCCTTGCCCTTGAAAAGACAATTCACATTCCAAACATATATTAGTTTGACCCGCTAGGTTATGGACAAACAGTTAACCTCTGGAAAACCAAAATTAAAAATTCTATCATACCAGCATTCTTTAAAAGTTTGTTTTCGCAGCTTTTCAGAGGCACTTTCAGCTCATTCTAAAATGAAGGTGATTTGTAAATACTAGCTTAAAGACCATTTTTCTGCTGTATTTTTAGACAGAGAAATGAAGAGATAGAACAGCGATTTGCACTGGTGTGCCAGGAAAGAGCCTCTGTAGCGAGGCAGATTCCCATGATGGTAGGTTTTACACAGACAGCTCTTCAGCTAAGTAGTTGAATGTGATAGTGGTGTTAACACAGCAAACAGAGATAAATTTGCTTGCTTGACCCAGTAATAATTGATGCAAAGCTACAAAAGACTTAAAGATGGATTTGATTAAGATAAATTTGCAAACACATGTCCTCTCCTCTTGGAAACAGTCCTGAGATACTTATAAATAAGCAAATGGGGAGCTGGCAGCATCACCAATCACACAAAGGTGATGAGCTCACTGCGAAGGCTTGAAATGGATAAATGCAGCTTCCCCTTTAAAGCCATAGTTGTTCCCTGCACTTTCACATTAGAGTAGAGCCTTGGCTGCTTATAAAAATAAATAAATAAATACCTATAATGCTAATTGGTTCAAATGATGACTAAGGCAAAATGTTGTAGAGTCTGTACAACTCTGTACAGTCTACTGTACACAGACTGTACTTTCACTAAAATTTGCAAACTGCATGTTCTCTTCCTCTGTTTTTTCCCCCGAACACTTACTGTACCATTTATTTAACTAAAGGTTTTTTGGGAACCCACCCCTAAAACTTTATTTACACAAAACTCCTCTTAATAACACTGAAAACATTAACATGTATAAATGTTATCAAAAAGAGGAAAATACATGACCTGACCTGATATATTTGATGTACTCCTAAAAGGTTTGCTTCTACCATCTCCAAACATATAAATACCTCAGCTAAAAAAGTTATGGGAATCAGTAATCTATTATCAACTTTATTTTTAACTTTGCCTGACTTTGACTTTCATGTCATTTGGGAAAAAAACAGAAGTTGCTCCCCCTCCCATATACTTAGTGTTACACCGTAGAATTTATAGCAACTCCAGATGGAAAAGACTTACCCTCATTTGTTTGCTGGCATGAAGATAAATATAGTCCTCATTTCCGGAGAAATAAAAACAACTATTCCTCTAAAGCACTTTAATTTTATTTTCAAATTTATTTTCCCATACTTATCTGAAAGTAGCAGCAGCTTCTGCTTCTTAATGAAGAATCATTAAATTATTTACTTTGAACCCTTTCAAAATACCAACCACAGTAAAACTGAAAAAAAATTATTCAGAAACCAGGAAAGACAAATAAAGACATAACATAATAATAAAAGTTCAGAAATAAGTTTTTATTTTTATAAAAAGAGTGTTTTTAGGCCCAATTCTAGACACAGGCTCGACTAATCTGACTTCATATACAGTTTTCCTTCTATCAGCACTGGAAGGAGAAGGCCTTTGCTAATATTTTTTCATTGGCAGCAAGTATGACCCTCTCTTTCTGTCTCACAGGTAGCTCTAACAAACTGAAATGGTCCCACTGGACATAATTTAGATAAAGAAGAATTTCCTAAATTAACTCTCAAAGAGCTTTACATGAGAAAGTAACATATGAAACACATCATCTGTTTATACTTTGCAGAACAAGGGGCTCTTCAGTGCTTGTGCCAGCCATCCTTCCTGGTTCTGGAATTCTATCTAAAAATGAAACAGACATAAATGTTTTCACACATCTGGAGAACCAAAGATATGAGTGTTGTTTTCTACTATTATGAACTTTGATACAGAATATCATCATAGGAAGCTCAGACAATTTTACAAATATAATTTTCCATAAAACTGTACGAGATAAGAGTTTTAAACGACCAAATATTAGATCTTAGCCAGCGTCAACTCAGCTTTAGTAAATAAAGTAACAGACACAATTTGTATCAGGATCCCGTCTTTGTATCAGTTTATTGGAATATTCATTCAACAACATAAGCAAGACAATTTCTAATATGAAAAGCAAGATAGATGTTAAATGTGAGACTGTGAGGGTTGAGTATATGAATGGACTTGATTACCTTAGTATGCACCCTAATTAAAATAACTAGGTAGTTAGTATTTTAAACCCACTGCCTTCAGGTCTCCACTGACATTCCACAAACACATGCAGAAAGTAATTTCAGACTATAGTTACTTAAAGGTTAAAAATGTTACAAATCTACTTTTATAATTTTGTTTAGTTCAAAGAGCAATGTGCTGTCATGTCTTATGATTAATCCTGAGTCTTGTAACTAACTCTAAGCAATTAAATCCCTAGTCAAATTATATTGGAGTCAACAGGGCAAGGTGACCATGCACAAATTCAATTTCAAAACTGAGGCACAAAGTTATACTTTAAAAAAAAATCTTCCATAGTACTAAATTTATTTACAAAACAAAACAACAACAAAAAACACTGACAGGAATAAGACATCAGTTATAGCAGTTTTCATATTGAAATTTACTTCTTCAGCCCCCCCTTCTGGCAGAAGGGTAACAATATTGTATCCATGAATTAACTCCATGAATTAAGAAAAGGTGCTTATTCAGTACTTCTCTCACACTTCTTAGATGTTGTAATAATATCTCAGACCTCAGATTTTTTTCAAATTTTTTGTCACAAAAGGAATAGCTGATAGTACTATTAGTACTAACATGATAGTACTAAATGGTCCAAATTCCCATGGAGTGAAAAGTTAAGTAATATGCCAAGCAGATTCTTTGAAGGAAAAAAATGGACCAATGATCCCTTTCATTCTGTAGCCTAGGCAGTATTAATAGTAACCAGGCAAAGAGCAGACCAGAAAGGGAAAATAAGATTTAGCAGTGTTCTACTATAGAGCAGTGAAGTTAGAGTGAATTACATCCTTAGAAAAGGTTTATGCCAATATGCAGAATTGACAGATAAAGAATTAAGAATGTTCTACAGAAGAAATTACATTAGAACAGATGAGAAACAAAGAAATATGCACAATATTTAATATATTTTACTGAGAATTTGGGTTAAATTCCTGTCTTAAATTGCCAGTGTAATAAGACTATCTGTAGCTGACCCACTCCAGATTTGCAATAGCATAAGGAAGTATAATTTGGCCAGTTTAAGTTTTAAGAAAATGGGAAAGTAGTTTGGTAGATGACTTTTCTGATACTGAGAATTGGGATATCAATCTGTTCTGGACTTTACCAGCAACTGCAGCAGTAAATCTCTGTTTCTAAAAGCATAAATGGCATGTCAGATATTCTACCACCTACTAATTAGCACAACTGTCCAATTTAAATGAGTTTTCAGTTTTTAACAATCCAAAAGACTTAACAGAATAAAGCTAAACAATTAGGGTTTTTCCCCTTCCCTCTGGTAACTAATAGCTGCAGCTACCCCACGGTAACAGGAACTTCACAGTACCTTGCACTGCTGAAAAATTATACAAATTTTGCTGTCTCCAATTTTTAAAAATGCCTTTCTAAATAAAATACCTTTCCACATTAGAATGAAAGTTCTACTACCGACACATTTGAAGGCCAGTCAACCATTTCTGAGGGCAATCAGACTTGTATGCTGTACATGCTGTCCCATTAGTATACCAGAAGAAAAGAAGCAGGTCTATGAGCTTATGTAAGTTGGACGCTTAGTTAAAGGAACGTATAGAGGTAGTTTTAGAAATCATGAGCTGGATATAGTAGGACTTTTCTTAAACAAATATGAGCAACAGGTATAGTCAGGCCACACAGTTTAATCGTATTTTGAGGTATAAATACTGTTCTACTGAAGAATTTTTGTTATAAAAAAGGCCTCAGTTCAAAACATTCCTAGCACAGTGAAGGAGGTACCCTGTGTCCACCTGCATGTTTATGTAGTTACAAACATATGTATTTCATAGAAAATCTAGTTGCAAACAAAACTTCTGCAAAAATGACTGCATACCCACACCTACCTTTTTGGTTTCTTTCAGTAGGTGGTTTGCCAAGGTTCTGCCTTGGATAACTCTGCAAAGACACTTTTGGAAGGATACTCTGGGTACTTTCTTCTTTACCACCATGTAAGAAATGAGATATAATTCCATACAAGAGAGGTCTGCTCAAAATGATAAAAGCAGTCTATGAAATATATGAAATACTAAGCATTAAAAAACCACCCTTTCCTCAAAAGTTTTTAGACCTTAATGTTCACTTCTAAAGTATGTTCAGATTTAATTCTTTAAAACACATTATGCCAAGTGTAATTATATAAATAAGCACAGACCTAAGCTCCCTCTGAAGACCACCACTTTCACAAAAAGGTTGCACTAAAAGATGCTCTCCACTAAATTCCAGATCACTCCTATAGGAAGAACTGGAGCATACTTAGCACGTGAATACAGAGCCACATTCTTACTTATGCAATGCAAAGGATCACACTTGGGCAGGCTATAGCCCACAGCACCACTGCACATCCCAGCCTTGATTTCTACTAAGCGTGAGACAGATTCTTTGAGCCCAAGCTACAGAGGACCGTTGAATATGTTTAAACCTGCTTCAGTACCCTAGCTCATGAACGTAGTTGTATCAGAACATTGTGAATTTTTATCTAATCTCAGAATACAATAATCTTTTTACTGCTCTACAATCAACTAGCTGATATGCAAAGAACATGTTTTCTGCTTCTGACTGAAGGGAGGACCATAGTGGTAACACACTTGTCTTTTGGTAAAAAAAGTACACTAGCTGTAGAATGCATTCTATAGCATGCTTAGAATTTAATGTTAGTTTTGAGTATGTTTGAAAATGGCCCCATGTTTGACACTGTGAGTTTGAATCCAGCATATTAGAGCAGGCATGTGACCTAGTCACATTGCAGTTGGTGAGAGAACATTTGTATGTTATTTATACAAACAGTAAGAGGAAATGTATGTGGAACAGAATATACTGTACATTCCAAAAATCAATCCTTACACTGATTTTCCACTTGCATCTTCAACAATGTTCAGCTCTTTGACAAGAAACTGTCTATCCAAGGGCACTTCAGGCTGGCCAGCTTCTGGAAAAGAGATTTCCCCACAATTCTTAAGACTTGTAAAAAAGCATCACCAATTAACTTTTTAAGACTGCTCAAGAGACTTCAAAAGAACGAGACCACACACCACACTTTTAGACTATTACTATCTAACCCTACACTGTAATTTCAGGGAACACAAATATTAGTGCTTTGTACTAATATAATTTGCAATGGCATATTACAATTTTTATCTTCACTCTAAAGGAATCTAATAAAAATATTAAAGTTTACAGTATAAAGATAAATTAATCAGGCAAAAACTTTCTCTAAAGAAGTACTGTTGTCAAACTGATTCCATACATTAACACAGACTGTCTCCATTCCCTGTTCTCATCAAGATGAACCTTTGTGCCTATAATTTTAACAGTATGAAAATATATCAAATTCTTATATAGCAAATATAATTACCACATCTAAGTGCGATTACAGAACTTTAAATTTCAAATACAAATTAGCAGTAAGTGCAAACATAAATACATGCTGTACCATCTAAATTATAGCTACCATTTAAATGTAGCTCTCAAATATTAGTAAATTATATTATATATAAATTATATATTAGTATATCATATTATATATGAATTATTAGCACAGCCAGTAACAATTAACTGCAGTTGTTCAAAAATACAGACCTTCTTCATATCCTTTTTTGTATGTAATCTGAGGACATCTAATCACATTTCTGATAGTTTATAGGCATGAATTGTTGTAATTCAGACTATCAACAACTTTAATACATTAGTTTAAATCATTCTTCACAGATTTTTTTTTCATTTGTAGGATTTCCATTGTTTTATTTTATCCAAATGCCAATGAGAAAATTGTGATACACACTTTAAAAATAGTTAGCCATTCTTCAAAACAAAAGCACACATTTCAGGAAAGGTATTTTGGTTTTGCGGGCTGCTAGCAAACTTTATTGCGCTTGCATCAACTTTTCTGTCAATGTAAATACTATTTACCTCATGGATAAGCAGCAAAGAATATAATATGTTTTCTTGGAAACTAGCAGTATGATTTCGCTTAGTGCTGCTAATAAGATGGTGAAGAGAGTGTTCATGTCTTATTGAGTTCCAGGGGAAGACAAAATTGCTCAGTTTGTTCCCACTTATTATTTTCATAATATTAGTGGAATTACTCAACCAAACAGTAAATATCTATTATGACAATGATGAAAACAAAAACTCAGCCCCAATACCTGCAGTTAGAACAGATGCTGCATATTTGTATTTGTTGTATTCCAGGTATTCACGAATTAGTTCGTTGATTAAGAGATTTTCATGAGACAGTGTCGGCCGTGGTTCGCTTTGGTCATCCAATGCATTAAAAACTTCAGCTCTGATCCTTGCTTTTATTTGTCCAAGAGCACCTCTTTTTTCCAGTGTGTCTTTTAAAACTGTTACCATAAAAAGTCAGTTAATATAAAGCCAAACGTGTTCAAGTAGCATTCATCACCCACAATACAAACATAATTTCAGCATGTTCACAGGGAAATTAAGATAAGATATCCGTGCCTGTGGATATGCCAGTAGTAACAACATTGGGATCATTACAGATACAAAGAGCCAATAAAGAAGTCTTTTTTTTTTTTTTTTAAAGTATATATAGGTTCTAGCAATTTCAGAAGAGTGTGGGGGATGTTACTAGATGTTTGTTAGTGAGCCCGAGACAAACGACAAGGGCAGAGTGCTCGTGCGGAGCCTCAGGGACGCTTCCCTGCTGCCACTCCGAAAACCTGGCAGCCCCCGTTAACGCCCGGGGCGACTCCGAGCCTCGGCCGGCCGCTGGCAAAGGCCGGCTGCCCACCCTG
>VXAA01001303.1:488697-578186 GCA_013399115.1 Anseranas semipalmata | reverse complement strand
TTCTAACACCCCCACCTGTGCTACGGTGAACGGCGTGGAAGCGGTGCGGTGCGGGGCCCGCCCGGCCGACCCGCAGCGTTCTGCCGAGGCACCCGGCTGCCGGCGGCAGCGGGGCCCTGGGAGGGCGAGAGCGTGGTGGAAATCCTTCTGGGGAGGAAGCGGGATGCAGGGAGAAGCGGGCTGGGGGGGCAGGGGAAAGAGCTGGATTTTTTTTAAACATCATCCCCCAAAATACGAAAAAAAACCCAAACTAACTGGGTGGGGAGCTACTGAAGGTGACGTGGGGTAAGGGAAAAACACGTGGGTTTTCTTAGGCTGCTCAAAAAAAAAAAAAAAAACCAACACCCTCACGTGTTTATCGGATATTTGCCGAGTAGTGTTGAGGTAATGAGATGCCTTACTGGTTCAAAAAAAGATCAGATGTCTCAGCAGATACCATTGTAGTATTTATCTCAAGAACCGTTAACATATTACTCGGCAAATATTATGAGGATCATTAACGCTCCCAGGTGTTTAGCTTTTCCAGCCTATCAAAAGTGACTCTGTTAACCCACTTTTACATTGCTTATGTAAATATCTCATTTCAGCTAATTTTCAGGTTTCCCAAAACTGGCAAAATTATGAGCTGCCATCAAACTTTTTTGTTTTTTTTTCCTCTCCCCTCTCTCCTAGAACAAGACATTTTTTTTTGAAGAGCTTTAGACAATACATGTTTCAGAATTCTGTTTATGGATAAACTTACTTGAGAGTAGTAGTTTTGTGAAAAAGAGCTAGCTGCCTGAGCACTGAATTATGGAATTCAAACATCATGTAGAAGCAAGAACTAGACTTATGGTGTTTGGAATGGCTAGTTTGTACAGGATTTCTGATGGTAGATTCTTCTATTCTGTAAACACTTAAAATTCTTGTATGTAATACGGCTGTTTCTGATGGTTTTGGTATGTTGTAATTACTACATAGTTTTTTCACTAGCTGCATTGGTTCCTGAGAATATAGATGGTTTTGTGATTTGTCATCCTTCTCCACACTATGTGGAGTCTGCCTTTTGTTTCTTGAGCAAAAGGTCCTGTGGGTGTGGTTGTTTGATTTCTGGATTCTTCTAATCCTGCAAAAGAACAATCGTGAATTCCAGTTGGTGCAAGATGTGTCTGGAAAAATATTCTCCTTTGTTGAACTTGCCCTCATTGATATCTCTGTGTATCTGCTTTGTTGATGCATTGTTCCAAGTGGTGGGAAAGGTGGAAATGCTAGTATTGGTGTTTATGGGTGCTCTGACTACATGTTATCGTACTTCCATTGTTGCTGTGTTTTTTTGAAGCTGAAGTTGTAATGGATTTCCAGAAAACACCCATGTGTATGCTGTGTTTTATGGGACTTCCAGGTATCTATCACCTGTGTGTGTGCTACTGTCTTTCCTGTCTTGAGGGGTGCTGCGCGCTTCTGCTTCTTGGGGCTGGGTCACACAGAACACCTGGTGACATGTGTGTTTGCATTCTTGTGGTGAACTGTGGTCACATCAGCTGTTCTGGTTGGTGCTGAGGCCTTACTAGCAGAGCAGCGGGATTTCCTAGTGCTGGCAAACCCCATTAGTTTCAATGAAGAGATGCATTTTCTTCTAATGGTGGTGTTGAGTTTGGAACAGCTCAGTTTAAATTGTGGGGGAAACTTTGTAGGTTGAAAGGACCTAATGCACCCTTAAAAACTGGATGCTAATCTTCTTAAGCCTTGCTGGCCAGGATTTTTCTCGTTAGCACACCCAAGGAATGTTATTGTTGAAAGTTCCTGTCTGAGAATTAAACAGATTGGTTTTATTTAATACTCGCTCTGAAAGGTCAGCAGCCCAGTTTACTATCTTCTTCAGTCCTTTTTTTGCCCTTACTGTTTAACCTATCTTTGGTACCCAGCATATTAATTTTCACTGTGATCAGATTTGTATGTAGAACTTAATTGTTTATTGCTATTCTTTGAACCAGGCTGCCTTTTTGGAAGTGTACTGTTTCATCCTTGCTCTCTCTCTAGCATTGTTGAATGTCTCACTACGAGGATTTCATCTACAATACAAAATTACAGCTGTGTAAGGTGTTCAGGATAGCAAAAACTTTAAAAAACAAAAACAAAAACTTGTGGGTTAGGGGTAACATTTTGCAGTACTTGCATTCCAGTTCAGTGACTTTGAGGGCCTGTTTAAACTGGAAAAGTTTGTGACCTGAAGTCTAGAGTATCAGAAGTATATGAGAGCAGTCTGCCTTGCTTCAATACCAATGCACAAAAATTAAAAAAAAAAAAAAAAAGAAGAGTGTGGGGGGGGGTGAGGAATGCTTTCATTTTAGATAACCAGGATAATACTTAAGGCAGGTCTAGAACTTAAAGCATATTTTTGCCTGCTGACCTAGCTGTATAGATACATGCGCACTTGCATGATCAGTGGCCTCAGTGCAGTTACATTCTGAGATAGTCTGCTGATTTTCCTCTGAATACAGTTTTGAGGTAGCTTCAGTTTTTCACAGTTTGTAAGCTATGCAGTATAATGTCTTAAAGGAGTCTTTTTATGTCTGCAGGAACTTTTTTTTTTTATGTCTTTAGGAAAAGGAAGAAGTTAATCTTTTGTGACACTGATGAGTTCTCAAGGCTAACATGCAGTAGGGCTTTTATGAAAAAGAAGTAGGAGATATGAAAAAGCCAATCCAAACTAAGCAGTTCCTTACAGTCCCTCCCCAGCTGCTCTGCCAGGTTTTACATGGAGTCTCAGTTATTCATTAGATGTTTCTAAGTCAAGTACAATCTGAAACTTTGAGGTTCTTGCTTATACTTACTGATAATTTTCCTGAAAGAGAGTTCTGAAGGGCAAAAACAGACTTCTTTATGTAAGGAGTAGTTTCATGTTCTGAAGTTCTGTGGCTCATGGTGTCATGTATTAGATAAGCAGGAAATTAATACCCTATCTTGGAACCTAGAAGCTTTTTGCACTGTAAAATGTCTTCAGTGCATATACTTGAGCATAAAATGACTTATGAAATAACTTGTGGCAGGTAAGATTTTTAAAATATATCAATAACATACTTTTATAAGCAGTGATAGCTCATAATAACAAGCACAGCAAGAGTGTGCCATATGCAGTCACTGGTGCAGCACTACCAAATGTGAGATCACTGGATTGAAACCGTCATGTAAATGCAATTTGGGCAGGCAGACAGAGATAGCTTAGGAAGCTTGAATGCAGTGTGAGGTTTGTACGTAATGGGTTTAATTTGCTTTTAATTTGTGTGTTTATTCCCTCCTTCCAAAGGCTTGGACATGCATGGGAGGTCAATGATATCTTAGTGGCAAACAAAAGACACTTACAGAAGGATAAAGAAGTTTAATACAAAGAATAGCTAAAATAAACCAGTATAATAGATATCTATAACACACGCAAGTCTTAAAATCCTTCACAAAGGAGATCAGTGAATGCATAAATTAGGAAAAAAAAAAAAAAGGAAGGGGAGTAATGTTCTAGCAGAGATGTGTAGTCTTAATTTATAGAAAACAAGAAGACAGGTTGGTGTTTAATTTAACTGGAGGCAGCTTCTGCAAAATAGTGTTTCAAGGTTTTGCCTAGTTTAGGTAGTAATGAGACTTGTTCTTTATACCTATTATCTTCACACTGGCAATTTTTGACTGGGTTTTCTTAGTGATGTTTGAAGACATTGCATCTTTTAGCAATTATTGTCTGCTTTTTGTTGCAGTTTGATGGTACTTTTTCAGTGTGTTTGTGGCAGAGCGAGGAAGGTAGCTTCAGGTGCTGTGAGTGGTGCTGTTGTGGGTTTGGTAAAAGTTGTGAGTTTGGGTTCTTTAATTGTAAAGGAATCAAGTTTATGGATGCATTTGTGACAACCTTGGTATTAAGAATTTAAATGTGTATGCAGATCAAAGAACTACTTACATTTACTGACCTGGGAAGGTCATATGTGGACAGGTTTTGGAACAGGGGAGGAACAGAGAGTTACACAGGAAAACCTTTACACAAGATGGTGCCTTTATTATAATTAGCAGCTAATTGCCTCACTCTCATTGCTTGGTTTCGCTTTCATCTGAAGATGAAAGCCAGATGCTATTTGTCATCTCTCTCACATTTAAACCTGTAAAAGAGTTTTGTCTGTGGTCCTTTTCATAGAAATTAAAATGATCTCTGTTGATTCAGGATAGGTCAGCTTGGGGAAAATACAGGAAAATGAAGCCTGGTACTGTGTTGTTGATGGGGATTTTCTTAACAGATGATCTGTCATTTTACAGCTGTCAGTTCAAGATAAATGTTTCAAGGCTGCTCAGAAAAGTTAAGCACCAGGAATATGTTGTGCTGTTCCAAGCAGTTACAATGCAGTTTACATTGAAACGCTGTGCTATACTCAGACTAAGTGGAGGTTAGCCGGGGTTGCACTAGAGTCATTCTGGGTCACATCTCTAAAAAGCCTGCTGCAGGGTACTGACCTTTTGCTTACTTTTAATAGAGTCAGAATTCCTTGCATTACTTTTTTTTCTCACTGTTTGCATCTGTGGTAGCTTCGGATACAGCTTATCCCAACTCAAGCTGTTACCTTAGTCCCTTTGTAAGATTTGTATGCAGGTATGTTGAAACTTCTTGTGGTGATTTGAATTTGACATACAGGCTGTTGCATTATTAAGCAAAAGTACTGTTTTCAGTGCAAAAAGGACATGAGAACAGGAATCTTTTTCCTGTATCCTTTTAAATAATATTGATTTCAGTTCAAAACTTCACAGAAGGATAAATGCTATCCTTTTGATTCTGAAACTGTCAATGGTAAACAATATTTTGTTGTCATGTGGCCAAATGTTGTCTCATGGTACTTGCAGACAGGGCAGGGTACAGAAATGTAACATTGACAGAAACATTTTAAATTTGCGAGCGCTGATGAAATCTGTCATACACTTACCTGGCTCACACAAATAATGCCATATTCTGGAGGCTTTTTAGCTTCTTTGGATTACAAAGATCAACTCTCGTAAATTCCACAGCTGCAGGTGCTCCTTTTCTGGCAAATTTTTGGCACTAGCTTCTTCTTTTAGGCTAAAAAACAAAGTCGAAACATGCTTCTTCTTGCCATCCTGCACACAGTTTCAGCTGATGCAGTGGTGTCTATTACAGAGGACTTCAACTCTCTGTTAATATTAGGAGATACCGGTGTTTTGGATTTGGACAAGGAGGTGCAGACACCTGATTTAAGTTCAGGACCAGGGTTGGAAGGTAGAGGCTTTTTCTTGGCTGTGTTAATAAATCAAATCTGCATTATGCAGGTCATTACTGTTGAGAACTTAGTCTTGCTAAAACCGTTTCTAATAGACAATGTTATGAGAAACTAAGGATATTTCTGTGTAGCTTACTTAATGATATTTTCCCCCCTTAATCTTCTTTCTATAAGTGATTTAGATTTTTTTAGGATCCTTGTTTATCTTATGTGATTTATTTATTTATTTATTTATTTATTAATGTTCCTTCTCTTGTTCTGACAATCTTGTCCTGTGACAACATTAAGAGACTAAGAATAAAGCTTGTATTTCAGAATTACTTTGAAACGAAGGAGGAAGAAGGGATATGGTCTCTTCCCACATCTGAAGTCTGGGTCGAATGTAATATTTTGGGAGCTGAGCTGGAAGGTTTGCTTGTGAATGATTTAAAGCTTTTTATTTAGACACAACTTCTTACATGGCAAAATCTTAATGGGAGACATATATTTTCTTCTAATTCTTACTAAACTGTATTATCTATTCCTTGCTTCCATAACTACTGTTTAACGTTAACCAACAAACTATAAGTTTAATAGCTTTGTGGTTTTGTTTCAATCATGAAAGAATGTGAAGATGTGATCCCCATGAGAGTTTGAGATCTGAATCTGAATTCCGATATACCAATTTGGTAATTACTGATGATATTTCTTGTTTCACCCTTGTGGAAGCAAAAGAACAGAAAGGCAGAAAAGTACTGATCTAATTAGGCTGTTACTGGTCTGTAGAAATGTCTGAAAACTTTGAGGGCATTAGCACCTATCCTTACATGTGGCCATCAAGGCAAGTCCTGAATTCTCTTCCCGTATCAGTGGTTAACCACACTTCATATTCATTTATTCCACTGCTTAAAGTAAATGGTGTAGTTCTGTGTAGGAGCATAATTGTGCCGTTTCTCCTTGTAGAAGTGGTGTTTAGAGTCTGTGGAGGTCTGGGAATGAGATCAAGTATTTGGTTGTGCAGATTTTCCTTTTTAGTACAGTCCCATTTTTGTATGTTTTACGGATAAAAAACAACTTCTGGCTTTCTTTCATTGAGCATAGGAGGTAGCTGCTGGACGGGTATTGTAGAATCTGTATGAGTATTTTAATTTTTTCTTCTACTCCCTACTTGCAGACTATACCCTTAGATGATGCCATAAACCAGTAAACCATTTATTTCTTACAGTTAGTATGGGTCTTCATAGATTTTGACATTATATTGAAAGCTTTCTTTAAATGCAACATAAACTTATTTTGTGTGCATCACAGCAAAGTAGAATTTCTTCTACATTCTTCTACCTTCTGCGCTAACTTAATGTAGACGTTCAGCTTGCAGTTTGTGTCTCAGCAGAGATCAATGCATTTTGGATAACTTTGTGTTTATTAAGAAAAAAACACTAGAGGAAATAAGTATCAACTAAGGTGGAAAAATACATTTGTCCTTGCGTGTTATGTGACTTCATCTGGAATTGATTCTAGAGCCATTAGATCCTCTAATGCAAGAAGTACTCTTTCCAAAGAATTTTGATGTAATGTGTGTAGTATTTTAAAAGGATTTATGAACACGTAAATAGAAGGAAGTCTGTGCTGGTTGCTTGTAGTGTCATATACCTGGTTTTGTTTTCAGTTTGCTGCTGTTAGGGCTATTGTGATTGTGTGCTTCTAGTTCCTGTGCTTATTACTGAGCATACAGGACAGCTGCAGTTGTAATTTCATTGGCAGGTGTGGGTATTTCTGCTGCTTTTTGTGGGAGTTTGGGAGTAATTTTTTTTCTTGTATGAGTATCTGATGCTTGTTTTTTTATTAGCCTGTCACCTCTTGCGATTTAGTCTGAACAGTTGGCACAATACGGCAAATGTTACGCTGGTGAAGGTCATGTGTGTTTATGCTCGTTGTAGGCTCTAGTAAAATATGCTGTCTTAGAGACATGCTGAGCTTCAGTCCATGCTTCATTATCTGACAGCGGAATGTGAACGACGGAATAAAAATGATGTATTTACAGTGCTTTAAGAATATTATTTCAGTCTTTCTTCAAAACTTCTAAGGCTGAATTTAATGAAAGTTACTTGCTAAGCTGAATAACTTTGAAGAGCTCTTTCAAGTTCATGACTTGAAAACAGAGGTTCTTCTAACCTGTTGCAAAATCTTGATCACTTTGGAGTTCATTGTTTTTCTTAATTTTTACTGTTAACAACAGTGTCACCACTTTTACTTTTGGTTTTGATGGAGAATGGTGGTATCGGATACCTTCAAAGCAAGTTCAGAGTTCCATTAAAGCAGCCTTAAAGGGAGAGGTGCTTTCTCCACCCCGTGTTGTTCCCTGGTGCTAGCTCTTCTGAGGTTGTATGCTTAGCCAGATCAGGAAAGGCTTCACTCTGAGGAGAGGCAGGCGGGCAGGATATTTGCTGTCCTAGATAGTGTAGGCTTAAGGCTGATGTGCTTGTGGCAGACTGGAGGGGAATGGTTGAGTCAGCTCGTGGATTGTATGGGTGCTATACTGAGGAATTTTTTTGTTTGATATCTAGAGCTGTCAGATTGTGAGACTTCCTATTTCGATAAGAAAGTGGTGATACTGATACTGTTATAACGAAAGCTGTCGGCAGAAATAACAGTGTTGGTGCCAGAGAGAGCTAATTACTTGCAGTCTACTAAATGTAAGCATTGCATTAAACAAAACAAAACAAAAATATTGCTGCTAGGAAAATAAGATTGAGAAACCATATCTTGGTATTACAAAGGAGCCAGTTCTTCTGTAAGCGATATTTAAGTAGTGAGTACACACTGATGTCAGTATCAAACTCCATTTGAAGGCATGTTGACCTTGATATTAAGATTCCATTGTGGTTTTGTAATTTCATTTTTTACATAGGTGCATAGTAATGTTGAAGTCATTTTTCAGTCACAGCTGGTTCATTCAGGTGGGTTTAACAGTGTGGCTGGCAGCCTGCATCTCTAGCACATTTGCGCACAGCAGGCATGAAACTGAGCAATTTTGGTCTCTCCATTTCTGCCAGTGAGAATTTTAAAATGTGCTGTGGGTCAAGTAGGATTATTGATGTGAGAACAGGCGGCCGGTGGCTGTTCACTTAGCAGCCTTTCCTGGCTGCCCGGAGAGAGGCTGCCAGGCTCAAGGTCCTGGCAAGTGTCAAATCTTGTTATTCCTCAGACTAGACACACCGGAGGTATACAGCTTGCCTGCAGTCCTCCTTCCCTCAACAGCAGCGGAATAACCAATCTTTTGTGTTGTGACTTTGTCTTACATTTCTACTGCCAATGTTTTTATTTTGCCTGTTCCTGAAATTTTAGACAGGAATTAATATAACTTGTTCTTTATTTTCCTAGGGTTCAGGCACAGTTAAATAAGTGGTTTACCTGTGAATAGATCCACATGATTCCAGCGAACACCAAGCATTTTTTGTGCTCTTGGAGATAGAGGGTTTCACTTCAAATATGATACGAAGCCTTTTTGTGCCTTAGGAGAAAACATGCTACTTGGCACAAAAGCTGTTGTGTACTGGTATTTTTTCAACCACAGTGCTGGAGATGGAAATGAAAACTTTCTAGAATGAAAACTGAGAAACTGAGAAATAGGTCAGACAATTTTAAAAATACCCGTTTGCTATTCTGGGAAACTTTAAAGGAGCAAAGAAAAAACCAAACACTTAAAATCTGGGATGTGGGTTTTTTGGACTAAACTAAAAGTAAGCCAGCAGTAGATCATCCAAACATCCACCAAGAAAGGAACAAGGGTCACTCTGTGAGTCTTCTCCTGTGGGTACCTGTAGTCATTGTTCAATCTAAAGGCTGCTTCCAAACTATACCGTCTAATAACTATAGAACTAACTCCCTTTTTTCCTTCCTCCTTCTGCATTGCAGGAGGCTGCTAGTTTGTGTAGGCTTTTAATGCATACTTGGATCTCTGTCATTTGATGTGCTCTTCAAAATAGAAGTGTTACGTGATCCACCAGAGTGAAAATGGTTTTTAAGTTTTGAGATGTGAAAATGGGACAACTTATTGCTTTAATAGAACTTGCTAAAATCACTTCTAGTACTCTAGTCGGGGAAAAAAAAAATAGTTTTGCTAATTCATGACTATTAGATACAAAGGTCTGCTTCAGTGAATGTTTCTGCATTGATTTTTACAGAATTTTGTCTTGTGCTGAGGAAAAAAAAAATCTGAAACTGGGTTTATGTAAAGCAAAGGAGAAGCATGTACCTTAAAGTGGCAGAACTAGTCTAGACTTCTGTAACTGAACGTTGTAATTTGAGTATGAATGCATGTTGGTTTCACGATGAGATTGACATGTCTTCCAGCTGGGATTGAACATCATAACGCTGTGGTATTCCCCGTGCAGAATTTAAGGAATGCCTTTCTTTTGAAATGGTGTGATTTAACACTGGTACGTAGCTAAACTCCACCACACTGCTCTCTCACTCTCTCTCCTCAAAGGAACAGGGGGAGAAAATATAATGGGAAAAAAAAAAAAAGCTTGTGGGTTGAGATGAGGACAGGAAGGTCACTCACTAATCACCGTCATGGGCAAAACAAACTTAGCATAAAGGAGATTAATATAATTTATTGCCTATTGCTAACAGACTGGAGCAGTGAAAGCTAAAAGCAAACTGAGAACACCTTCTCCATCCACCTTCTGCTACCTCCTCCCCCCGTCCAGCGAAGGGGAATGGGGGCTGTGGTCAGTCCCTAACGCTGCGTCCCCGCCGCTCCCTTATGGTCACTCTCTGCCCCTGCTCCACGTGGGGTCCTTCCCACGGGATGCCGTCCTTCCCGAACTGATCCTGTGTGGGCTTCCCACAGACAGCAGCTCTTCGAGAACCACTCCAGTATGGGTCCATGCCACCGGGTCCGTCCCTCAGGACCAAACCGCTCCAGCACACGTCCTGCACGGGCAGCAGCTCCCGCCAGGCCTCCTGCTCCTGCATGGGCTCCTCTCCACAGGCTGCAGCTCCAGCCCGGGGCCTGCTCCCGCGGGGGCTCCCATGGGCCGCAGCCTCCTTCAGGCCTCCTCCACCTGCTGCACGTGGGCTCCTCCATGGCTGCAGCGTGGAGATCTGCTCCGTGTGGTACCCATGGGCTGCAGGGGGACGGCCTGCTCCACCACGGGCCTCTCCACCGGCTACAGGGGAACTTCTGCTGTGGAGTGGCCTGAGCACCTTTCAGACAGACATTAACTGGGAAACATGCTCCAGGGGCTGGTGGGCACTCCAGTCTGCAGGGGAACCTGCATCTCCTCTCGGGTGAACCTGCATGAAAACCGTTTGGTGTGGACATTAGGTCCTCAGCAGCAAGTATTTGATGTACAGCTCTATCCCTATTTGTGCTACTGCCTTGCGTAGACGTAGCCTAAGAGAATTGCACCTAGGGAATCAGCAAGGAAAAATACTGCCATGTGTCTCTTCATGCATGATTTCCTCACCTTTTGTCACCTGAAATGAATATAAAATGGAAGGGGTTCTGTGCCTCACCTGTGTGTAGCTATTTCTTTTGCACAGAGAAGTATAGTGTATTTAAGCTAAGCAAGCTCCTATTTGGTATTAACAGCCTTTGGATCAAATCCTGGAAGAGTGTGAAAGAAGATACACTGATGTTGCTGTAGCTGATATATTCTAGCGGTAATCTTAGCCCAACCTGCCCAGTTGTTCTAACTTTATATCTTAACCCTGAAGTACCATTGCATCGCACCCTCTTGTCTTTCACGCAGAAACACGTTAATTGCACATAGGAAGGTCCAATGAACTGAAGATTGCACATGGGCTGGAGGATATTCTAAAAACAATGTGCTCAGCAGTCATGCATGCAGCACTTCTTTCTTTCACTTAGCCACATGGCAGTGGCACCTGCAAAATTGCTGTTCTGTCCTTTCCGGTAGTTGCCCGATTCATTTTATTGCAAGCAGTTTAAAACAACACCAGAAAAGGAGGTAGTTACTTTCTTAAGCAGTGTGTAGATCTAAAAGAAATAAAATGTCAGATCTCGTCTTTTTTTTTTTTTTTTTTNTTTTTTTTTTTTTAAAGCTGATTAAATCCTGTCAGTTCACTTGTGTAATCAGATTAACTCTCTCAATTTGTGAATTGTAAACTGTTCTTGCAGAGTCATGAGGCTTTTTTTCTTGGCTGTTGTTCTGGAGCAGAGCAGCTGGGATTTAGAAAGCTGAAAACGTGTGTGTGGTGGCTAAAAGTAAGGATGACTCAGCTGAAATTTCTGATGATGTTATGCAGTTGGGAAACTTAAAAGCATGTGGCTCACCCACAGCCTCTCACAGCTGCTGCCTTGTCACGAATGACATAGGAGATCCCCATGCAGACATGATAAAACATAATCGGGCATTTTTGTGTTCTGTCAGTGTTAATTTCTTTGATTTGGCTGTGTTAAGTTTGGAGACGGTTCTTTTATTTTTTTTTTTAACTGAAAAAAAAAGATATGAAGTGAGATGAATTTTTAGCATGCTGTGGAATTACAGGGGAAAAATAACAGCTATGCATATTCTGTTGTGTCTAACCAAGAAAGAAGTCCTAGATTCTGATGGAAAATGGGAGGAAACTGGGGTAGGAAAATATATTTGTTTATGCATTTTCAAAAGAAGTTTCTGGATGAAAAAAAAAAGGTAGAAATTACCACCTTCATACAAAATGGTCAAACTTAAGGGGAAACCTGCTCTGTGATAAAATAACATCTGGTCGGCATCAAATTGCAGTTTTTGTAAGTTATATCTTCCCTTTCTCTTTATATCTATTTTCCTTTGTTTATAATTGTGTTTGAGACTGTTTAACCAGCAGAAGATGGGAACAAATAAGGGTACAAGCGTGGTGTTTCTGAGCAGTGGGCTCTGTGTCCGCCTTTGACATTGGAACAGAGGGGCAGGTGCTACAGCTCCTTTTGGCTCCGTTTCCTCATCTATAAAACGTGGAAAATGGCATTTGTTTTTGTGACACGCTCAGGCTTTATAGATGAGAAGGATTACTGCCATTATGTCCCAGTACTGGTACTGGTGTTTGGTGCAGTTGCAAGCTATGCAGAGAGTCTGAAAAAAATGCAACTGAAAATGACACTGTAGTTAACAAGCCTTCGGGCATGTGACTGCTCAGCTTGGCTGTGTGGCTTTTAAACAGAAACCTGTAAGCTATGCGTTGGCTGTTGAATACTGCAGTCCATTTGCAGGAGCGGTTTGTTTGTATTGCATCCTTCTGTTGGAGAGTCAGAAATACACAGCACTTCAGTGGAAATGTCCCTTGTAATAAATTTTACAGCAAAGCCAGTAATTTTAAGGTAAAATTTCCTGGAAGAGATTTCCGTAATGCAAGCCAATGGTAAATGTGGTATGAAAGTTAATTTTACTAAAAAGTCTGTCATCATAAATAACCACTAATGGAAATAGCAATCACATTTTCTGTGACACTGTAAGTGCCAGTTTTGGTTTGATCATATGGTGTTTTTTCTTGTTTTCAAGAATCATGTTGAGAGAAATAGGGAAACATTGAATTATATTGATGTACATTTTCCCTTTGTTGAGTGGGAAATAGGCTTCAAGGGCAAGTTCGTTCTGCTTATTTCTACATATTTGTATGAATTACCAGAAAGTCTCCACTGGGTTTGCTGCAGACAACTTTGGAGCTGTCAGGCTATTTTACAAATAGTGAAGTGATGTTATCTCATGCTATTCACTCTTACCTTGTGCCAGATAACACTTCCACGCTTAAATTTGGGAATGGAATATATCTGGGTGTTTATATGTATGTGGATAGTGGGAGATGACTAGCATCGTCACCTTATTTTTCTGAAATGATAACATGAAAATCCTGATAAATGCTGTTAAAGATCTCAATTTTTACATTTGAGTGAGTTATCTGTTATGGTAGCTATGTATAGCCAACAAAAGTGACACTAATGGCTTCTTGTGAAGGTTTAAAGCTTCTGAGCTGTGAAAAGTGCAATAAGATCAGATGCATCACAATATGGAGCAAGTCTGATACAAGTATAAATAAATACACAATATGTTACAGAATAAGGCAGACAGCGGTTGCTATTTTTTTTTTTTAAACATACTGAAGTTCTGTACTTACTTTAACTCAATCTGCTTTTTCTCCCCAGGATTGGAATCTGACATGGCACACAGAAAATCCAGACTTCACCCAGTGCTTTCAGAACACAGTCCTGGTCTGGATTCCTTGCTTTTACCTGTGGGTCTGCTTCCCAGTGTACTTCCTATACCTTCGTTGTCATGACAGGGGATACATCCAAATGTCAAACCTCAACAAAGCCAAAACGGTATGGGACTTAAAATCATAACCTATTAAGCTTATATGTATCCCTGCCTGAGCAGGGGCTTGGACCAGATGACCTCTAGAGGTCCCTTCTAACCTTAACCATTCTGTGATTCTGAGCTTATCTTGATTCTGTTCTCAGCTATGTTTTAGCACAACTATTCTTGTTGAACGTCAGTCTCTCATCAGCCTGTGCACACAATTCAACTGTAACCTACTTGTTCTACTTGTGTTTGATTTCCAAGTCTAGTGTTTTTTCTCTTGACCTTTTATCACTAGACTTTCTGAAACTATCATATCAAAAAAGCATGCAAATCATTTGTTAGACCAGTTGGAGAAGACTAATTTGAGGCAAATGAATCTTGAAGCCTTAACTATTAAAAAAAAATATTATCCCATCAGCTTTTTAAGGTATACAGCATACATTTCTAGAACTGTTCTACTTCTACTGTGAAATAGGTACTTAATATTTTCTTAATGTTTGTTTTTCTGTAGAATAAATGAAAACATTTAAGAAAGGCTATAATAACAAGGTGTATTAGAAAGTTTTTTGTCTCTACAGTCTGTTATTCAGACGTGGGATTCCCCAGCTTTCTGCTTCATAATACACTGAATTATAAAAGTACTAAAAGTTATACTTTTTTTTTTTGTTAGTGGGATTCAATAGATAAAACCAAATTACTTTTCTTCCATGCATGTTGTTAAGTAAGATTGTCCAAAAGAGGTGATCTGATTGCGACTCCTCTTATATTAACCCATTGTATGTAGTGTTCATGTAAATATTGTGCTGCCTAATCTGTGTGAACTGATGTATAAAATACACTTTTGTATTGCAGGCTTTGGGCTTAATACTGTGGATAGTCTGCTGGGCAGACCTTTTCTACTCTTTCTGGGAAAGAAGTCAAAATATTTTTCGAGGTCCATTTTTTCTCATTAGCCCTACAGTATTGGGTATAACAATGGTAAGTTCTTCTGTTATGGCCTTTGGTGACCCAAAGCCTTCAGCAAAAAGACAAGTCTTACTCTTATGCACGGTGTTTTCATTCTTTAAGCTACAGTCCTTACATACAGACTTAATCTGTAACTGAACTGTGAAATGTTGACCCTGAAGTGTCTGCTTCCTTTTGATAAAAAGGAAAAAACCCAGCCCAGCTTTGCTTGGTGTGTTGCATGTCAGCACGCAAGCCCAGTGCTAGTTATCTTGCTTTATTTTGGTAGGCTTGAGCTACTGTTCATTTATAACTTCATTCAAGCATAGGGTGGAAGAATCAAGCTGAGAGGACTGGTGAAACCTAGATGATACAAAGTTCAACAGTCTTTTATGAAGCTCAGTGAAGGTGTTATCTTATTACAAAATTTCTTGCATGTAGCATTCTTTAGTGCATGTTTTCTTTGTTTAATGGCATGTTTGATGGTGCCACATGAGGCACATAGGTGTCCCCATCTAGCCTCTTTCTACCTTGGTGCATAAGTATTGTCATCTTTTACAACAGTATCTTTGTAATCTTCTTCTCAAGGAAAATGCCCTGCTATTAATTTATTGGCAGTTGTCCTACATTTATCACAGACTTGGAATAGTAGTGATTAAATATGATATTTGGAGGGAGAGAACGATAACAATAATAATAACAATATCAACAACAACAAAAAGGCAAAAGCCCCAGCAGCCCTGAAACAAACTGACAGATGCAAGACCTGGTAAATAGTTTGTGGTCATTTAATGATGTAGATATCAAACTTTTGTCAGGCTTGTTGTGTGGAAAGAAATCTTTATATTTTGAAAAGAGCTAGTCAGGAAATACTTGGAAAGGATATAATGTCACTATAAGTACATGTTGATTTGTAATGTAAAACTAGAAAAGTAAAGAAATAAAGACTGGCAGCTTTTGACAGTGCATTCGTGTACGTGGTGGTTTGCTTCTGTCATACATATCCCTTTTCTGTTGTCCACTACCTGTCTTTACTGCTCCAGGGAATTTTTTATTTCAATGTATTTTTGCATTACATTTGAAATCTCTGGGTGTTAGAATACCTGGGAGACGCTGGATTTGAAATGCTTAACAATCACATTCTAACATGGTACCTTATATATGTGTATAATGTGGTGTTGTAAAACCTAGCTTGTGAGTATATTTTTATTTTGTTTATCCACAGTTGCTTGCCACGTTTTTAATACAATATGAAAGAATGAAAGGAGTCCAGTCTTCAGGTGTAATGACGATTTTCTGGCTCATCTCGTTGCTATGTGCCACAGTAATTTTTAGATCCAAAATAATACTTGCCTTAACTACGGTAAGTGATTGCTAGCCTCATTCAGTTGAAAATAATCTCCAGTACTGCAGTAATAAAGTAGCTGCTTGCTAATTATGCCAGTCAAGTCAGTTAATGATCCATTCAGTGTACCTTCAGTCCATGGGTTATAAAAGCAAAGCAAGTGAGACTTAATGGCCCTTGTTTTTCAGGTTTTGAAATGCTAGTGAAATTCATAGCGATCGTACTGTAGCAACAGTTGCCAAGAAAGTTCTTCTGGCTGTTCCAGAAAGGGGACACGTCTGCTTGAATAAAATAAATGTCTGTAATGTTTGATATGAAACTGTTCTGGGAGTTTACATCTTCTTCCTGTTGATTATACAGTAGATTTCCTGAAACGCTTCGTTTGATGGTAATGTGGTCTCATATCTGCTGAGACAAAATGAAAGTGTAGAAGTGAAACATTTTTTTGTCAGTCTACTCTATAGTAAAGCCACCTCAAATACCAGTTTAATATGCCTGAAAATGGCATATCACTTTTCTTTCTTGAAATCTTTAAGACATGTGGATTTTGAGAACTTTCAGGCAACTTCTGTCTAGCTTTTGGGCCTGGGTTTTGTCTTTAAGTGTGTGTGTGTCTGTCCGTCCTTGTGCTTTGACTTCTGTGGACTATGCTTTATGTATCAGTACCAATAAATAAAAAAAAAATGGAAGAACTTCTGGAGTTTGAGCACAACAAATTGTAATCTAAATTCTGCTTCTCCGATTCTTATTTTTTTGTGTGCATACTAATAAATTTGCTTTGGAAACTGCTTTCTATCCAGAGCATAAATGCCTTGCTCTTGTGCATAACACCTTGATTTCTAATTGGGGCGTGTTGTGTTGGTACAAAACATGTCTTAAGGAGCATGTCTCTACAGAAGAAATCTATGCTTGTGTATTTATGGCTGTGATCGAGTGAAAACAGAAAGTTGGGAGATTCCATATGTGATATTCTTCATCTCCTCCCCGCTGTCTTTACCTTCCCTTTACCAAAATAGACATTGACTTTAATTTGCAGGGGTGGTGGTGGTGGTGTGTCTAGTGTAATATCTATGTAGGTTGCAGAGTTTACAGTAAGGATCTGTTTTATGTTAATAATAATATGTTGTTTTAAAGAAATTTCTCAAGCCTTTTAATTGCAATATTACCTTCCTTTGTAGGGTGCTGAAGTGGATGCATTTCGTTATGTCACCTTCTGCACCTACTTCATCCTGTTACTTGTACAGCTCATACTGTGTTGTTTTCCAGAACAACCACCTTTGTTTTCTGAGACAGTAAATGATCCTGTAAGTGTTCAGTCTATGCTGGGTATTATAACTGAAATGTTCTGTTCAATGAGTTATAGGGCTATAGTCTCCTAGATGCTAAATAATTCATATTTTCTTGACTTGAGTTTGCAATAGAATGTTCTTTCTGCTCTTTAGTTGGTGGAGCAGAAGATGAAGCCTGTAACATGCAAAAGAAGGTGGGCTGTATTTAAGAAAGAGAGAAAAAAGTGTTTTAGTCATTCCTGAATAGCATTCCTAAAGGTAAAGTCAATGTTACTTATATTCGGTAGTGCTTCTGGCAGTCAGTGGGAAAGACTGATTTGAAATGCTGTCCTCCTGTTCATCTGATACCATTCAGTAAGCAGTAAACTCTTAACGATATGTATTCCCTTCCTGTTGAAGGTGAGGAACAATCTACACCTGGAAAACTTGAGAATCTGGATAGCTGTATTTGATTTGTGTAGGAACCTCTGTTGAGTCAAGCAACAATTTAACTAGATCAGTTGCAAGAACTCTTATCAACCACAGAAATGGCAGTTCAGGTTAGAGGGTGGTCTGAATGTCGAACTTTAATTTTATCTAGACATGATCTTTTTCACACGTGATATGGCACAGATCTAAAGAGACCCATAGGATGCTGGATTATTATTCTGCTTGCTCAGCTCTGAGCTGTATCTTCTGAATCACAGTGGAATGATGCCTGTCACTGCCTGGGGTTTGGTGGATATGCCAAATTTAGAAACCTCAATTCTGTATTTTTTTTTTTATAAGGGGTAATTCTGGTTTGATGGATGTTAGCTGGCACTGACTGACGAAAGAAAGTTTGAAGTGTGTGAGGGGGGAAATAAATGTTGCCTTTTAACTGTGGAAAAGGACCATAACCGGTAGCAGTTACTCAATTCCCCAGTTACTGCCTCCTTCAGTACCCAATGTGCCTGTGATGCATTGTGTTGCCGCAGGCAGTCTGCATGTGTATGCCTGGAGAAAAGAGGATACTGCTGAGTCTTTGGATTCTCTTCGTCTTTGGGTTCTTTGCATCTCATTCAGGGATGAGAAGTATTTGACAGTATACTATGGATTTATGAAAACCTCTTTTGCTTTGATCATGGTTACAATAATTACCAGGTGCTCTGAAAACAGTCATTTGTTTTTGTGTTCCGAGTAGTTCTAGGAGTGTCTCTAGGAAATAAGGCAGATGTTCAGTTTTAACTTTTTGATGAGTGTTGTGTTTGTTGAATGTTATGATAGGAGGAAAAACAAAACGAATCATGTTACTCATTGTTTTATTTCTTTCTGCCAAGCTTTTCCACAAGAGAAATGTTTGTTAGTGTTCAGTAAAATCTTTTTACAAACTTACTTAAACCAAAAGATTACAGTGAATTTTCAAAGATGTAGATGTGATGTCTATAGAAATCAAACATGTTTTGCATCTTGTTTTTCCTTTGTTTACATTATGTAAGTCCAGACTTCTTACAGCGTGTAGTCTTCATTCTATTCTGGCATGAATATCAGTAGGATTAGCAGTTTTTCAGTGTTTTAAAATAATGATATTTCTGATAAAATGAAATGGTTACTACACGATCTAATACAAATATTTTACTATTTTAAACATTTGTTTTATGCAAATGAAGTCCAGTTTTTGGTAGCACAAGATCTAGTTGACTCTTGAATTTAGAGTTTCCGTTGAAAAGTATATTTAAAAAGTACAAATAAAGTTCAGAATATTTTGAATTTTTTATGAAATAGAAAATGTCCTCTGTACTTGCTGAAGTAGAAGTTTATCCAGCAGGAATGTTGAGGTAGCTAAAGGCAGAAAGTACTTCCCCTCTTCTTTTAATTTTTGAGCTTCTCTGAGTTACTTTAAATTTTTTTTATTTGTTAAGTCAGAGTGTTGGATTTGCTTGCAATCATTCTGTTGCAAGTATTTAAATACTATAGAAATGTTGAATTGTTACCCCTTTTCAAAAAGAATTAGCTGCCTCATACTATCATTTTTCCATACAAAATTACAAAAAAAATTCTCACGTGGGGAGGAGCAGAAATGCAGAAGTCTGTTTTGTGTAGCTTGATTGCAACACACTTCAAGCTATAGCTTAATGGAGAAGCCAAGTTATACAAACATGAGTTGAAAAATGCAAATCTTGGGGAAAAAAATTGACTCTGGTTGTTTTAATTGCAGTACTGTAATGATGTTTGGTGAGTTTTGTAGATCGAAATACCAGAGTTGCTCCAATTATAGTTGATAAAAAACATATCAGTTTGTGTGCCAAAGGAGTGGCTGGTTTTAGCATTCTTTAAATGTTGTTCAGAGCAGTGAAAGACGGAAGAGAAATCTCCACTGGAATTTTGCAAGTAAATCACCTTTGGTGCCTTTTGAAATTCTTTCAGCCTCCTTTTCTATTATTTTAATCCAACCAGATTAGGAGAGGATATTACCCAGAAGAGAAGTTTAAAAAGACCGATGTTGCTCTGGATGTAGAACACGAGCTAGCTGTGTAATTTTGTAGGTCTGGATACTTAAGTTTCCTGTGCTTGTTGATGAATGAGTCGCAGGGCTTCTGCGGTTTGTTTTGGGATGCTTTTACTGAGTTTATGATTTTTTATTACTATTATTTGTGTGTCTGTTTTGATGGAATCATAGCGCTTAACTACCAGAACAGTACAGCTGAACTGTTCATTGGTGACTCTAACTCTACCCAAATAACACATTTATGCTCTCATGATAGCATTCCTTGCATTGATATAGGTAGGCACTGATCATGAATTGTCTGGCCTGTGCTGTCTTATAAAATTCCATCAACTACTTGTTGCCTTGTTGATACGGAACACTGCTATTTCTGTGTCCCAGCGGGCTGGTCTGCTGACAGCCGTGAAACTGGACTTTTACCTGTGTTTTCTAAACAAGTTCTCAGAAGCATAAATAACAAGTTTAATAATTTGGGAAGGAAAACAATAATTCAAAAGCATTTTTTCCTGTTTGGTTTGTTTGTTATGTCATTGTATCAGCCACTTTGTGCATGGATTGATTTCTTTTTCTCTCCATTAGAAACCGTGTCCAGAGTTCAGCGCTTCTTTCCTCTCCAGAATCACATTCTGGTGGATCACTGGGTAAGACCAACATGATATGTAAAGCACTGGTTAAAGCTAGATGGCATTTCAGGATCCTACTTTCTGGGCTAAATTAGCAACAGTCATGCAATACTAATTTTGGTTGTTTTGGTTAGTAGTTTTGTAAACAGATTAAATTGATACAATAAAAAAATTTTGATTTGTCTTTTTTACTTTCTAATTGAGGGTCTATGTGATTTTGAATGTTGCTGACATATCTTTATTATGTTTGTCAAAAGAATCAAAAAATTTTATTTGAGAAGTATAAGAAGGTAGAAATTATCTCCTGTGTTTAGAAATTAAGGCATTCAGAATTGATAGCTCTTTGTCCAATCCATTCTTTTTTTTTTGTTAGCTGTATGACTTGATCACAACACATATTCTTGTGCATTTAAACATAGAAACATGGAAAATATTATTAGCGTATATTTGTGGTTGGTGCTTGGCCAGAGTTTCAATAGAAAGCAAGATGAAAGGACTTGCTTTATAAAATTAAAGACTAATGAAGATTTCGCAACTTGGTAGGCATGGGAATATTAGTCACCTGGCTGATTTTCAAATGAGATCACTTTATCCTTTCTTTTATTCTCCCTGAAATTTGAATTCAGTGGTGCATCTTGGATCCTTAGATCTTTTGGTGTCTAATTCTCACAGTAAAGGACAGGAGGAAATACATAGCTAAATACCATTTTAGCATCTGGACCTGTGTTGCTACAGGTGCTAATTATTGCATGCATTTTCATGAAGAGCTGGCTCTGTTTTGGGGCTGGATGTCACTGTCTTATGGCATGTATATGTCTAGTATTCTCAAATATATTTTGTTAATTCTTTCTAATACAGGTTGATGATTCAGGGTTATCGGAGACCTTTAGAAGCTAAGGATTTGTGGTCGTTAAATAAAGAGGACACATCGGAGGAGGTAGTGCCAGGTCTGGCTAGAAACTGGGCAAAAGAGTGGGCAAAGACCAAGAGGTAAGTTAGTTATCCTATCTGTGATAAAGTTTTTATTAACAAATGGAAAGTAGTCAAGAACTATTTTGTTAAGATATTTGTGGATTCTGTGTATATTTCGAAAATGCTGAGAAGGAGGAAATAACTGTGGGGATGTACATGCTGGGCAATATTAGGGAAGATGAAGCTGACTGGTGCTTTGATCCCAGCAGCATGGTTTCTCTGTATTGCTCTGATGGGAGCACCTTTCAGAGTGTTGGACAGGGGAGTGTTGTAAAGGATGTAATGGTCCCACTTGGCTGGTGGTTCGTCTGAGATGTGGAGGTTCAAAAGCTCAAGTTACTCAGCATCTGCTTGGAAGTATTTGTCATATGTTACTAAACCTGCTTCTGCAAGGTTCAAAGTGGCAGCCCTGGATTTGTCTTAAGTGCATACAGAATAGGGACCAAGTGGGGTTATGGTTTTCTTTTTTTATTCTTGTGAGGAGCTGCATCAAGTTTTGCACAGTCTTTCGTAATCCAAAGGTGGCTATTGTAATTTTCCTGTATGGGAGTTCCCCCCTCACACTCCCTGCTCCTTGGGAGGGAATATTTTCACACAAACTTCAGCCATGTAATTTAGGAGCTTGGGCTCCCTCTATAGTTAGTGGAGCCTCAGGAGGGCAGTGCAGGGTGTAAAAGTGAGAAGCTTATTTCTTTCCTTTGACTATGTAGGGAGCCTGATCACCTAAGCAAGATGGCTAAAATTAGAAAGACTGCATGCCTGCAATTTCTATTCTACTTTCATCATCTTTTACTGCATCAAACAGAAGTACCTTTTCATTGAAGGAACAGTGCTTGCTTGCTTCCACAGTGTATTTTTATGTATAGCTTGTCCTCAGAAGTTCGCAAGTACGTAGTTTGACATAAGCCAGATGTGTGAAATAGATGTGTTCAGCTCATTGGGGATGACTTGGCATAAATCTGACTGCAAGCTTTTAACTCCTGTGCTACAGTGAGGCCTCAATTATGATGAAGGTTCAGCATGCTGAATTCTAGAATAATAATGTCCTTTGTTTTTTGAGCTTAATACAGATTACAGCCCTATTCCTCATTCATCTGGACTGCTATAGGAGAGATTCACCAGGAATGCTAGCTATCCCTACAAAGACAACCATTTCTGAATGGCCAGTTCATCTAGCTATGGTTGTATAATTAAAAAGATAGTTGATTGACAGTAAAACCCGGTTAAAGTATTAAGAATTGCAGTAAACAGTGTCCCTGTTGCTAGGACACTTGCTGTTGCTAAAATGAAGAATGATGTAAGAGGCACAGGCCATTGAGTTGGCTAATATCAGAAGCTGTTAAAAACAGCCCAGTTGAAGTGAATGTCTCATTTGTATACAGTACATTTTTCCATTTGGTTTTATGCTTGAATAAAGGCTATGTTGTATACCTTCAATGTATTTTAACTGTTATTTCAGGCAACCATTAAACATGTTGTACTCGTCCAAAAAGCAGCAAAAATCAAGCGACTCGAATGGTGATGTGACAGAAGAGGCTGAAGCTTTAATTATAAAACCATCTCAGAGGAGCTCTGAGGCATCTTTGTTCAAGGTGTTATATAAAACTTTTGGACCGTATTTTCTCATGAGCTTCCTGTTTAAAGCAGCACATGATCTCTTGATGTTTGCAGGCCCAGAAATTTTGAAGTAAGACCTATTTACTTTCTTATTGAATTAAAAGTATGTGGACAGATTTTTAAGTATGCTGGTGTTTCAGTCAGTCACCAAGCTGCTTTGCTTCTAGCTAGATCAATAGAGTAGAGCTGTCATGCAAGTTGTCATGCACACAGATGATTTTGGTCCATTGGTTTTCAAATTATAATGTCATACATTAAATGTTTGACATTATAGGTTCAGTTCCCTTCCAACATTAGGAAGGCCAGGCAAGAGCATAATCAGCAACATCAGGAGAATTAATTTAATTCTAACCTGTGATGCTTGTGGGACTGCTCAGAAGTCTAAAGGTTTTTATAACCACAAGTCACAAGTATGTGAAGCAACACTGAGCTAAGGCGGTAGGAGAGATTGTATTGCTTTAAGGTGAGAAGTAGTGAAACGACTCTAAGTAGCTGCGTTTTAGTTGGAGGAAATATAAGACTTTTCAGTATAGCTTTGAAAGAATGCTGTGCATAAATGGCATGTGGTATTTTTATGTTTTAAAGTAGTACATCGTTAGCAGGAAGGGGTGATGTGTGCTAGTATAAAATGATGTCTAGTTTCTATTTAAGTCTGACACTTGGGGTGCTTGCATGACCCATGTAATGTAAGGAATAATCAAAGTTTGTAACTCTGAAATTGCCTTTTGATTTGCATACATCAGGAATGCTAATTCCTCTCTCCACAGATTGCTGATCAACTTTGTAAATAACAAAGGTGCCCCAGACTGGCAGGGCTACTTTTATACAGGGTTGCTGTTTGTTTGTGCCTGTCTTCAGACACTGATCCTTCACCAGTATTTTCATATTTGCTTTGTAACTGGAATGAGGCTCAAAACAGCTATTGTTGGTGTCATCTATCGAAAGGTAAGTGTTTCTTCTAAATATATGATGATACCACTCAGTGGCTGTGAGAATGCACCGCTTAAGTCTGAGTAAATAAAGTTGTTAGGAATCAGCCCAGCAGAGTCTCCTAGCTCTTAGTAGAAGTAAGAGAGCATCTAATTTATAAATACAAAGCTTGGAGATAGAACAATTCTCAAATTTACTGGTTGAAATTCTGGCACCTTTTCCTTACCACTGGCAAATAAGAAACCATGTCTTATTTAGACTGGGGGTGAAACTGCTTCAATTTGTGCTGAAATTAAGATGCATTTACACAGCTTCATTTGTGACTTAACAGGCAGTACCGCCTTGTCCTAGAGTAAGCTGGAACATTTTAGAAATCTTTGGACTGGTTGCTGTGTGTGAGAAAAATGTGTGACAAGAAGCGAAGATTCCTCTTCTTACACTTAAAAACAAAAGAAGCAAGCAGTCCCCATGCCCCCACAAGCAATAAAAACACCAACTGACTCTAACCACGAATACCTGTTTGCTATTTTTAATTTAACCCAAGTGCTTCCATCAACACAGCTTGCATTTTGTAAGATGTGCAGGGTAAACAGAATATGAAGCATGAAAAGGACTGCTTGTAATTTTAAAGATGAAGCTTTGTAAAGCAATTTCAATTCAGTGGAGAAAAAGCAAATGAATAGCTCTTTTTTTCATGTTGTGTGTTTTTTTTTTTTTTAATCTGCACCTAGGCCCTCGTTATCACAAATTCTGCCAGAAAGACTTCTACTGTGGGTGAAATTGTGAATCTAATGTCAGTGGATGCTCAGAGATTCATGGACTTGGCAACCTATATAAACATGATTTGGTCTGCACCTCTCCAGGTGATACTAGCACTGTACTTACTGTGGCAGGTGAGTATTGTATCTGTTGTTTGCTGTTTTGACTTTGGCAATGTGTTGCTTCCTATGGTCGTGACTGTAGAGAGCTGTTGTTCCGATCACTAGAGTGTTTACAGTAGCATGGAGCAAATGCTGTTCAGAATTCTTTCAGAGCTACTTTTTTCACAGCTGTCAAGAAGGAAGGCTTTGAATTTGGACAACCGAGTGCATGTGGGGAGGATGCAGGTGGGAGCTATTCATTTCAGGGGGACTGCAGCACCTACAATATCTCATGTGTCATTTGATTGAAAGAAGAGTGGTCATAGTTCTGCACTCTGAGAGTCATCGTATGAGATGCATGTTATTTCTAGTCCAGATAGTCACCAGGCTGACTCTTCCCAGTTCTTACTGTCAATCAGAAGGATAATGAAATGGATCAAGAAGTTGGTTATTCCCTGCATGGTTCTTTACTTCAGAACAAAAGATAAATGTTAAAATCCACCCCCCCTCCTCGAGAGACTGAGAGTGAGATACACTTCTGTATGGAGGCTACATATGTATGTCTAAGTTTCAGAAATCTAAGCACATAAACATCAGTTTAAGTGGCTATTTGATCATATTCTTTCTCCCCTAAGCTGCTCTTGAAAAGGGAGGAAAGTGCTGAAAAGATATTTCAGAATGCTTTTCTGCACCACATGCAGTGGATTGACTGAGGATCTTGAAAAATGGTGTTGAATAAATGTTTACAACTGGGTATTTTTCTCTTCAGAATTTAGGTCCTTCTGTACTGGCAGGTGTGGCTGTCATGATCCTTCTGGTTCCCATAAATGCTGTGATGGCAATGAAGACAAAAACCTATCAGGTAAGAGGCTTTATATATGTGACAGTGCTTTTAAGAAACTTGTTCTTTGACTTGTTTTTGAGGTGTGTCCCCTACCTATTTATAGCTTAAAAAATGGGAAGGGATGGAAGGGTCAGAGATGCTGTGTATACAGATTAAATACAAACTTATGTATTTTTCAGCCTTACTTCTGTACATAATGGTCTAAAAATTTTGCAGCAGTTAACAGCAAGGTAGAAGATTAACCAGCTTCATGAAATGCCTGATGTTTGGATTGGAATTAGTTTAGTTTTTAACTTGCTGCCTAAGAACTCAAGAGGAAACTTGGACTACTGTCTGCCTAATGAACGTTAAAATGAGCGAAATATTTACATTTCCAGGATGGTGGTTGCAGTGTTGGTGTGCCTTTTTTCGCTGTTTTTTTTTTTTCCGGGTGGGATGAGGAGGAAGGAGTCTCAGTGGTTGGCTCTTCTTGGACCCTAGTAGATTTTATTTAGAGAGGGTCAGTTTGTTACAGAGAGTGCACATAGGTAAATCGAGGCTCACACTCTCATGTGCTCTGTTGCAAAAATGACCTCCAACAGCCCCACTACTTGCTTTCTGGTAAAAACTTCACTAATAGCTGAGTTAAACACATTTCCCCTGACATTTGGTAATTTATTTGAATGAAACATTTTAACTCTAGATGTTCATCAGAATGTACCACAGCATTTGGCTCTTACATGGGTGAAGTAGGAATACATAGCCTGTCACAGCCACGCTGCCACTGGTAACAGCTGTCTGAGATAGCTGTCCTGGTGCAGTCTGCTAACTCTGCTGGGTGCTGAGTCAGAACATCGTTTCAGCTTTGCTCAGCCCTCATTAAAATACTTTCTTCAAAGGTTTCCTTCTTCATAATGGTTTGTATTCTTACTGCTGAATAGAAAACTTTTTGCCTTCGTATGCCGTCAAAAAGCATTGGTAGTGCTGAAAATGAAGCAAAACCAGGTTTTGTCTAAGGTTAGATGCAAATTGCACATCACTGAAGCTTGGTTAGAGTAGCATATTTTTTAACTGCATGTTGTAGTTAAGAGGAACCTGAGCCTTGAGGCTCTCTGATGCAGAGCTAATCACACTTAAACCAGTACCGCAATTGTTTTGATCTTGGCTCAGATTTTTAGTTGTATGAAGCATTCTTTTAATTGGTTTAAAATGTTGTGTTAATTCTGCATATTTGTTTATTCAGTTAGTGTCTCAGATTTCCTGCTTGGGAACCTAGTAAGCTTTTGATGATAATGAGGTAAATTTTGCCATTGCAAAATAAAAGCTGAGAACTTTGTGGATCTGCCAAGTATTGTTCTCTGCTAATTATTTATTGCAATGTTGTTTTTAGGTGGCGCAGATGAAGAGCAAAGACAACAGAATTAAGCTAATGAATGAAATTCTCAATGGGATTAAAGTTCTGAAACTTTATGCTTGGGAATTAGCCTTCAGAGAGAAGGTGTTAGAGATCAGACAGAAAGAGCTCAAAGTCCTCAAGAAATCTGCTTACCTTGCTGCAATGGCTACCTTCACTTGGGTTTGCGCTCCCTTTTTGGTAAGTGAAACAAATTTGGAGGTCTGTTCTCCTGTTTGGGATTATGCTTTCCGAAGTAGTTCTTGAAAACTTGTTTTGTTTTTGTTTTTTAATGCGTGGAAAAGTAGGAATACTTCCACAGCCATGGGAAACTGAACACACGTATCTTTAGTTCTCTATGAAAAGGCACTTCTATTTTCTTTTGATCTTAGTAAGAGAACTTAGTAAGATCCAAGTTGAATGTATCTTAGAAGTTAATGACTGAATTACTTAAATAAAAACCATTTCTCCCTACCGCTTCTACTTTTGCTGGTATACTTGAGGGACCTAAGATTAAAAGCACTGTCAGATTAAGAAGAGATTACTGGTGTGCACAGTGCCCTCCAGGTGGTAGTTGTGCCTGACAGTAGAGAAGGAGTTCCCTTGTTTCAGCATGTTTCTGAAAGCAGCAGATCCTTGGATAAGAGTCATAGATCAAATGGAACATTGCACACCATGTGTGCCTCTGGCCTGGGTTCTCCCCACATCTATTTAAGAACAACGGGGAGAGGTAAAGCCATTGCGTAGCCTGGGATTGCTTTAAATTCTTATTTTAAAAAAATATTCTTGATATGTGAAACATCTCCACTGTGTTTTGTGGGTAGCTTACATTCAGACTAATAAAAGGAAGAGAGGGGTGAGATCACATCAAAATTGCTTCAGACCCTTTTAGAACAATGGGCCATTGCTCTTGTACACAGAAGCAAATAGAAGCCATGACTACATTAGGATAAAATATGTGCTGTTCTAGTTGAAGGTGTTTAAATATACTTTCCAGTCTCAGATTCCTTCCCCACAAATGTTGTTAGTGTTTACATTATGTTCTGGGCATGATGAAAGACAGAAGAAGCAGTGCCCTGGATAGGAAATATCAGCGGCATTCTTAAGCGAATGCTTTTCTAAAAGAAGTCTGAGATGGTTTTAATATAAATACATTATTAAATGAAGTTTCTAAATAAAACTGCATGTGGACTCCTTAATGCTGTTCTTCAGAGTCTGAGAAGATGAATTCCCCTAAAGAGTAGTTCTGTTTCAGTGCACATTGTGAATGTGTGGCAAGGTCCTGAACCTTAGTGGGTTTGCCACTGGGACAGAATTGGTACAGCCCAAAGTGTAAAGATGCTGTTTAACATGCTGTTTCCCAGATTTTTATTCTTTAATATGTACTCTTCTAAACTTCTGATTAAAGAATTATGCAGGTGCCTACTTGAAAGCACTTTTGACATGCAAAATACTTTATTTCTTCTACTCCCTCTCCTATTTCCATGGCCAGGGCTCTTCAACACATTGTTTAATAATGGTGTCAGGAATCTATTCATTGTGCAGTACCTCCCATGCTGCTGTCTGTACTGATAAGGGTGTATTTCAAACTAATTGCTGGTAACACAAGAGTGTAGACATGCTGCTTCTGAAGGTATTCTTTGGACCCTGTCTTGTTTCTGATCTCCGTGGGAGGGTTTTCTCCTTGGGATATGACTGTCCAAACTGAGGATTGTACAAACAAGCTACTGTACCAGGCACAGCTGAGTCAGCCACTATATGAAGAACAATACATGTCTTCACAGCAGTCAGATTTTAAACATAAATACTAATGTCTTAAGTGGATGCTGTACTTAGACGAGGCTGTTCTGCAGGCATTTGAGCTAATCATTTCAAGTCTTGAGGGAGAGGGTCGCCAATGGTTAGCCAACCTTGTTTTCTTGTTGTGTCAATCTGTGGCAAAGAGTTGTTGATTCGTGTTATATACTGAGGTATGAGTGTTCCTACCATGGAAGAAAACACCGTGAAGGGAATAGATTTGAAAGTGAACATTTACTGTGACTGGGAAGGATTGTGCTGTTTTTCTTTGGCTTAACTTAGTTTAGTTTTATTATAGTTTAATCAAAGTGATTTTTAAGAATGTAAATAAGTGTATGAAAATTATTTTTATGTTTATAACTTATGATTGATGATAACAATGGTTCAATGTCATTTTCTTGTTCAGCAGGGATCTTAAGCTTTTCTGTTGTGAACTTTTAAGGTACTCTAAGGCTTCATCTTTATAATGCAGTAACAGTTAAAGTTTCTTACAAAATCTATCCATGATAAAGAGGGCTGTACTTTGCAATCTAGGGTTGTGGTGCTCCCTACAAAATATAAAATGAGCTAGCGTTGGGGCATTTCTAACTTTCAGTCTATGTGTTACTGATCCTAGCGTCTGGTACAATCGGGAGTGACTTCTTTCTGAAAGAGAGCAGAAACAAAGGCTAGAGATCATTCCTCTCCTTCACTTCTGCAGTGTGACCACAAACAGCCTGGGACATCTGTAGCTTCACCCTTGCTATGTGAAGAAACTGAACACTTGACACCTTCTCAGATGTTTTCCAAGAGGCACCATCAACTTCTTTTTTACAACAATACATTTAAATCAGATGTTTGATTTGCAAAAATTGTTAGCAGGAACAGGGAATTTATCAGAGCATTGCTCTTTCTTTGATTTGTAGATCTCTGATTTTGGTTGTCAGACTGTATGTTTCTTGAGTTAGTGGCTTAAAAAAAGATTATCCTAATCATAACCATTACACTTTGTGTTTCAGGTTGCCTTGTCCACATTTGCTGTGTACGTCAAAATAGACAAGAACAACATCTTGGATGCTCAGAAGGCATTTGTATCCCTAGCTTTATTCAACATCCTCAGGTTTCCATTGAACATGCTTCCTATGGTTATCAGCAGCATAGTAGAAGTAAGTTTTCAGTCATTAACAGGCTTTTCTGTGCAGAAATAGTCATTGGGTGGAAAGATTACATTTGTGTGCTTAGAGAATGTCCACTGGTGAAATTCAGTAACTACAGTAAAGGATCTTTGAATTTCCTGTGTACTGAATGCTATACAAGCAAAATTATCAAACCCAGGCACTGTAGGTGGGTGTTCCTGAAATCAGTGATTTGGGAAATGCAAGTTTAATGATTGTCTAAGAGACAATACAATGATTTTAAGGAGGGATGTGTAAAAATGATGAAATGTATACATGTTGTAAAACACCGCTCTTAAATATAATGAGCAGAGTATAAGATAGTTTTACATCTCTTTCCCATGTAGGCCAGTGTCTCCTTGAAGCGTCTTAGGGTGTTCCTATCTCATGAAGAGTTAGATCCAGACAGCATAATCAGGGGTCCCGTCACAGATGGTGAGTTTCTTTTGCTGTTGAAAAAGTTTGTGCAGGTTTTGGGTGGCTCTGCAGTGTTTATTCTGCTTTCTGTAACAAATGTACTGCATTTTACTGGATTTCACTGATTAATTTCAGCCGGAAAGCAGAAAAGGGAGTTTGTAAAAATGAAAGTTATAGAATTTCTATCACCTTCTCAAGTGTAGTTTCTCTCTTCTCACCAGCTTCTGTCCAAACTAGAGGATGACTGCATCCAGACACAGATGCTCACTTCAAAAATGACTTGTTAGACAGTTTCAAGTGTACCCATTTAAAAGTTAAGAGGATGATGATTAACACTGTCCCCAAAACCACCTTTCTGGAGAAAAGCAATCGTATACCACTTCAGCACCCTTGAAAGAGAAAGGATAAGTCCCACTTCTGACAAACGCCTCCACTTTATCTTGCACAAAGAGCGTTACTCTGAGCTGTACTACATCTAGTATTGCTGCTGTGGTTATACAGAGCTGTTTAGGAGATAGATGAGAATGAAAAGCTAACACCCTTTTGTCTTGTGAAATGAAAATTGACTTAACTATGTCAGCCATTTCTAAACAATTTTTCTTACTTCCTTTTTACAAAAATAGTGAAATCCCCGTCCCTCCCTCTCATGTGGTTAGCTGAGCTCTATATCACTTTAGTCACGTGGTTTTCCTGTAAGCAGTCATCGGCTGTATTTTTTTTTTCCACCTTCCTTCTGGGAATATCTCCTCCCCTTTCTTAGATGATAACCAGGAATACTTCACTCACAAATCTTTAGTGGGTTTAGTGGATTTTTAAAATAAATTTTGTCCATGATGTGTTGTACTAATTCAAACTTATATCTAGTCTAAGTATTTATTGCCTACTGGACCCTCTGGACTCGCTCTAAAGAAAAAAAAAAAAAAAAGTTGCCCAGGAGGAGGTTGTGGATGAACACTCCTTGGCAGTGCTCAAGGCCAGGTTGGATGGGACTTTGAGCAACCTGGTCTAGTGGAACATATCCCTGCCCATTGGCAAGGTGGTTGGAACTAGATGAGCTTTAAAGGCCCATTCAAACCCAAATTGTTCTGATTCCCTCAACAGCATTTTTGGTCAAAGTTATTTTATTTGGTAGTTTGACTTCTTTTCCCCTATTATTCTTATGGTAAGCCAGCTTTCCACATAGAAGTAGCAGTTTAGCTAATGTTCCCCTTAAAGCACAAGTCAGATTGAGGCTGCTTAGTTTCTTGAACTGACTTTGCAGTACTGCAGTGGAGTTGCAGGGTAAAGGAGGAGATGGTTGAATTAGTCAGGATCTTACAGCTGACATTCATGTACTTCCTGGTTACTAAATAAGTGCAACTTTGGAACCTTTGCTGTTGTTAGACTTACTATTGGTATGTTTATTATTCTGCTTTGACTGATAAACTCAGAACACAAGCTTTTGGTAAGCAGTGGGTTATTGTTCTGCTACAAAAGTAGCTTTATACCTCTGCTTCTGTGTGCTTAGATTTACTTCTGTGGCGTGATCCAGAGCATACAGTTTAGCTGCTTGCATTGACAGTTGTGTAAATACAAATTTTCTGTTTATCAGCTGAAGGAAGCATTATTGTAAAGAATGCAACGTTTAGCTGGTCCAAAACTGATCCTCCTTCACTGAATAGGTAAGAATTGGTACCCTTTGTTCCACTCTGTAGTTGTGCTGAACCATAAATTATCTGTATTTAAATTAGAAAGTCTATATGCAGAAGAGTTTGTTTCCTTAAAGGAACAGGAAAACAAATAACATTTGCTTATTTATATTTAAATAAATATATAATATTTACACTATATTTTTATATTTTATATTTATGCATATATTTATATATTATATATACAATTTATATATAATAATATATATTTAAACCAGGGGCTTCATGAACTAGAGGAGTTTACAGAGTATGTTGAGTTTGGAATACAAAGGGGAGTAGCAAGAGGTATAATGGAAGGAGAGAAAGTTTCAGGGATTTCAAGCTCTTGCTACAGGCTGCAGATGGGATGAGCTCCATCTAGAGGATGCAGCTAGGTTGTCCCCTCTTAATTATCCCTAGTTCCTTACGTTTGCACTATGTCCTCAGACTCTGCCTTTAAAAATCCTGTCCTGTCTGAACTGTAACAATCCTTGATTCCCTTGCTGGAGGAAACCAGTGAAGAACAGTGTACACAGTATGACTAACAAAGTAACTGGGGTGATACAGATACAAGCCACGTCTTCCCTATGCTGTGCCCCCTTCCTTAATTTTGGCTGCTTTGGGGTTTTGAAATGCATGTCCTTTGTGACAGGGATGCTGTTTGGGGAGCATCCATCTGTATTTACATTTCTGTTTACAGAACATTTAAGAGAAATATTGGAAGTGACTATGTTTTTTCTTTTTGACTGATTACATATCAAGATGCTATGTCCTAAGTATAAGAAGAGCTGGGCGCTTTCTGAAAGAAAGGTTTGCATTTTCAAATAGTTTAAGTTCATGTGCTGTGTCAGCATTTGCAGTGGGTGTTCACATTGCATCTGGCTTTATATGGACTGTTCAATAGATTGTTTAACTACTGGGATGTGCCAACAAGCAAGGCTGAATTATGTGCACTTTATTTCAGCATTAACTTCACCGTTCCTGAAGGCTCCCTGATAGCTGTTGTTGGTCAAGTTGGCTGTGGAAAGTCTTCATTGCTGTCTGCGTTACTGGGGGAGATGGACAAAAAGGAAGGCTATGTGGTTGTCAAGGTGTGATGTGTCTGAAGAATTGTTCAGCTACTTGGGGGTATTGCCAGAGGGATTCTAGACTTGCAAGTGATGTGAAGAAGGGAGGAGAGCCTTTCAAATAAATGCATGTGTAGCCTAATTTCCTAGCGAACTATTTATGCCTTAGCCTACATTCTCTTTGTTAAGTGTTGAGCCAACAACTTCTAAATCTGTCAGTTTCAGATTTGGCCAAATAGAGAGAATGGTGGAGGTCTCTAAGATAAGTATTCTGTTGAGTCTTGCTGGCAGCCAGGTATGGGGGAGGGAGACCCTATTACACATAATACCATTCCTCCTCATGCTGGAGTAAGTCATACCTCTTTAGACATCAGAGAGTTGCAAGGGGTGAGGGTACAAACATGGGAAAAGCTGTTTTTTAAGAGCAAAACAAATAAATATGTTACATTAAAAAAAAATGCACATTTGTTCATCTCCAAAATTGTTCTGGAAAAACTAAAGTAAGTGAGAACTGAATCACTGTTTATCAGTGCAGACAGAGAAGGCAGAACTATTCTTCAAAGCAAAATACTGTGCAGCAGATGAGTCTCTTCCTTTGAAATGACTTCTTTTATATAAAAACAACTTCCCCTACATTCAGTAGAAATCTCTTGGCAGGGATGCATTTGTTAAACACGTCTGCATTCCAGATTAAATTGTTTTACGGTGAACACCATTTATAACTATATGAAAAAGCAAAGCCATAATGACTTTTGACATTCAGTAATTGTGTAAATACTCTCTAAACAAGTGTTTCCTCTAAGTTTATGTTGGAGAATCATGTTTTGTTTGAAGTCTTATTTTCCACCAAAACGCTTCGTTACATTCACTTGTAGAGAGGATTACAAAAATAATATATTGGAGGAGGCACTACCCCAAGAGCACACACTGCTTGTGTGGTTCCAAAATGACCATAGGCAATTTGTGAGGTAATTAGCACTGCCAGCCTCACAAAATCCTGCTGTGCTTTGACTTCATGTGCAGGCTTTTAGTGTAAAGTACTGAAAAGGAACTTTATTTTTTCTTGCAGGGCTCAGTAGCATATGTTCCTCAGCAAGCCTGGGTCCAAAATGCAACTTTGGAAGATAATATTATCTTTGGAAGGGAGATGAATGAAAGCCGGTACAAGCGTGTGATTGAGGCTTGTGCACTTCTGCCTGATATAGAGATTCTTCCTACAGGAGACAGAACAGAAATAGGAGAAAAGGTATTTAAGTACCCACTCTACCATAACAGTACTGTTGCTTGTAGATAAGGCCATGTGACTTCTGTTCTACTTTCTCTTAAAGCTGTATTGAATTGAAAACATTCAGAGTAGAAATCCTCTAGAGTAAGAGGAAAATTTGAAGAGTAAGTAGTTTCTTTGTCTGTAACACTCAAAGGGGAGGAAACCTTTTCTCAATTACAAGAGCAAAAGCATTTTACAATGCCTGTTTTTAAGGAACTCTGAATTGCCATGGTCATAGAGCATAAAAATATATGCAAACAGGAAGAGAAGAATCTTCTGAACACTTCAAGTGGGGTGGGAATCCGTGTTTGTTTGTTTGTTTTGTGCTTTTGTTGTTGTTTTAAATGAAACAATACCCAAAGTGGCCGTTGGTTGCAAAAGTATGTGCAGCGTGGGATTTAGAAACTTGCCTAAATGATTTAGTGCTCTGGTGTGCGAGCAGGACCAGGTGTCCCCTAAACACGTGGCCAGCAGTATGTATGTGTATGTAACCTGCTTGGCATTCTGCTAAGCCGATGCTCTCTAGAGGATAGGAAGGGGATATGCAGGGATATGTGCTGACTAGTTCTAGATGGGGTATAGCTGCCAACCGGCAGCCCCACGTCCAGATGGAAGCAACAGCTTTTACAGGAAATTTTGTGTGGTCAGCAGGCCAACCAAATTGTAGGGTGTGCTCAGAATTTTTTCATTAGATCAGAGGCAGCACTGCAGAAATATGACTGAGACGAAAAGTAGCCTTGGAATGTACAGAGTTAGGTATGTCTGGTCTGGGTTAATTCCTTGCAAGGCTAGTAAACAACACTTTTTTTTTTACTAGCCCCTCATTGACAGCAATAACTTACAGACATGCTTCTTTCTAGGAGGGGATTTTGACTGTGATTGTTCATGCTACAGTAGTGAAATAATTTGTGATACAGATCTGTTTTATACAATGCTGAAACTTCTCTGATTTGCATAAATCTCTCGTGACTTTTGTCTTTCACAAACTACAGCAAGACATCTCTTTTTAGCTGTAAGTAAAAGATCTTATTTTCTTGTTTCCTCAGGGTGTGAATTTGTCTGGAGGACAGAAACAGCGAGTCAGTCTTGCTCGGGCAGTTTACTGTAATGCAGATGTCTACTTATTTGATGATCCTCTATCAGCTGTTGATGCTCATGTTGGGAAACATATTTTTGAAAAGGTTATTGGACCAAAAGGAATCCTGAAAAATAAAGTATGTAATAACATAATAACTTGTCTCTGGGGAATTATTTGTTTTTCTTTACTGAGTTCAAATGATTCCAAGTTTGACAAGTTTCATCTTCAGAGTTTGGTTTTAAACATCAGAAAAATGGAAAGATCCTTCTGAGATTTTTTTAAAGGACTTTTATTACAAAAACTCAGTGTTTTATATAATACGCTCTGGTTTCTCTAATTCAAAATTCTGTGAAGGAAAAGTCAAAAGACAAGGACAGTTGTTTTGCTTAACAATGCTGTATGCCAGTGCATAGTTATTACTGTATTATGCACAGAATTCAAGCTGCGAGAACAGAAATTTAACCGTTGTATTTACTTGTTCGAGATGTTAGAATAACTTTTTTTTCTTTTGCTATTTAGACACGGGTTTTGGTAACCCACGCAGTCAACTATCTGCCTCAAATGGATACAATTCTGGTAATGACAGATGGAGAAATTTCTGAGATGGGCTCTTACCAGGAACTGCTGAAGCAAGATGGAGCTTTTGCGGAATTTCTTCGTACGTACGCTAATGCTGAACAAAGCATGGAGACCAGCGGTAAGCTTACAAATAAATCCTCTTTTGGATAAGCTGATAAGTGGCATGTTAAGGGAGTCATGGTAAAGGAAAAATACTGGTTGTATTGGTTGTGGAAGGAAAATTAAAGGAAACTGCTATTTCTTGTGATGTACCTATAGGTAGAGGCATTGAAGGTTGTGTGATTAAATACGCATTCTTTCTTAAAACTTAACAAAATGTGGGGCAGTTCTGTAGTGGAATTCCTCTCAGAGCAAAATTAAAATGGTTGTGAGGTCAAGTAAGAGTCAACTGGGATTTATATACATTTCCCTCTGCTTCTTTATGCAGATAATTCCTTTGGGGATGGGGAGGAGGAAGAAGCAGCTCATTTGTCTTGCTGACACCCCTGACTCTTGCTTCTGCTTTTCAAACAGCTGTAGAGCTGTACTGGGGTAGGATTTTTTTTTTCTCCTGCAGATAGATATGGATTTTAATAGAGGAACTTAGTTGCCTCCAGCTTGTTCTCTTCAGTGGCTTGCCTGTGGTGATTTCCTGATTCTCTTCCACATACTAATGTGGAAGTGTGGTGGGTGTTTGCCAGGGTGCTTGCACTGTGCTGACTGGGGTGGAGTTGTTGGTATGTGCTTGAGGCCTGTTTGCTAGCAAATACCTGTTGCTGAAGGCTGAAGAGGAGGCTTTCCAGAACAAGGAAGAGACTGAGCCCACTTTTCACCTTCTCCTTCCATTTGGAAAACCCTTGGTTCCTATTCATTCCCTAGAGGGGAAAGCAGAGGCATTCTTTAAGTGTGCTCCTCAAATGCCTGTCAAAGGAAAAAAACAGAAACGGTGCCACATTTAGCTGCCCCGGTGAAGCTGTGAAGCACTGAAGATGTGATGAATGGCTGCCTTTGGCAAGGAGCTGCTCCTGAAGTTCATGTAAAAGTGCATTGTGTGAGGGCTATGAAGGTCTGCTTTATTCTCTGAAGCTGTCCTCTTCTACCCAGGCTGGCAACACAGACTGCACTTGGAGGCTGTGGATGAGCATGGCAGTCTGTCTCCTGGATGTGCAAGGCAGCATCTTCTCCTGGCTCCCTTGCACACATCCAGCTCCCCAGCAGGGAGTTTGATTTGAGGTTGATGTGTTGAGCCAAGGCTCAAGGTCAGGATGCCCTGCTGTAGGCTAGCTTTCACCTTGGAAAGGTCACCTGGTACGTGTCAGATTTCACTTTGCAAATTGGGATGCTGGTTTGGGAGAACGCTGTCTATGAACAGCAATTGCTGTATGGCTGGGGCCTCCCGTTGTGAGGAATATTGTGGGAAGAGATATTATGGAAACAGAATCTGGCTGCCGCTGCTCAGGGACTGGCTGGACATCGATCGGCTGGTGGTGAGCAAATGCATTGTGCATTGCTTGTTTTGTTCACTTTTTTTTTTTCTTTCTTACTAAATTTTCTTTATCTCAACCCACAAGTTCTTGCAATTTTACTTTTTTTTTCCCCCCGATTCTCTCCTCCATTCCACTGCGGAGGCAGGGAGTGGGCAAACAGCTGCCTGCCCAGTTAAACCACAACAATTTGCCTCCTTTAATAGCCTTGTTCTTTTAGCCTCTTTTCCCCTTTCCTTTGAACCCTTTCCAAGTTCGTGGTGGTTGTTGAAGTCCTTTACATGAAACTAAGTTACTTTCCTTTCCCATTTCAATACCAGATCTTCTCTTGGAAAGTGAGCCAGTGCTTTATCTTTCGCTATGTTTGTCTGCAGTTGTCTAACACCAGGCACTTCAGTATGATCCTGGTGATTCGGAAAGGATTGCCATATCACAGCAACTTGTCTGTTTGCAGCAAGTTGTTTCTCAGCTTTGGTTGAGTGATCTTCTGCCGATGGTAAAAAGTGAAAAATAGGAGCATTATTTGTCTGGCTCACAGGGATAATATTAATATTTATCAGATGTGTAAAAGGCTGCTAAATATTATTAAAAACAGCAATTTATTGGATAAATGCAGAACAATCTGTGATGGGAGCCAGCCTGAGCTAGCTGGAGGGGAGCTGCACACCTGCTTTATAGAGGGAGGACTCCACAAGAACACTGGAAACTGTATCTGAAGCTACATGTTGGCAGCCTGGAAACACTAAGCTGGAGCAAAATAGAAAACTTTGGATTGGTGCTTTCTGGCTGGAATACATCCCACTTTCTGCAGGGGTGGGAAAACCTCTTCTTCTCCCAGGCCTCTGAGTTTGGGCTGCAAGTCCTCTCCCCATTGCCTCCCAGCTCTTCTCTCCCTCTGGGATTCCCAAGGATTACCTGCTTTCTGAGTGCTCTGCTCCTGCCTCTCCTATCCTCAGCTTCAGTGTTCTTTCTGTGCATGGGAGAACCCCTTGCTCCGGAAAGCTGCCCCTGCCTGAGTCTGCAGGAGGGCTCGGGGAGGCATGAGCTCCCGCTTCTTCCCACTTGATGCAGAAGGCAGCGCAGCGGTAGCTGCCCAGCCACAGGGGGTGCAACGTGGAGCACTGCTGCTTTCAGCTGTGAGTAAACGAAATGGCTGCCTTGCTGTGTCTACAGCGTGTAATCTTCTCCAGAGCAACTGGAACTACATCTAATATTGTCCTACCAGTTTGCATAAAAAAAGCCCCTAAATTCATCTTGCTTCTAGCAGTTGTTCCATTCTCTGGCCCTGAGTGTGGCTGACTTGCTGATGCCGATGTTGCTCCTGCCAGTGCCGATCTGAGTGCAGTCGTGGGGTCGGAGCCATGCCCCTGGCTGCCGTGAGCACGCCTCCCGCTCCCGGGCTGGTAGCTGCTGCTGCAAAACTTCGTGCTGTGGCTGTAGCAAGTGGTTACTTGGAGACTACCTGTCTTATGGCCATCCGTCCCCCATCTCCCATACAGACTGACTAAGGCAGTGGATGCAAGCTTTTGTTTTAAGGGCATAGAGATCGGGGTTTTGCTGTTTTTTCTAAGTGGCTTCACCATAAACTTCAGTTTGTCCTTGCAAAGCCTGGAGTTATTTTTAGCGTGTTTGCAGGGAGTAAAAGTGGTAAAACTTACCAGAACTGCACCACGAGGTTGAAATATTTTTAACTGTCTGTTTCACCTTTGGTCTTGACTGCAGTGCCTGAAAGATGAAGTGTACAGCGCAGTTAGTAACTCTAAATCTGTTTTACAGTCTGGGGGCTGTACCTGAGCTGGAGCAATGTGGCTGGGCCATCTCCCCGGCACTTGCCTCTGTGACTCTGGTGCAGTCAAAGCTGGAAGATCTCTCAATGGCTACTCCGCCCAGTTTTTGCTTGAGGGTTGTCAGTACAACAGGCTGACTTGGCTTTGGTGTGGAGGGAAAGGGGAGTAAAAGTACTCTGAGAACTATTATGGGTCTGGACTGTAGGGTTTAGCTTAACCATGTACATATCTTGTATATCTTGGAAGGAAGTTTCTTGATCTGTCAGTTGTAGCCGTTCAATTTGAATGTCTTTTTTTTTCCCCTTAAATTTTGTGGACTAGATTCCCCAAATTCTAGCTGTTGTCTAGCACAAAGTTGAAATCTGCTTTGTGGAAAGCATAGTATGATACAGGAGTAGGATTCACAGAGCCTTGCTTGGCCTCTGTAAAAATAAGGCTAACTTTTTCCCCTTACTGCTGCAATTGCGAAACAGTTTATAAAGTGCTGAATTTGAAAAGAAGCTTCCTTGCTCAGTATCTTTGTATTATACACTAGGTAGTAATGTGTGTTTCGTAATAAAAATGACCACTTTTGCATTATTGGCTGGGGTTTTGTATCGGCAAGGAAAGCCTTGTGCCTTCACAATCAATACTGTCTTCCAGTAAAGCCCAGCACACCTGTAGTTTGTGGCTGTGCTTCTTTCTGACAGCATGAAGCCGAGCTGGGCTCACCAGCACTACATTTGATAGTTAGAATAGCTTGTACAGTGCCCTTAGGTATGGTTGGGTGCTCCTCTCCTTTCCAGCTCCTTGGAAGGCAAGAGTTAAATAGTGAGATGTGTTGGCCCCATTCCAAATGTTGTTATGGAGTCCGGACCCTACTGGTAGTTTGGGAAGCACCTGCCTGGGTCAGGAAATAACCTGACTTCCTCTTAAATTCATTGTGCTCATCCTTTAGCAAAATTCAGCTCTTCCTTCCTCATAAGGTAAAAACTATTTCCAGTCTCCAAATGGCAGAAGAAAATACTGATTCAAGATGAGTGCTGGTTGGGTTTCAAGGTGCTTGGAAGAATGAAGTATCTCACTGTTCCTTACTAACCTGTCCATGCAGGGTGATGAGCGGTAACTACACAGTAGATGGGACTAAGGAAGCCTGTGCTGCCCCAGCTCTCCTGTCATGGCAGTTCCATACTTAAAGCAAGACAGAATAGCAGAGCTGTGGGGGGAGAGATGCAACAGAAGTTGTCACTTATGCATATCATCACATTTTGTTTTCTTTAAGGTTAGGGAGTCTCTTTAAGTTTCTTGGATGAAGTCTCTTCCCCACCACTGGGGAAAATGCATATGGTAGTTCCGTGTATATATACTGTTTTTTCTGTGCTTGTCAATATGATGTCGCTTTAGAGTTGAGTTGCTTTTTTTTTTTTTTGTAATTTCTGCTCCCTACCCCCATTAGTGCAGATCTTGAAGGAAGTTTCATGATCTGTTACTTGCGGCCATATGGTTTGGATTTCTTTTTTTCCTCAAGATTGCCTTTTTTGTTTTAATACAAGGGGTGGGATTAGAAAGAGATCCGTTTCAGTAGATTTGATCCTGCCTTGGGCATTGTCTGTATGTCTGTATGTTTTTGTGGTTTAGGTCGTGCTACTTTGATGCATTTGTGCTTGTAAAGGTTGAAAATTGGTTGTTTGTGTTCTGGAAAAAGTTAATTATATATGCTTTTAGACTCGGATCCTTCATTAGAAGGAGCAATTCAACCTCTGGAGACAGGTAACTGCTTTTTTGCCATGTGCACTTTTACTAGTACTTGTGGTGGAGCAATACTAGTAGCTGTACTTCATTTACAAAAGAGTCATTATTAGAATTTGAGCTAAATAACATAAGGCATTTGCTTGGTTTGCATGTTGCTTGTTTGTGTGACACTGCAATAAGTGGAGTGTCAGCTTGTAGATAACTATATCATCAGCGGTGATTCTTTATCTTACTTTCATGAGGAAGCTTTAAATAAGCTTTAAAGGTACATCTACCACTCTGGATTTAGGAGTGTGGTGAGTGTACCCAGAGAGGGAGAGCTCGGGATTTGAGCCCTGAAGGTCCCTTTTGTTCTTGTCTGTGTATTCAGTACCTTATAGCTGTTCCCTATACACCTGTTATACATTAGGTGCATGTGCCAGATTTACTATGGCAATCTTTAGTACTTTCCTCCCTGAAGAGGTAAATGCAGTATAAGCATGAAACCTTCGTAGCCTACAACAAGAAATCAAATGTAAGAGCTGGTAAGGGAGGATAGTTTACTTGTGGTTTTGTTTTTGTTCATGTGGGCTTAGAGCTTCAGTGATGCTCTGAAGTGATATGACTCTGGAATGCTTGCTGTTTGTTGCCTTCAAAAGAAAGCGCATCAAGTGCCTCAAATAATGATCAGTCTCATATTTGCTTGCTCTTATTCATATAATTAAGAACTAAATCATTGAAGCTTTCACTTTTTGCCATTGTTTCTGCTCTTCTTTTTTTCTGCTTTTGGACCACCCTGAACAGTTTAGCTTTGGGTTTTTAGAATAATGAACCAATGTTCAGTTGGCAGACACAGGAAAGAACGGCTTTAAGTTCAAGCAGCCCACACTTAGTTTATTGATGAGCTGTTTTATGCATATATTTTGCTTTTGTATAAAAACATGAAGACTTAAAATTCTAAATCTACACTAATTTTCCTGCATATCTTTTTAATAGATGCAGGTGAGCTTTTCTTTGTCTGCATAGACTTTATGTAGACTCTTTAATGCAAAATTCTTTTTGTTATAAATTCTGAATTAACTTTCATACATAATAATAGTTTCACTTTAATTGACAGTAATTTTTTAGGGATCAAAGTCATTTGTGTTAGGAAAATGATGACATAACTTGAACCTAGAAGTTTTGTTCATGGCACTGTATTACACAGAATTAAGTTGCTTAGAGAAAGCTTAATAATTCAAGTTGATAAGTTTTGTGAAGTGCTAGGCAATTTTGTCTGTGTTCTACATCTTGTTACAAATGGGATGTTGTGGGATAACAACACTTTTTTTTAATTGACATTCATAGAAACATCTCTTTGCCTAAATGAATCTGATTCCTATGGTTGCTTAAAAACATGGGATTTTTGTATATTGCTTCCTGCTTCATTTTGCAGGAAGGCTCACAGTTAATGGCACCTGCCATCTGTTCTTATAGTTTCGCTCCATTTACTAGAGTGTCTTCTCATTGTGTTCTGAAATGAAAATAGTTAACTGTTTTAAAGATGTGGTTTGAAAAGCAGAAGACGGTTGGAGTGTTTTTTTCCATTGTGAGTCATAGTGTGACTTGATATTGTGTGCTTTAACATCAGGTATGTTCTCATAATTATATTAAATTATTATTGCTGACCTATATTTGGTAGGAAAATAGAAAAATAAATATTCTCTGTCTTGTCAACTAATCGTTTTGGGGGTGGAACTAAGCTGATTTGCTCATCTGATCAATTATCTGTTAGCATATGTAAATACTCATTTGTGTTCTCCCCTCTGTTTGCACACCAGGACTGCACCTGGCATTTTTGATTGCAATTAAACCTTTGCATCTCTTCACTACCATTTTCATATTTACTTTTTTACTTTCTTTTTTTTCCTCCCCAGATGCAAATAGTCCACCCGGAAAGGAAGGAAAGCCTGTAGAAAATGGAGTCCTTGTGAATGATGCCCCTGGAAAGTTGATACATAGGTGTGCAGTCTTATTTTATTTTTTATTTTTAATTTCTTGTCCTTTTACTCAGCTGTGGACAAATGGTAACTTGGCGTTTGGAGGAAAATATATCATGCCAGATCCAGCAGCCTGAAAGAGGTGATGTTAGTGCTGCTCCATGGCTCCAGGTCCAGCCAGTAGCAAGGCTGAAGCTGCATTCCCAGCAAGCATATGCACACAGCACACATACACACCATGTATATGCATGACAGGCCACGCAGATCAAACACTTAGAGCACCCACACAAACAGACAGCACCAATGGCCTCATCCAGCTCCGCTCTGTGGCTGAGCAGGATGGAGGTTCACAAGTAAGACTGTATTATGTGCAAGTTATATACATTGTATATGTACAAGGTGGATCCCTCCAGCGGCTGAGCTCAGATGGCTTGCCCAGTAGCTGCTGCTGGATCCCAGTCATCCGAGTTGCTAGCACCTGTACATATAAGCCCCTCAGGGTGCAGCCCTGCTCCTGCTGCTGGTACAGACCGTCACACATGCATGCATACAGGGCTGGCTAGGACTTCCTTTGGTCCCATAGCTGACCCGTTTGTGCTCCTCTGGGCTTGTGCAAATGGGCCTTTGATGGGCTGATGGTTCCTGTGATGGCCCTGGGAGTAGTTCGGAAGGTTGCTTGAGCTCTCCTGCCATTGTCTTTCTGAGCTCCTTTGTGGGTGTGCGGAGGAGTGCTTACCATCTGACCTAACAGTATTAATTTATTGGAAGAAATATTTACCTACAGTTGTAATATACCCCTGCTGCATTTTAGTACTTCAGAGTTGGTCACTTTTCTGCTTAGTCCCTTGATATTTTGCACTTGTGATTCTTGGCTGACCTTGAATTTTCCAGTCTTGACCAGTTGCTGTATGCAACTTGGGAAGCAGCTTGGTATCCCAGTTCACGCACAGTGTGTGGTATTGACAATGGCTGTTGAATAAGTCTTTCAATTTTGGCTGTTCTGCCCTCAGACAGGTCTTCATTCTTTCAAAGCAAGTGCATATTATAGGCTATGTCCATTTGTTGGAACAAGTATTTATATCTCAGGGCACTCTAAGCCCATTTATTAGATAAGCACTGAATTTGCGCAGTTTGGCGTGGAAAGCAATTCAATTAATGCAGCCTGGAGTGGAACACCTTAGCATGGTTTTACCTGGTGTATAAAGTTAATCTAAGGACAAATACGCTCCTTTCTTTTAGCATGGTGACTTACTCTCAGGCTACTCATCTTTCCATGTGAAGAAACAATTGTGTTGTTGCAAGATACCATGGATTTGTCTCGCATAAAGTGGCGAGTACTGTATTGGCTAGGCCAGCTTTAATACTCTTTCCAAGGGTTTGACTGCTGTTATGCTTGAGAGAGGCCAAAGGCAATCACTCTGACAATACCTTCCCCAAATCATCTCATAGCCAATACCTTATTCTTCTGGCGCTCTAGAGGTACTGTATTTCTGGAACGTAATGAGTGCCTGGGAATAAAATTGCCCATTTTGATGCCAGTGGTGGCACAATTTTTGCATTTCAGCAGCAGCGCTGTTTATGATGATAGGATTTGTGAAGGCTGATGTTGATCTTCACCAAGGCATTTTTCTTTCTGGAGTTCAACTGCTCAGCCAAGATTTATTTGAGTGCCTAGCCAGTTAGCTTGTATCTGAAGATGGGTACTCGAGAAGTGAGTGCTATCAGGGAGGATTAGGAGTGCACAGTGAGGGGAGGAGAGAACCAGTGGTAATCACTTGCCAGATGATCGCTGGTTAGGAGAATGATTATCACCAGAGTAACGCAAGCTAGTGACTTGTAGCCATAAGCTGTCGAAGTCTATTTCTGAAGTAAACACCTGACCTGTATTTTCCAAGACTAAAAAAAATAAGTGTTTTTTAACAGGCAGCTCAGTAACTCTTCAACATACAGCAGAGAGACTGGGAAGTCACAGCACCAGAGCAGCACAGCAGAGCTGCAGAAGCCGCTTGCAGAAAAGAATTCCTGGAAACTAACGGAGGCTGACACAGCAAAGACCGGGAGGGTAAGGTCTCCCATTCCCACTTCCTGCATCCCCTTTCAGTTTTAGAAAAATCCACGTGGTTTAGGAAAAAAATAGCTTCTGAAGACCATGTAGCTGGGGTGAGAAAAGGCTGAACGGGTTCTTGGACCTGCTGCTTGTTGTGTAGCTCTTCATGAAAGTGTTGCTGTGCCTTCTGTTCCCAAAGCTGAGCCACAGGTTTGCTTGCAAAAAGAATGTTGACATCAAAACTTTTGTTTAAGGTGATAAGCCTGACCACATCAAAGCTTAAAAGAAATTGAAAGCTTGCAGCTTGTTCTTTTAGAAGGAGGTTGCAAAGTTGTAACAAATTAGGTGACCTAGTGAAATTTATCCTTCAGGGTAAGGAGCTGGAATTGACTCAGTTGAATTTAAGCCAAGTTTCCACTGTGGACATGAGTATCTAATCCCAGGATACCCAGGGCTTTCTGAGAAACCTGAGTGTGGTTCCTGGGAAAATGGTAGTTATACCTCCTAGCAATGTTGCTGGAGTCCTGTGTTTCACAATAGATGATAGAATACAAGCCATGTGGAGCAAGGGCTTAATTAAAGGCTATATAATCCTGTGGTAAAAAAAAGAGAGACAAAAACTGGAACTCCCCAGTGAAGTTTTTGGCTCTACCACTGATGCTCTGTGTTACTTCAAGCAGCACTCTCCCTTCCTTTCCCTTGGAAGACAAGGGAGAGATGATGTGTGCCTGCCCTGGAGGGGGGATACTGTGTTTGGCACATATCCATAGAACATCTTGCAGCGTGTGTTCCGGGTCAGTGGCTTTCTAGTGTGTAATTGTCACATTTTTATGGCTTGATGTAGGAATACTAACTTTAAACAGCAATTGAAGAAAGGGGAACTGCTGGCTTTGAAACTTAATCTGCAAAATTATATTATATATATATTTTTTCCCCTTCTGTCTTCAGGTAAAGGCAACAGTATATTGGGACTACATGAAAGCTATTGGACTCTTTATCTCTTTTCTGAGCATTTTCCTCTTTATGTGTAACCATATAGCCTCCCTGGCTTCCAACTACTGGTTAAGTTTATGGACAGATGATCCTGTTATCAATGGAACACAGCAGTACACAAATGTCAGACTTGGAGTGTATGGAGCACTGGGAATTTCTCAAGGTTTGCTCAGTCTTACCTATTTTCAGATCAGCGGGTTCAGAATGTTTCTAATGCTCTTGGTGACCTTGCATTGCCAGAAATGTAGCAGCAGTTTGCTAAGGACTCAGTGTGTTTATTCCATAGAAAGATTAAGAGCTTTTTAAAAACAAACAAAAAACCAACAACAAGCAAACCAACATGTAAAACTGTTCAGTCTATTTAGTTAGTGAATTTGTTTTTCTTTCATTCATACAAAACAAGAAAAAAAAGTGGTTGCAGGGGCTGATAAGCCAGGTGACAACACATCTGATCTGACAAATGGCTCTTTGGCCTGTCAAAAAACTGCTTGCCTGGCTTTTAGGGACAGGATGTCACAGGAGGCCATGGCTGTGCTACCGGAATTGCAGCCTTGGCCTTGCTGAGCTGCATAGGCTGGAGTTTTCTCTGATTGTATTACACACGTTTTTTTTGGAATGGAGAAAAATAGTTCCATGAGAGAAATGTGCTGTTTTCACTGAAAAAGTTTTTTAAATATTTGAAGTAATCACCAAGCCTAACGGTCATGAACTCCAGTCTCAGGATTATTGTGCTAGAGATGTGCTAATTCTAAGTGATGACAAAATGAAGGAAAATGTTTTGTGTGAGAGATGAGAGCAGTTAAAAACAAGTCTTCTGTTCCAGGTATTGCTGTATTTGGCTACTCGATGGTTGTGTCAATAGGGGGAATATTTGCTTCACGACACTTGCACCTTAAGCTGCTGCACGATGTCCTCAGGTCTCCAATGAGTTTCTTTGAACGTACACCTAGTGGAAATCTGGTGAACCGTTTCTCTAAGGAGATAGATACCATTGACTCCACCATTCCACCAATCATCAAGATGTTCATGGGCTCAACGTTTAACGTGATTGGCGCTTGCATCATCATTTTGCTGGCCACACCTATAGCTGCTGTCATTATTCCACCTCTGGGACTTGTCTACTTGTTTGTGCAGGTAGGGGGTTGGCCAAGGTCAGCTGGACCAGCAGTTACTTGTCTTCTATTTAAGACAGTTCTTTTCTGACTCTGGACTAGGATGGGTTTTAATGTGTTTGACTCGAGTCATGCTTGACTGACTATGCTTTGCATGGCTTATTGATTAACTGACTTCAGCAGAGCATTTCCTTCTGTTGTCAAGTGTAGAATGACTTCTGTGTGCAAAAGGTAATTCTTTAATACTTAAGCAGGCTTTGTAAAAATGCCATTAGATTTTGAGGTAAACTACATATCTCATTGCTTAGAGCCCATATATGGAGAATGTATGAGCTTTTCTAAAGCTTTCTTCCAAACGAAAGAGTTTGGAAGACCTTTAGAGGATTACGTATGCTTTTCTGCTGATGTGCCCATTTTGTCACAAAATTGTTTGCCAGTCGAGGGAAGCGATGGCAGCCTTTCACTCCTGTCTTATGTAGGCAGGGTGTGCTTGCTTTGCTCTGCTTTACTGTTAGCAATCTGGCAGGGCCAGTATAGATCTGAGAGAAGGAGCTGGTTTCTGGCTTTGACTCTTGAATTAGTGAATCTATAAAGCTCTGCTAGTAAGTCTTAAAGGCAGTGGTGCATTATTCAGAGACTCGGAGTTTTGTACTGTTGAAGTAAGTTTGCAAAGAAGAGAAGGTGGAAGTGGCTATCACATGATATGGTTTGATTGGCAGATGTTTAAAGACAGTGTATGTAGTTTTTTTTTCTTAGGCCTAGAAATGTTGGAGAAGGCATGTATTTCTGGATGTAGGTTGAATCTCTGTAACTAACAGCCCAAGTGGTGGGGAACTCTCTTATGATTCCCTCTGTCTTGTCAAATGCAATTTGGACATAACCATAATTTTCATATTCTAATTTGCAGAGATTTTATGTGGCCACTTCTCGCCAGCTCAAACGCCTGGAGTCTGTCAGTCGTTCTCCTGTGTATTCTCACTTCAATGAGACCCTCCTGGGAGTCAGTGTAATTCGAGCCTTTGAGGAGCAGAAACGTTTCATAAAGCAAAACGACATGAAAGTGGATGAAAATCAGAAAGCTTATTATCCAAGCATTGTTGCAAACAGGTAATGGTGGGGTTGAAATGTTGAAAGGGAGTTACAAGGGGGAGTATGGTGCTGTTGCCTGTGTGCCTTATCAATCGACTGTCAGTGTATTTGTCCAGGGTAGGGAAGTCACAGAATCACAGAATCATTTAGGTTGGAAGAGACCTTCAAGATCACCTAGTCCAACCTATGACCTAACACTAAGTCTTTGTGGATATACCTGTTTGCTTAAACTTGTGTGATAGAATTAAGGTTGATTCTGAATTTCTCTTCTTTCTGAGAGTTCCTGCCTTACTTCTGGGTAGTATTTTTAAAAGTTTTGATTCATTGATCCCAATGTAACCACGTCTGCTTTCTGAACTAAAACAGGAATTAATGCCCCTGAAAGGCTTACTAATTTTGGATGCCTCTAGGTTTGCACACTGCTGGAGTAGAAGCTGAAATACCTTACAGTTCCCGTGTCACTGGCAGTACTCAGATACCATATTACTAATCTTTTCAAAAACAGGATGTGTGACAGAACATTGGTTGACTGCATTCCTAATTCTCTGTGGACGAGTTACTGGAAAGATGCATGATGTTCTTCTGCCTTGCAGGTGGTTGGCTGTCCGTCTGGAGTATGTGGGGAACTGTATAGTTCTTTTTGCAGCCTTGTTCGCAGTGATTGCACGCAACAAGCTCAGTCCAGGACTGGTTGGCCTTTCAGTGTCCTACTCACTGCAGGTAATTTTACCTTATTTAAAAAAAAAAAAAAGCTCTGAATTGTAAGACTGCATCAGAAAGCCAGATTCTTGCTCAAGCTTTGGAGGGAAAACTAATGTAAGGAACATAGAAAGAGAATAAACCCTACAAATAGCATCTGGAAAGATGGGAGGTTCCTTCTGTGCCCAGCGTGTGTGGGGAGATGTGGCTAGGAAGACTCATCCTATGCATGTTAAAGGCATCTGGACTTTTTTCCTATCCAGCACTGATTAGTCAAGATCTTATCTGTGTTTACGCGTGCATGAACTTGCAGTGCTTTGGTTGTGTTGGTTTTTTTTGTTTTGTTTTTAATTGCAGGTAACATGTTTAGTGTAAACTGCTTTTAAACTTCTTTTCTTGCAGGTTACAGCATACTTAAACTGGCTAGTTCGTATGTCATCTGAGCTGGAAACCAACATTGTTGCTGTAGAAAGAGTCAAAGAATATGCTGAAATGGAGAAGGAGGTACAGTGAGTTGTCCACCACAGCTAGCACCTGGTGGATGTTTTCCAGGACTTGCACTTGTATCATTTGACATGAGGTTGCATGCAACGTACCTGGGTGTTATGAACAAGGCTGTAAGGAAGCTACAGTTGCCTTAATGCTTTATCCCTTGTCATCTAGAACATCTTCAGCTGCTACTGAAATGTTTCTGTTGTGCTCGTTAGACAAGCTTGTGTTTGTTATACAAAAACCATCCCAGTGGAGAAACGATCAGCCCTTCTCTTCATTAGTTCTAGAGCAGTATTTATTTGAAAGTGCTGCCCTGAGGCAGGGATCTTGTGCTCTGGAACTGCTCTCATCTGCAGTTTCCACACTCAGCAGAAGTCACCAGCACAGCTTGAGAGTTTAAGTGTCTTTACCTCAGCTCCGAGCTCAGCTGTGGAAGAGAGCAAAACTGGCAGTTTCCTGGGAATCCTCTTGGAGCCAGGACACTGATGTCCCTTTTGGGGCTCCATGAGTCCAAGTGGGCAGGCACTGCCTCATGTACTGTGATCAGCAGAACTCACTCAGTTGAGGTGATGACAGCTGTCTAGATGAGAGGTCTCTTCTTCCTTGTCAGGCCTTTCAGTTCACCCTCCCTGGTGCCTTTAGACCCGTGCTTTCTTCCATTCAGTTTTGTGTAGAAGTCAGTGCCCTGTTCTGAGTTCTCACCCACAGCTTGGCTGAATGGGTTGGAGAGTGCAGCTGGACATGTCCTCTGAGCTGAGGGAGTTGAGCTTAGTGCTCTCATTGTCCTCTAGGGACAGGCTGTATCTTAACTGGGTAGTTCCTGTGTGCGCTCTTGAGGCGTGTACACCCATATTTACACCTTGTTATCTAGGAAATGAATGTGCTGTTCTGCCCTGGGTTAAGCAGTAGAGCTGTGCAAATATGGTTTTGGTTTCTTAAATGCTTAACCATTTTTTTGTGTGTTTCTCTTTTTGCTCTCAGTGGGGAAGTAAAGAGGATTTACTTTTTTGTTTTGATTCAAATCACCTAACAAGTCATTACATCTGCAGTTGTGCACCGTTTGGCTATAGAACACAATTCCTTGTAGCTCCTCTTTGACATGCCTGTCACTGGAGAACCTGACTTGCATCACTATTTTTGCAGCCAGACCTTAAGAGGACTGTTTCTAAGAACTTTTTCTCAGGGTCTGGTAACAGACTGTTGTTTGTATCATAAAAAGCCTCTTTGTTTGGCACTGGCAGTAAATACACTGGGGTGTGTTCTCTCCTCTCCCACCCGTGTGGGAGGCTGAGGCAGCAGCTGTTTACTTTACCAGCTTGTAAATCTTTTGTGTCAATTGAACTGCTTCTAGTTGCATGCCTGACTTTCCCAATGCTTTCCTTGCTGTGGTGGTGGTGCGTAAGCAGGCTATCTGAATACATACGGCCTCTGCGATTCTGCTGTTTATAAGAAGCAGCTTTATCTAGCAGGTGGCACTGGTGATAGCAAAGCCCTTGGCTACGTACACCATTTCATCTGCCCTGGGGCGGCAGCCCTTTCCCTTTTTTTTTCTTTTCCCCATCGTCATCGCAGTTCCTTTTGCAAGTTACACACTAACAAGGATTTGTCTTAATTGCTTTCCTTAAGTCCTCTGAGCCTGTGTCTGGCTGAAGGAGGAACCGATCAGATACGCTTGTGTGGTTATTTCAGGCTGAGTGGAGTATTGAACAAACTGCCCCAGCAAGCACCTGGCCCGAGGAGGGCAAGGTTGAGTTTCGAGGCTACGGTTTACGTTACCGGGAAGACTTGGATTTGGTTCTGAAAAACATAAATGTCACCATAAATGGGGGTGAGAAGGTAAGGAATCTGAATTAATAGGAGACTGTTAGTGTTTATAAGTATGTATGCATAAGCCAAAGAGGGGTCTAACCCCCTTCTGTAGTGCAGTCTTAGGTCCTTGAGAGCAAGAACAGCTTCTGTAGAATCAAGCTTACTGGAACTGGCGGCTGCAGCGGGCCCTTACCCTTTTCAAGGGACGTCCTGCATTGTGAGATGAGCATACTTGTTATGTGGGTTTCTGAAGTATCTTTTGGTCTCATTTCATAAGGAAATGAGGCTTGCCTTTTCTTCCAGTCCCAGGAACTTCTGAACTGCTTTGCTAATTTGTTTGCCGTAGGCAAAGAGGTTTACACCTTGCAGAGAGGTTAAGTTCCTACTAGCCTCAAGAAAATGAGCTACTGAGTAGAAGGGGGAGCTCTGATCTGGTGAGGCAGAAGTTGTGAGGTTAGACTCTCTACAGGAAAAACTGGGACTTCAGAATAGATCCTCTGGATTTGGCCCAACTCTGGTGGTAGATTTGTGTGCATCTCTTACACTTCCTGTTGCGTGGGCCCACATGCACCTCAGTCCCGAGTGGATTCTCTGCAGTCTGATAATGGTGTGATCTTGCACGACAGAATAAAAAGTACCTGAGAGACACTTATACTAGCAGGCTTCCGTAATTGTGGTATCCAACTTGGTATTTGTTTTCCTGAGTGTGGGCTTTCTACATACAAATACGGGCAGAATGCTATCTCAAGACTGCATAGAAAATGCAGATGACAAGAGATGTATCAACCAACCAAAGCAGCGATTTTTAAAATATTTTTTAATAAAGAGAGAAAAGAGAAGAATCAATGAAGGCTTTAGTCTAACTGGGAAGCAAAATTTATGAAACGGAGTGCTTTTGCTATAAATTTGCTATAAATTCAAAGAAGAGAAGATATAGGTCAAATCAGAAATTATAACTGTGAAGCATGAATGAAAAAAAAAAGGTTAGGGAATCTTTGGCCTGCTCTACCCGATTCCATCTGCCTTTCCACAAAAATTGAAAACTTTTGTGAGTGGATTGCTATTTTGAGATTACTTTTTTGTTTTGTTTTGTTTGTTTGTTTTGTTTTTTGTTTGTTTCTATATCCAGTGATTTTTTTTTTTCTTCCTGTTTGATCTGCCCCAGTTAGTTGCACTATTTTGGGGTGTTGATAGCCCAGCAAATATAACAACATTTTGCCAATGTGTCTGTTTCAAGTAGACTCTTGGAAATGCTTTAACTCTGCCTTAGAGTAAGTTGTTCCTGTTTTTCTTTCCAACAGGTAGGAATAGTTGGAAGAACGGGAGCTGGAAAATCCTCCCTTACTTTAGGCTTGTTTCGGATTAATGAAGCAGCAGAAGGAGAAATTATTATAGATGGAATTAATATTGCAAAGATAGGACTCCATGACTTGCGGTTCAAAATCACCATCATTCCTCAGGTAGGTGTGAAATCCTGCCATTGTCAGAGCTCATTTTGTAACAGTGCACTTTCAGCAACGTACTGGGGGGAATATATTTATTGCTTTTCTGGTCTATAGCTGTGAAATGGAGGCATTATACTACGCTCTTCGTGCACTTGAAACCATTTTTTTTTTTTTCCTAGACTGGCTTTGATTGCTTGTTCTGGGTAACAAGTAGGAGCCTGGCTAGGGCTGAGTTGTGATGTGGAAGCAAAACCATGATCTTTGGACTCATGGATGTTTTCAGCACCCCACACTGATCATTTAAACACTACAGACAGCTTAGCCTGATTCCAGCTGAACACCTGCTCAGGGGTCCCACAGTAACCTGGAAACAATTACTTTTTTTGGCCAATAGAGAGGAAATAAAGTCTGAGTGTTGCCACTTGTGGACCTCAGTGGAGTTTTTCTAGAGATCAGTGCTGACTTTCATTTTAGGTAGTTCTCTTCTTTTTAGAAATGGAATCAAGTTATTGTGTAGTCCAGTTCTGAGGGCCTGGGATTTTGCATTGCTATTTCAGGCTTGATATGCACTTATCGGGCCTTTGTACAAAGCATTCTGACCTTGGAGCATCTCATGAGGTATGCAGTACCCTTCACTCACAGAAACCTGCACATAACCATCCCAGTCTGGCCCAGCAACTGTGGGTTTGATAGTCCAAAACATTTTGAAATGTGGCTTTACAGGAATTGGGTGTTCATACGTGAGTCTTCTTGCTCTTACTGTATAGCATTTATTACCTTCCTGTGTGATTCAAAATAAGACCATAAAATGTGGTTATATAAATCATATTTGCAACATTCCAACAAAAAACAAGTGAACACATTGCAAAAGGTTTTCTGCACTGCTTCTTTTGGATATCTGTGGGTAAACTTTGCATTTTTGCAAAGATCGTTTTGATCACTTTGCATTAGTCTGACTCTACTAGACCAGAAGTGTTTCCAAAGTAGTATTTGTCCATGTCCAAGAAAGAAATGCATTCATTTCATTAATATTGCAGCTAAACACATTTGAAATATTTACAGATGGTGTAATTCTGTAGGAGGTAGAAAGTTGACCTAGCAGTCCCTGCTGACAGAAGATTGGACAGGGAGTGCTCATGCTTTAAATCAGCAGCCCAGTAAAAAAAAGTTGGCTGATTTTTTTTTCTTGTATTTGTGAGTTACTGAGTTATGGTTTGCTGGAGTCTGCAGAAGGCAGAGGTCAGGGCCATAAGAGGCATTAGGAATAAGGGTGAGGAAGAATAACTTGCTGTTACTGGAAAAAGTGAAGTCTTCTAAATGCAGGAGATTGGCTTGTGTGCAACTGCAGCTGGACATGTTGTTTTCCTTTCACTATCTAAGAAATATTTTTGGAGCACTTGCCATGATCTGTGTGGATTGTCAATTACCTCTTTCTGTGAGTAGGATCCGATATTATTTTCTGGCTCTCTGCGTATGAACCTTGATCCTTTTGACCAACACTCTGATGAAGATATTTGGAGGTCTTTGGAATTGGCTCACCTGAAAAACTTTGTGTCGGCCCTTCCTGATAAACTTAATCACGAATGTGCTGAAGGTGGAGAGAACCTCAGGTATCTGAAAGAATGGTGCTTGTGAAAATCGCCTTAAGAGCTAAATAAGAACTGAGAGCTGTATGTGTGTGCCCTCCCATCTACAGCTAGACTTCCTACTTCCAGAAAGCTTACAGCCCACTGTGCTCAATACACAGCTAGATCCTAGCAATAGCAATGATGTTGGGTTTTTTGTTTGGTTGTTTTTTTTTGTGGTGGTTGGTTGTTCTTGTTGTTTGTTTTTGCCTTGTGTGAGAATTTTGGGAGGAGTTGGGGAATTGTTAATGCATGACCAGGCAACCAAACAATTAGGTTTTATCAAACATGCTTTAAGCTCTCAAGTTTGGGAATTTAATTTAAGAAATACTTGGAGAATGCTGTGGTGTTTGACTTCCCAGCTTGGGCAGATCTTGGAAAGGATTTTAGTAGCAGCAGGATTTTAGTAGCTTGCTATTTATAGTAGATGCTCTGAACTTACGAAGGCTCATGCCCAACAGATGCTACTTTTCTATGGGAGTTGTCAGCTTGCTTTTTGCACTGTAACAGGGTTATGTATTCAATCTGTAGAAACCATTTAAAGTCCAGACCTCAACACTGCATTGATTTAGTGATCCAGCCTGATGCAGTTATGCTGAAATCATTTGTAATGTACTCTTTTATTACATTCCCTAGATTTCATTATGAGGGGGATGTTGTAGTTAAGATGTTGTTACATACTTTATAGTGAAGCAATAAGACCAACCTTATCTATTTTGCTGGATTCTTGGCACCTATACTTTAAAAGAGTTCTTACGGGAATTGCTGGGCTTAGAAATGAGTATTGCAAATTTGGTCTGACTATTTTTTCCTCCACCCTCCCATCCCATCTGCATAGTGTGGGACAGCGCCAGCTGGTGTGCCTGGCGAGAGCTCTGCTCAGGAAGTCCAAAATCCTAGTTCTAGATGAAGCCACAGCTGCTGTTGATCTCGAGACAGATAACCTCATACAATCAACAATAAAGTCTCAATTTGAAGAATGTACTGTTTTAACTATAGCACATCGTCTGAACACAATCATGGACTACACAAGGTAGAGTGATACTGTTTCTGTCTTGAAGAATGACATGTGTGACCTGTATCATGCTCTACTTAGATGAGGATTATTGTGCTAGATAAATGTTGACTGGTGCATCATTTTTAGCCATCTATCCGCAGAGCTGCTGAAATTGCAGTTTGGATGGGTTATGTGTGTTTGTTCTGGCTTATGATGGCTGTGCTTGGCCCAGGGAGCTCCTCGGATCTCTCTGCCGCACTGCTGTCATGCCATTCCTGCCCAGGCAAACCAGGAAGGGAAGGGAGGCGAGGAAGACAACAGGAGTCTATTCCTGGGTCTTGCCCTAATTTAGGCACAGCTGAAAGAGGCATCAGAGCTTTAGGGAGCACATACTAGGCACAGGCAGCATAAGGATTCAGAGGGGCAGATTCTGCCCTTGTCTGAAGTTTATTTGACATTTCTCTTTCCCTCAATTTTGGTTTTAGTTCATGCGACCTCCCTCATCCTCAGCAGCCTTGCGAAGGTGTGATCGAGGGCAGAGTTTTTGTCTTACAACTTCAGTCTTAAGCTCTCTTGTCCTTTTTCCCACAGTGTGGGAGAGAGCGAAGTGACCACTGATAAGATTGTGTGCTTTTGTAGACCTTTCTTTGCACTGTCAATAGTGAAAGATAACAGACATTAAAGATTAAAAAAAAAAAAAAAAGATAAGAAAGATAGGAGCATTGCCTGTGCCAGGCACAGCACCAGCAGCACTGTCACCAGGTGAACACCCAGTTCAGGCACGGCAGCCGGTAACGCCATGCAGCAGCACCCGCTGGCGGGCCTGGCCAGCACCTCTGCGGGGCCTGGCCAGCACCTCTGCGGGGCCTGGCCAGCACCTCTGCGGGGCCTGGCCAGCACCTCTGCGGGGCCTGGCCAGCACCTCTGCGGGGCCTGGCCAGCACCTCTGCGGGGCCTGGCCAGCACCTCTGCGGGGCCTGGCCAGCACCTCTGCGGGGCCTGGCCGGCCGGTGCAGGCAGCTGAGGCAGTATTTGTACTGTGAGCTGACTTTGCTGACTGTAGTGACTCACTTGGTAAATTTCCTACTTACACTTGTACAGTGCTTTGCATAAGCTGTGCCTGGGTTTGTATTTTGCCAGCAGAAGCTGTGTAACAGCAGCGGATGTGATACGGTGTTAAGGCAATGTTGCCCCAAATCTCGTAAGGTCTGGGGGGCTCTTACCTTGAGAGGAAGTGCTGCCACCTAGTTTCTGGTTGGCTCAGAGCACACTCAGAAGTCTCATGTCTGCCTGCAAGTGACTGGGTAAAATGTGTGCTACATGAAAATAGACCAGACAAGCCTTCTGCAGTGAGGTCTGGAAGGACAGAATGAGTGAAGAGAGGTTTTCAGCACTGTTTGGACTGTCCTCCCTTGCATATAGCGGCTATGCTACAGCCAATTTCTGTATGTACATATACACCTGTATTCACTGGCATTCTGGATTGTCCTTCGTGTAACTATTTTTTTATCCTTTTTTTTACAGAGTTTTAGTCCTGGACAGAGGCGAAGTGGTGGAGTGTGGTAGCCCAGACAACCTACTTCAGGAAAAAGGCATTTTCTACAGCATGGCCAAAGATTCAGGATTGGTGTAGGATTTGAACATGATGGGGAAGAGGGAGATGATACATTCAGAGAACTCTAACTTCCCCCGAGCCGGTGTGAATTGTACAGTTCAGTTTCAGACCTAATGAAGTCAGCCAGAGCACAGCAATGGAAGTAACGTAAAAATGCAATATTTTTTTCTTCTCCTTTGTATTGATTTTAGCCAGCTTTAAGAGAAGCACATACACTGTGCAAAAACACTTCAGAGACTTTTAGTTCTTGCCTGACATCCGTCATTATATGCTCAAGTGCAAGGTGGAGTGGTTCAGAGAAGTTCAGAAAAGCTTTTTCTTTTCATCTATTCTTATGTTCTGAAGCCCCTTTTTGTTTAAAGTATTTTTACAAATGCTAGCTATTTGCTTGTTTGCTGATTCCTCATTTGATGAGCCATCTATTGTGGGATGCACTTGGAACATTTTGTGGCATATGGTTCTATAGTCCAAAGATTTTCTTTTTGTGAAATAATGTGTGTGCCAGATTTTCTCATTATGGCATTTACTGTACATGGTTAATGCTTTTATGCATTCTCCCAAAGGTTTCATATGTGTTTACAGTGTATAGCAGCAAGTTCACTATACTATGTCAGTAGTGCTGATGTGAAAAAGCACAGTCAACTTCAAAACAGTATTTAAGCATGTTTGGAATGACAATCACTCCCAAACGAAATTCTTGCAGCAGTTGGTGTGTTGCAGTATGCAGCACCTGATTTTACGCCCAGTTCACTCAGGAATTCTGACTGGGGTGGAGAATCCTGGTTACGCCTGTGGGGACTAGACTGAGAAGTGAGGATTTGCTTGAGCAGAGGTTGCAGGCTCAATGTAGTACTGATTGTAATACCCTTGGCTTTGGGAGTTCTGTGCTTTAATAAAAGCTCTGCCACATCAAGGACCATTAGCCTTATATCAAAGAAACATGCCCTTCATGCTGCTGCTGTTGACTCTTAAGTCTTCTGGGAAACTGTTCTGTTATAGTAGATAAAAAAACAAAACAAGACAAAACAAACAAACCCCCCCAAAAACAAAAAGCAAAGAACTGTTTTTACTGTTTTTAAAGTTGTGTGTCAGAGAGGTCTAATAATTCAATTAGCAGTGGAGTTGGATTTTCAAGATCTTTGTTGAATGTTCAGTTTTTTATGGAAAAAAAAAAAAGTTGTGTTTCTCATGTTCTAATTAGTCTTATATTAAAGGAAAATGCTGGAAGAAGGCAAACTAAGCCAGGTGGACCCAAATATTCAGTACTCTGAGAATGTGGACTTGATGTTGCTGACCTTAATGCTAGACAATTGTTTTCTTTAGAGTAAAGCTATTTATTTTTTTGTAAATTATGACTCTGAAATTGAATAGACTGAAATATTCTTTGTTATTTTTTGTAATGACTATACAAATACTTGCAAAGAACTTGCAGTAAAAAAAAAAGTTTGAAAGATAATGTGATGTGTCATTTCTTGCTTTGTATTTGACAAAGGCTTAGCTATGCCAGGTTTTTTTGTTTGTTTGTTTAAAAATAGAAATTACTGGTACTGCTGAGACTAGCCAGGCTTGCGAGGACTGATGCTTGGGGTTGTTGAAGTGGCTAAGAAACCTTGAATGCAAATAATGGTGTGCTGTGGTAGGGTGGATCCCATCTCAGGTTTATTTTGTAATTCAAGTACTGCGGTTTGCTGAGCAGACGGGTAATAACAATAGATCAGTACAGGAGGATTCACTGGTGCTGTGGAGAAGATCCTTTGTCCCTGGTGTCCATGTCCTCTGTTTGCTGCACCTCCTGGGTGGTGGCTTCCTGTTAACTTCCACCATGGAAGTGGGATGGGCAAGGAGTGGTTTGGGAGGAGTGGTAGGTTTGGGTTTTTCAAATCACCCAACGCTTATGCAGCCTTGTGATGGATGAAAGGGTGGAAAGACTGGAGCAAATGGGTTAGTACGGAACAGAGTTCCTAACGCACACTGAACAGTTCCTACCGGCGTTTAAATGCATGCTGATTAACTGAGATTTACAAGCCAAGCGTATTTATGTAAGTCCTGTGAAAGCAACGGAACTGCTCAGGAGCAAGGTCTGTTTGAGACACAGAGCTTGCAGAATTAAGTTTCTGCTGCGTAAAGCGTTTGCACTGGAGTTGTGCATGTAAAAATGACTTAAACTGCATTTGCTGTGTCAAGCTGGGTACACTAGAAGGTGTCGCAGGGTATTCTCAGCCCTATTCATGGGCTGCACGTGATCATTCAGGGCACTGTGTGTCCAAAAGGCTGTCTGTATTTTGCAGATAAGTGTATACACGGTGCACCAGGGGGTCAGACGACTGCTTGTTGTGTGTGTTTGTCTTGTTCTTTTTCAGTGATGTTAGTAATATGCGTCACTGTTCTCCCAGTTTTATATATTTATACACTTGCTAGCACAAATCGTTCTGCCCCACCTCTGGAGCAGAGACCTTTCTCTTTGCTTTGTGCTGTTGCTGCATTGATTCATGATCCTGATTACACATGAATATCTTGTCTGAATGTAACTTGAACAAAATTGCATTATGCATCATGAGGATCAGCGTAAATTAACCCTTACTGCACACAAAGATAACAAATACAGTGTTCTTCCCACAGACCCTGTGTACACAAGCAGTGTCGTGTAGTCTTTGGGGTGCCTTAAGGCAGGAGCAGTGCAGCTGTGGGAGACCCAGTTTCAGCTAGGAAAGGAGTCCATGTATTGATCCCTGCAGGCACTGCCATGGGGAGCAATTGCGGAAAATGATACAGCTTGCTGCAAGGTAAGGTCTTTGAAATTGGCATTAAAGCCGGTACGTTTTCCTTATTTAATCTGTTTTCATTGTTGTGCTTGTGTACCATCTCACTGTTGTGAGTCTCCCTAATGCTCATTTGGTACTTGGGACACTTTCAAGACGTGGGTGAGTGAAATCTAGCATGATGGCATGTGACATCTGATACAAAAGAGTTTGGCGCCATCCAGCAGGGATTGGGGAGATTACAGCCCAGGGCAATGAGCCTTCCTGCTCTAGCCGTCAGTTGTTTTTTTTTTTTTTTTTTTTTTTCTTTTTTAAAAAGGCGCTAGTCAATTAATGGGTGTGACACTGAATTCCAGAAGCTGAGCTCAGAGTCACGTAGCAAACATCTGTTTTCTTTGACACGTATGTGCTTTGATGCACCTATTTTCCTTTATGCTGCAAAGCAAAGGCCAGCACTTAAAGGACGGGAGGAAATGCAAACTGCACCGGGAGGGTGTGTCTTAATGAACAGCTTGGTCCTTGTGAAGGGTGGGAGCTGGGCGCCTTCACCCCCAGCTGCTGTAGAACAGGAATCCCCTGCAGTGTATCGCTGTGGTATGGACTAAGTTCATCCCATCCTCATCTGCAGGTCCCCTCCTGGTGAGAACCACCTGCCCACCAGCACGATCTTCANGGGGGGAGGGGGGGGGAGGAGGTAAAAGAGATAAAAAATTTGTTTCATTTATTTCAGCTGATAAACTGGAACTCTTATTTGGCTACGTTGCTGGCTATTTATGTGTATTTTGTGCAAAATCTGCTGATTTACCTATCAGACCCAAAAGTAGGCGGCCAGACTTAACATCCTTGATCATATTTAGGGAAAGGCTCTCTGCCTTTCCAGTTCATTCAATGCTCTGTGCTCTATGGAACATTTCTTCCAGTCTCTGAAAAGTCTTCATCTTTCAAAGCAAAACTCTCATCTTTCTCTCAAACCGTTGTGTTCTGGTCTGTTCGTTATAATGTGAGGATCTGTATCTTCACTTGAAATCAGCTCAGCTTGGTGTATCTTCTATCTTACAGCAATAATGTGTGTGCCACTGCAGCCCCTGTGAAGCTAGTGTTGGTGTTATTAACGTATTAATATATTTACAGTAAATATGTTAATATAAAAAAGAAAACGTGAATTTAGTGTATCAGATTTTGATGCATGTTGATATATCCTGGCTGACATTGTTTGCTGCAACGTGGAATATATCTTGCATTCTAGAAGAGCTCATTCTGTTCAAAAGAATAAAAACAAAAAGCCTTTTTTTGTGAGACTTGTTTCTCATTTGTCACTTACAGTACCACTTGGACATAAAGCTGGGGGGACTCTTACTCATTTGAAACATGGGTTGGTCTTTTTTTTGGTCACATTATTTTGGGAATCCCTTTTCTTTTGCCCTTTCAGCACAGCTTTATGTGTGAAAGCTGATGGTATTTTTGCTTGCTGTTAGGTTGTGCAAGCCAACAGCTAAACAGCGCCTGTTCAAAGATTACCAGTGTGAAAGTATGTTTTGATTATTTTCTCCTGTTGACTTTTCTTCGTTACCAACTTAGGAACGGAAAGTGAGTATTTAAAAGATGTTTATACCAGAGATTGCAGTATGTAAAAAGATGTCTGTTTCAGAACTGCCCAGCAACACCAGCACTTCTGTTTCTTTTTGACTGCAGTTAAAACACCTACCTTACATCTCACTAGTTTTAAATGCTCCTGGTTTGAGATCCACTGAGAAACCTTTAGGGTACTTATGACTCACCTGTTTGAATCTTTTTGGCTCTGCCCTCCAGTAAGGTACTCTATTTAACCACTTAAAGCACTTCTTTCCTAGTATTTTAACACCAGTATGGCAGCAGGCATTGGACTTCGATATCTTAAGCAATTGTCCACCAGAAATTGTTAGCTGCTCTTAACGTGGGTGAAGAGGCTACTGAACAGCTGTCGGAGAAGAAACTGCTGGGTTTTGCTGGTCTGGGTTGACCCTGGCTGGTTCAGGTTCTCCCACCCCCTCCGCCATTAATCCTGATTCGAGACACTTTAATACTTGATTCTATTTTTATTTCGGCTTTCTAGAAAATGAAATGCTTTAACAAGTCATGGTAAACAGCAGTATCTCGCGGTGTGATTTGTTTGTCACATTTTCTTGTTGCGATCCCTGAGGAGAGACTTGGGGGCAGCTCTGACAGCAGCGCCCCGGCACTGTGGGAAGCCCGGGAAGGCTTTCCTTCAGGCTGCCCTTTTGGTTTGTTAGAATAACATCTGAAAGATTCACCGTGCCAGAGGTTCTGCAGTGCGAGGGTGGCATGCACAGGAGGTAAACTTGCACTCAAGGAGAAATCCAGGAATGGATCAGGGATCGGAGGAGGACACTGCCACACAAATTCCTCACGACCAAATTCAATTAGGAAATACCGGTATCAAGAGTTCGCACACGCTCCACTGTGACCAACCAGTGTTTGGCAGCAGGGCTGCTCCAACCTTCAAACGCAATGAATGATGTTCTGCTGCCCACCACCAGCTCAGTGTTCAGCAAGCCTGTGTCTAAGCTGTCAGCCTTCCACACAGCACGATTCACGCAGGTCCCATCCAAGCGGATGCGGATCTGATCACCAGCTGTGACAACAGGCAGCCCCGAGGCAGCCGTGTGCTCTCGCGCTTAGTGGCATCCCACTGTCTCTTCCCTACTCCCCCAGCGTTTTTGTACTTTGGATGACTAGATCCAGCTGCTGCCTTGGAGTCCACCACATCTGTGTAAGAACAGCGCTCAGGTGAGCAGTCCTTAAGACGTTCGCAAAAGGCTGAATTTGTTCTGCCTGGAACTTAGGACAAGCTGTAAATGTTGTTTGCTTGCTACCAATTAAATTCTTGTTCTCCATGAAGTCTTGTTGGCTTTTAAAAATAACCTGTGTAATCCTGAAGCATGGCAGTGTATTTGAGCTCCATATACAGCATAAATGGGAAATGCCATTGTCTAAAAGAAAAGTTCTTTTTCTTTTAGTTTGTTTGTTTTTATACCATAAAATCAATAAGGTGTTTAAGTTTTCTGACTCTCATCCTCAACAGAAGAGTGAGGTTTTGGTATCTGGAAACATAGTGAAAATGGAATTGCTAAGTTTCTAAGGAAATAACGTGTATCCCAAGTCATCCCTTTTCATCTACCCGCTGCAGTTATAGCTCAAACAAGATGTGGTGGCATGTCAGGCATTTGAGAATGAAACCAAAAAAATAACTCAATTAAGAGATCAATTATTCCTCATAATGGTGGCATTATGGTGTACTCCACAAGTCAGTCAGGCAAGACCTGATTCTTCCATTAGTCTGTAGAACAGTCCCTTCTGACCTATTAATTGTTCCGGAGTATCAAATTCAGCTATCTGACCATTTTCCAAGACTAAAATCCTGTGAACATTAAAACAGAAGTGTAAGCCTGGGGGGACACCAGCAACTGCAATAAACTTAGTTATTTCTACTTATTTCTGAAATAAATTTCAGTACTAGCTTGGTATTCAACCAAGTTTTACATGTGGACATGGATTTTAGCTTTATGATTTTAAGATGAAACAAAGAGCTGTACCCATGGTTTAGCTGTCAGTGGGTGAAAAAAGGGTATGATATGGCATGAAATAAATCATATAGGCATAAACGATCTTTGATTAACCTACTGGTGCCTAGTTGATGTAAGATCTCCTAAGATCTAAAGCAAAGCTTTGAGGGTTAAGCAAGAAAAAGACAGAAATGAAACTGCTGTTCACTAATACTGAGTTATTTGTCTAGTTCATACAGGTTGCCTGAGTTTTCCTTCCTGCTTAGGAAAGTGGCTGAAGGTATTACCTGTCACAGTCCACGATGGTGTTTATCCGGTGAGCTATTGTTAACACTGTGCTCTCTTTGAACTGAGTCCTCAGGGTGGTCTGAATCTGAAGATCAGTTTCTAAATCTACTGCTGCTGTGGCCTCATCTAGAATGAGGACTTTGGCTTTCTGAAGAATTGCTCTGGCCAGACAAACCAGCTGCTTCTGACCAGTGCTGCAAGTAAGAAGGATGGTAAATTAAGAGCAGCAGTCACTTTTCCAAGGGGTCAGACTACATGATTAGTTTGAAAACGGTAATGAAAAGGTGATTGTTTCCTTTCCCTGAAAGGGTGATTGAGGCTGGTGGCACTGCAGATAACAGCATGGAACAAGCTAAGGAAATGAAAGGTGTATATTACTATACCACCCAGGAGTTCTGCACTTGGAGTAGGATTTCAGCACCTGAAGCGCTGCACAAACATAAGCCACCACAGTGATTCAGTCTCAAAGGTTTTCTACTCAGCATCTTAATGATTTGATCTCATGCTATTAAATAGGCCAATCATGCAGCAATTTGCTGTCTGGGCATTGTTTCCCCTACCCTCTCCCCATTTATTTATTTGTTACAAATTAAGACTCCTTGTCCCACTAGTTGTACCTCCTCCTAGCCGACAGGCTGGCACTGCCCTACCACTGTCTTTTTGAAGATAAGGTACCTTAGGTTTTCCCCTCGGTCAGTGCACTTATATTCCAACTGATCTGGCAAATCTGCAACAAAGTTCTTGAGCTGAGTCAGTTCCAAAGCTGTCCAGATGTCCGCATCAGTGTATTGGTTTAATGGGTCAAGATTCATTCTCAAAGTGCCAGAAAACAAAACTGGATCCTAAGCACAGAGACACAAACAACTCCTGAAATGAATTATAAAAACAAGCTGTCTGGTTTTCTCTGCTGGGTGCGAATCTGTAGCTAATGTTATATTGAATGGGAGACTAGCATGGCATAGAGGTTATTTCCAACTTTGAAATTTTTGAATGTACCTCCTCTCCCACAATTTTTCTGAACCCTTGCTATGTGTTAAGATTTATAGCTCTGCTAAAGCATTTGGAAATTAATTTCATACCTGGGGGATGACAGTTATCTTGGTTCTAAGGTCATGGAGACCTAGTTGAGCAATATCTTGTCCATCAATTAGGATCGCTCCTTCTGCAGCTTCCACTAATCGCAGCAATCCCACAGCAAGAGTAGATTTCCCAGCTCCTGTTCTTCCAGTTACGCCAATCTGAAAAGTGCAGTGGAAAGCTTTTGTTTTTGATGTTGATCATTTTCCATAGTTGGAAAGACCTGTCATGTCATTCCTCCTGGCTGGTGTATAGCCTTTGAAAAGAGACAGTCTTGCTCAGATCAAATTTTTAGGGCTATTCAAGACTCACATAGTCTAGGATTACATTCTTAAAAGGAATCATTTAGAATTTATAATTGTTTTGTATGAAAGTGAATCTTGCAAGCCTTTAATTGGAAGAATAACTACAAGACTCACCAGCTGGAACAGGACCTTGATGTGGCACTAGATTTAAAAAGTGAAATTCCTTTGCTGTAACTCTGCTAATTCTCTGTGAAACGAAATTTCCCTCAGAAGAATGTCTAGTGCATGCAGCAATCCCAGAAATACTGCTTTTCACTAGAAGAAGTATGCAGTGTGATTGATGGAAAATGGCTCATACCTTAGCACACCATTCATGCTTACAAATTGTTATATGTTGGTGTAGGGCAGGGACTGTATCTGCCTAGATCTCATCACTGCAAAGCACTGTTCACACTTGTACTTCTTCTGGAAGCTCTTGCTTACCTTCTCTTTCCCATTGATGGTTAGATTGACACGATTCAGAGCTAACTCCAAATTTGGTCTGTATCGCAAACTATAGTTTCTAAATTCAATTCTTCCTTCAGTAAGCCAAACTTGACCTTGAAGTTTGCCACTTAGAGTCCAGGGTGCCTAGACAGATGAAAACCATCAACAGTGTATAAAGCTGATTTAAATTACCAAATGAGCTGGCCATACTGAAACAGGAAGCTTATGAAGACATCTGTGCTAAATTCCCCCTGATCTGCTTACTGTTTACAAAAGAGAAAAAGGCCTCTAACTTTCATATTGCAAATATTGGCTTTTTACTTTGTGCAAAGATCCTAGTCATCTTAACTGAAAATGGGGATAAGCACTTATTTGCATGCCAAAGTTCTGATATTGTGTTTCAATGAAAAAGATTAATGTGCCCCTATACACAGGACTGTGAAAGTCTCCTTTACTAGGATCTCAGGTCAGCATATGGAGAAATAACATAATTTTAATGATTACAGAACAAAAATGATTGCACTGGAGATTCTTAGTGGCTAAAAGGCTATCTAGCAGCCATCAGTTATCAGAGTTGCATCTGAACTCACACAATAAATACATACTCCAAATATGGGCAGAAAATATAGCTCATTCCATGAGTGTTACTAAGTGAAGCTATTTTAATGACAATCTAATGCTTAACTGTCTCAAGGAAATATGATCATCAGAGGTTACAAAACAAGCCTAGTCAGTTGGATTAAAATGCTACGTTTTTTTAAAGGAAACAAAACAGGCCTTTCAGAAGGGCAAAAATAGGGGGGGGTGTCCAGGTGGAACAGAAAAGTTACTAATTTGATTTGCAGAGATGTTCTCCTGTGCTAGTCAGGACAATAGTTGGCTAGCTACCTCTTTAGGAGTCCTAGAATATTCTCTCACTCTCTCCACAGAAACAATGTTGTTTTCAATTTCTGTCCAGGAGCGCACCATCCAGTTCAGAACACCAGTTATCTAGCAGAAAGAAGCAGAAACATGAGGGCAGATAAAAGAACTTTGACCTGTGCTCACAAGGTACCTGTTACTTTCTTTTAGTGTTTACTTTCAAAGACATCCCCACCAGCTAATTACTTGAGAAATCATCCCTTAAAAGGCTAAAAAATAAACTTTTACAAGGCCCATGGTTATAAAACTGTGTTAAAGAGCCTGGCCAGCTCCCCCTGAAATGCTACTGATTGGGTGCTAAAGGTAGTGTGACTGTTTCTTAGGCCATTCTGTAGCTAGTCTAAAAGCAAATAAAACAGACACTGAAGAACATGCTTCAGTTGCTGACAGCATGCTGTGACTTAAATGAGAGTTCAGATGCAGGAGGAAAAAGATGGCTGCTGCATATGTTTACTGGGTTCACTATCTCTAAGGGGCCATGTGCTCTGGATGCTCTGGGTTTCAGCAGTAACAGCAGGGTTTGGTAAGAGAAGGCACCTAGAAAGCCACAGAAAGAATTCATGATTTCTTAGAAATTGAAATGGTAGCAGAAATTAAAATGTAAATTGATTTTGATGCAAGGCAACCATGGTATTACTTCAACACTAAGTTACCTGAAGAGCATATGAAACGGAGAAGCCAGCAGTTCCTGGACTAAGGTGTGTTCTGCCAATGGCTGCAAATAGTGCTGCAAACAATACAATGCCATTGCCTAGAAACTCCAGGTTTGTAGCAAGCCACCTGCAAGAGAAGGAGAGTACGGAGCTGTCACTGGGCGCCCTCCTACTTTCTCCCCACAGCATCTGTGATTACTTTCCAAAACACTTGTGGAACTGCTGAGGGTACAGGGTGCACAACAAAGCTCTTGTCGTGCCCTGGTTGCTCTTAACCAGCCACCTCGTAGCACCTGAATGGCTCTAGTCTGTCCAAAGTGGTTGGCCTATGACCTCTGCTAGGATTTTCTCCAAAGGCTGTTGGATGAGAGGGGCTAGCACACAGTTTCTTGGATTAATTGGTCTAACCTTTCTCCCTCTGCTACTCCTCAGCTGTTCATGACTGGGGGCTGATGGGTCTATTGCCTGATGAGTTCTGCATATTCCCCAGGCCTCGTGCATTCTGTCATGTAATGATGAGCCTCACCAGGCATGTAGTATAGCTTCCTGCATTTTGGACACCAGATGACACCTCTAGCTGCATGTCAGCACATGTGCCTAGCCATACAACAGAGGAGCACAGTGCTAGAGAGGGGTGTACCATGAGTGATAATGTAGGAGACTACCCTACCCCCAGAACACTGTGCACCACCGTCTCATCTTTTGCATACCTCCACCCATACTCCAAGAGCAGCTATCTCCACTCACAAGGGCCATGGGAGTAAACTGTCATTTCTTCTACCCTGTAGATTTGTACCTGTCAGCAACTGCTCCAGGGAAGCATATTCTCTGATTCTCGTCCACTAGGAAATTGCTCTTCAAAATAAACCTCTCCTGGTCTTTGTAAGCACGGATCACACTACTCCCTTGGAAGGTTTCTGAAATATGGGAGTAGATGGGTGACCTGCTGGCAGCCTCCATGCGTCTCAGCTGGCAGGAGGTGATGACATAGAAGTGCTGGTACAAAGGGAAATGGAAAGGGAAGTGACTAGAAGGTTAATGCCTCTGTGGAGATACTCCACAGAAAATTTGGAAAGGGCTCAACAAGCGCACCAGTACATACTATCCTAGCATTATAAAATGTAATGTGCAGGCAGGAGATGCCCTTAAAAGGTGAGGTAGTGTTTCTGCCTGTGTTATGTCCTATCGTCATTAAGAAAAACCCCATGGTTGGTTAACGCAAAGAAGCCAAGGTACTCTTATCTCACTCTAAACTCATGCTTACTTTCTCCTATAGACTAGCCCTTTGCTTGATGGAGAATGGAGGCATACTTGCACCCTTATGTCTCCTTTCCTCCTGTTTAGTCTTACCTGGCAAAGCATTTGAGCCCAATGCGGGAGCAGCCTGGTATACATGGTTGTATTAAAAAAGCAGCACAGGAATGCTGGAGGAAAGGAAAAATGCCTTTGGTCTTAATATGATTTCATTTACACTAATGGAGACAAGGAATATAGCTCTAGGTGGGATTTGATTTGGACAATAGAAAAGTAAAAGCCTCTCCGGGGTGCTATGGAAGGTTAAGGTGATGTGGGAAGAGTTGCTGACATTATTCTTGTTCAGATGCAATTGCAGACAATAAAAATAGTTTCTGCATGTTTCTGCTCCTAAGAAATGGGAGCAGGCTTTCTGCAGAGTCATGGCCATGCTGATCTCCTGTCTATGCATCTCTATGAGCTCCTACCTGGAATACAGCGTAAAGAACAGTCAAAGGCACTATGGCCATTGCTGCCTTTGGCGTAGCCACTATAATCACAAGGTAGATCTCCAGCAAGTTGAACAAGAATCCCAGCAAGGACTTCAGCTTGTCAGGGATGATGGAATCAATGGCATCCATCTCTCTGGAGAAGCGGTTCAGTAAGTTTCCAATGGGTGTCTGCTCAAAGAAGACCATTGGGGATCTACTGACGTTCCTCAGCAACTGCAGAAACAGTTTGTGTGATGCTAACACGCCACCTAGAAGGACTGCTGCTGTGGAGACAAATCTGCCAAGGGCTGTAATATTAAAAAATAATAATTATTACTGGGTCTGAACAAAGTCACCTTGGAGCTCCCTTTTGTGAGATCATGACTTTCACTTAGTAGTGTGAATGCTATAATAGTGAAAGGAGCTGGCTTTGTCTTTGGTAGCAATTAAGCCAAGCCTCAGAGCTGGAAGGTAAACTACCTTTTCTGTAGGGTATTTAGAGGGGCAGAGGAATTCAACAGCATAAATGCATAGCACAGAAACTCTGTTCTTTACAAAATGAGCTAGACTGGAACTACTTTGAATTACTCCAAGTTTTAGGTTTCCTGACTACAGATTCACTGTTGGCACAGAAGGGTACCCAACCCTTCCTGCTCTTTTCAACTTTTTAAAAGCTTTCTCAAGGTTCTGTCACTCGGCTTGAGATCTCTTCAGATTTGATTTCTGCTCTAAAACAGGCAAATTTTAAGAGTGACCAAAATAATTGTGGCAATTTTTTAAGAGAAATGTTTAAAGAAATGTAGAATTTCCCAACTTTCTCTTTTTCTTTCTTTACTCTCAAAAGACATAAACCAAGATTTAATAAAGCATGGAAAAGAGCCACCATTGGCACTTGGTTATGTTTCATTTATATCGGAGGAATGGAAAGGGATGAAAGGAAGAAAGATACGTAGAAACTCTTGGATAGAAGGGGATGGGACAGAAAAAAAAGGATGTTGTAGTTCTGCTGCTGCTGATTTTGTTTTGTTTTGTTTAGGGTCCGGGTCATACAGTTCCAGCAGGAAGTATAGAGGAAGACACTATTCATCATGGTCTGCTGAAAGGTACAGAACACTTCTGTGGAGGTGGAATTTCAGGCAGTAACACTGGAAATACTGTTCAGATCCCTTAGAAATCCTCTCTGTGCGTCAGAGCCTGTAGTTTTAGGTCCCATGCCAAACTTTTAGGGCTGGTGCCAAGAGCCCAGGAGGCAAAGAACCCATGGTTGTACACTTGTTTATATTCTGAGAAAACATCCTGGATATGGGAAACAGAGATGGAAACACAGAGAAGAATTAGGTGAGCAAATTAAACGGACCTTGTATGACTCCTAGGGCACCGAAGACTCCAACTCTTAGCTCTGTGTGTTGTTGCGTACCGTTGTGTACAGGATCATTTGTCCACATGCTGAGCCAGTAACCACGAGAAAATGATACAGCTTGCTGACATGTGAACAACAGAATGATGTATGCACAAAGTGGTAAGCCTGTCGCCTTCAGGTAGGCTGCATAAATCAAAGTATTAACCTAGAGTGAAAAAAAAAGATAGGGGTTGGAAGGATCAACCTTGTTAGCGAGGAAAACTAGCTCTGAAACATGGAATGATTTATTAGGGCATATCTGCTGAGTTATATGTCATGGGCCATAGCAAACATGTTAATTCTTTTTTTTATTTTCCTGGTGGATGAATAATGAAGTCTTACTTGAATAAATCTATGGTGTTAGCCAGTAATTATAATCAACTGATGAATATTGTTGCATTAGGCTTGTGTTACCACTGGAATGAACATAAGGCTTTCCTTATGCTGGGCAGCAATTTACATTTGATGTAGGTGTGAATGAGAGCTAGCATGTATCCTACTGATTGCTCATGAGTAACTGCTGATGTGAGGAGAGGGGAGGTGATCCCAGTGTGGCTAATACTGTGTTTCCTTGAGGGAAGAGCAGTCATCTTTCAGGTGTCTGACATCTTACTCATCTCTTCCCAGTACCAGTGTGTAGCCTCAGTCATTCTTTTCCTTCCCACATTTTAATACTGCTACAGCACATCCTGAATACACACCCTATCCATGACTGACGACTCCTAGCTGGAATCCCACATCTGCTTCTTTCCCTTTCCTAGTACCCTCCTTGCCTTGGCCTTTTCAAGTGTTCCTCTTGGGAAAGATGAGAACAGTGATGTGCCTCTTCACCCCTTCCCACCAGCCCAAAGGGTCTGCAGACAGACCCAAGATTACAAGTCCCCTGTAATCTGTACTCTTCCGTCCTTTACCACCACCTCATCCTGGCTGCCTCTGTATGCCTTCTCCCTTCAGGTCAATTCTTGAATCAGGATCTCTCTTCTCAAGTGGTCATCAATTACTTTTTCCTCTCTCCTTCCCATAACGTGTTTTATGCAACGTATGTGCATTATTCCTGTTTTCAAACCGGTGCTTAGATCGGGGCATGTGGGGAGATACAGTTTACATAGAAGGTGCTATGTAAAATAGTGCAGAAATGACTTTGTCTCAATTATAGGGCAAATTTGTACAGTTCAGCTGACTTTCCTGGAGCTGCACTAGCTTAACTTAGGCAGTGAGCTGACCCACGTACATCGACTGGGTCAGTAATAAACCCACAGTACCTGTCTTCATCCTTACAGGAAAGTGCTGTGCTTACCCTGCCATGCTGAGTTTTCTCTCCCTTGGTTAATCTTCCTTCAGTGGTGGCAGCAGTAGTACAGTCTTGACTTACAGGAATGGTCTCCCTTTCCATAGCAGAAGATCTGACTGAATTGTCACTTCATAAAGAAAACAAAAGTCCATTCAGTTTTTAGCTAAGGCAATGAGTATTGTAAAGCCTATTTAGATCCAGGGAATCCCACCATCATGTATGTTTATTTGCAGAGGGTAAACCCAAACTGCCCTTCCTTCTTCCCTAGAGCACATTAAAATGTTTCCTACAACAGCAATGCAGTTTTCCCTGAGTCAAATAGGGTGTGGGAATTCAGGAAGCTTACTTGTCCTTACCCATCCCCCCTGTATTCATACTTATTTCAAAGGCTGCAGTTTTTGGGGTCCTCCAGAGTGACCCCAAGAATTGTCCATACAAAACTTAACTGTATGAAGTTTAACAAGGCCAAGTGCCGGGTCCTGCACCTGGGGCACAACAACCCCAGGCAGAGCTACAGGCTGGGGGATGAGTGGCTGGAAAGCTGCCTGGCGGAGAAGGACCTGGGTGTGCTGGTTGACAGTCGGCTGAATATGAGCCAGCAGTGTGCTCAGGTGGCCAAGAAGGCCAACGGCATCCTGGCTTGTATCAGGAACAGTGTGGCCAGCAGGACTAGGGAGGTGATTGTCCCCCTGTACTCGGCTCTGGTGAGGCCGCACCTCGAGTACTGTGTTCAGTTTTGGGCCCCTCATTACAAGAAGGACATGGAGGTGCTCGAGAGAGTCCAGAGAAGGGCAACGAAGCTGGTGAGGGGTCTCGAGAACAAGCCTTACGAGGAGCGGCTGAGGGAGCTGGGGTTGTTCAGCCTGGAGAAGAGGAGGCTCAGGGGTGACCTTATCGCTCTCTACAGGTACCTTAAAGGAGGCTGTAGTGAGGTAGGGATTGGCCTCTTCTCCCACGTGCCTGGTGACAGGACGAGGGGGAATGGGCTCAAGTTGCGTCAGGGGAGGTTTAGGTTGAATGTTAGGAAAAACTTCTTTACCGAAAGGGTAGTTAGGCATTGGAATGGGCTGCCCAGGGAAGTGGTTGAGTCACCATCCCTGGAGGTCTTTAAAAGACGTTTAGATGTTGAGCTTAGAGATATGGTTTAGTGTGGGCCTTGTTAGAGTTAGGTCAGAGGTTGGACTAGGTGATCTTGGAGGTCTCTTCCAACCTGAACAATTCTGTGTGATTCTGTGTGAAATCACAGGCACTGGGCTCTGTCAAGTGTAGGCATTAACAGAGGCTTTGAGCATTTGCTAGCTGTGGCTGGTGTGAAATGAGTCAGACCTTACAGCCCCACTAGGAAGTGAACAGCAGGCAAATATATCAACATGCCTTGTACTGACCTCTGGGACAAATTCTGGCTCCTTGTGAAATATGCAAATGTTAGACAACATCCATATTCAAACGGAGTTCCTTACTGTTCTTGAGTTTTACTTGTTATTAATTTAAAGACCAATCCTAAACCTGTATTGTATTCATTAAGAGCCTCTGTGCAGGCTTGTATGGACTTTTAGAGCAAGTTCTTTGGTGTCTGAGACAGCTTTAAGCTTACCTAAAGACCTTCTCCTCTGATGGACCGTTTCTAGAGGTGATGGTGTCTCCTATAGCTGTAAAATAAATGCACTGTTTTCTCTAAGTGCTTTGCAATACCATTTTGTCCTGTATAGCCTTTGAGACACTGGTAACGTAGAGGAAAGATTCATTACTAAGAATTGTTTCTAAGGGTAGAAATATCAAAGTCAGGCTTGAAGAATAGCACACATAGTGGGTAATTATGTTAAGTGCATGATTATTGTCTACTAAGATGAAACTTAATTCAAGAACCAATTTTGAGGTGACGACTCAGCTAATTTGACTGGCATATTTTCCCACACAAAGATTCCTTTTCCAGTTTTATTCTCTTTTCCCTCTTCCAACTGTTAACAGCAGCAGACCCCCAGTTCATTAAGTATAACATTAAGGAAACAAGTGACTGATAGGTCTGGGAAAAATGATTCCAATTTGTTTGGGTTACCTGGAAAACCAGAGGGTGCCGTACCTTCTGCAGTAATGTGCGAATGAAGAAATTCTGCAAAAGCCCCATTTCTCTGTAAAAGTTCTTGGTAGGAACCAATTTCTGAGATCATTCCATCCACCAGCACAACAATGTTGTCCACTTGGTGCAAAATGCCAATCGTGTGAGTCACCAGAACACGAGTCTGCTTGAATAAAGAGTTACAATTGGTCTGGTGTTCCCCTGCTCACTTGAGCTGTTGCAGTTAGCTGTCTTCTATGACACATTCTCTGTGTGATCTCTCTGTAATTTTTGCTAACATGGGGATATTTTTGTTATTTATTCCTGTCACTTCTGAGTGTCTCTTTGACGTTTATCTTTGCAGCATGGCTTTGTGCCCATTTTGAAAGTGGAAAACTCAGGGTTTTGAAACTCAAGAGTGGAGGGGTGAACCAACTTGCTTTGTGTCATGCATGGCATAAAAGAGCAAGGATGGGAACTGAGGCCTGAAGTCTCAGGCTCACACTGTGTGTGTAAGAGGACCTTTTGCCTTGTTCACTGACCAGTTCCATGTTGCTGATTCCACTCAGGCTGAAGCTTCAAAGGAGAATGATGGTAATTGGAGAGTATGTCATGTTTATTGTCACTGATGTCAGTATTTCAGAATGAAATTTGCGTCTGAAAACTTTATCAGCCTGAATGGAATTGCAGTGTGGATCCTTTTCATTTAAATTTCCGAGCACATTTATGTGAAGGAAAGAATATAAAAAGTAATTTTTCCCTAGATAAGAAAATGGCATGTTCTACATTTCTAATATACAGTCGAGCCCTTTGAGTATTGTTTAAATCTGATACCTGCTTTCTTTGCCAGCCTTTCTATGTTTGAGTACAATAATTACATTCTGATACTTGCAAACAATCTACTCATGAAAAAAGGTATTTCTAATCATAGACATATCTGTTTTAGTTGGACTTTCTGATGAAAAGAAATACCTATTTTCCTTCTACAACCTGAAATCAAATGAAATATTTGTAGTTAATTTATATCACGAAACAGAGGTGCCCCATCATCCCTTCTTATGCACCCACATTTATCACCTGTATTGCCTGACAGCAGTGAAATACCAAGGAATACCAAAATGCAACCAACGCAAAGAAGAAAGGAAGAGAAGAGTTTAAGATGGATCTTGAAACTGAAGTTTAAGCGATGAACTGTTGGGTGATGAGAACTGTAAAGGTGCTACTGAAGTATTCAAAAGTGATGGAATGAGACATTATGGTAAAATATGATGAACTAGAAAAGAAAGGCAGCTCCAAACTATACTAGAAGTAAATCCCAAAGAGGGAAAAGGATAATGTTGACAGAAGACCAAAGAACTACAGACTTGCTGTAGAAGTAAGGCTGGAACTAGGCTTGGGGTTTGAGTGAGGATGAAGGCAGTCTTTCAGGAGAATCTGACCTTTCAGTCTTCCTCCTCCTAGGTAAGATTCACTGCAGGACTTCAGTGTGCTGCATTGGGCTGCAGAGGTTACCCATTCCACTTCCACTGTTGCTAACAGTAGTACCTACTGCGACTAGCAAAAAAGAATTTGGGAGCCTTATAACACACCTTGTCCTTCAGTAAGCCATTGGGTCCAAGAACATGTTCAAAAATGTGCTGTCCAACATGGGCATCAACAGCCGAGAGAGGGTCATCTAGTAAGTAAATCGAAGCCTTCTGGTACACGGCACGAGCAAGGTTCACTCTTTGTTTCTGTCCCCCAGATATATTTATTCCCTGTAAAAATGCATTGACACCGTTTATTCCTAAGCTACAGCATATTTGTTAGCTCGTGACTCCATTTTACACTGATGTTTTATGACTTACTTATTTTTAAATCAGTGCCCTTCTCTGTCCCCTCCTTCCCCCCCACCAAATTGGACTGTTGAGATGCTGAGGCAGAGGCATGCTCTCCTGCAAAAGAGGACCCAAGAATGACCTGGATTTGTTTACTCTGTCTTAAGCATCTCTCATATCTCTGGTTAACTTAACTGTCAGGTGGTGGGCTTCAGACCCCATTAAATTATAGCCCAATTTTTCAGAAATTCCTGAGCACCTGCCTCTTGCAAGTTTAATCCCTTTCTTGGTGTTTTAAGCAGGACACCCAAAGTTGTAGTTACTCATATTTTGGCAAACTTTTCCATAAAACTGGGGCAGTACCTTCTCGCCTATTTCACTCTTCTGCCCTGCAGGGAAGCTCTCCAAATCAGGCTGCAATGCACAAGCATCAACCACTCTATTAAACCATGTTTCATCCATCTCATTCCCAAAGAGAATATTATCTTCCACTGAAGCATTCTGTATCCAGGCTTGCTGGGGAACATAAGCTGCTGTGCCCTACAAAAATGGAAATGGAAGAATGTTACCAATCTCTTTTTCATAAGCACAACTTGGTACTGTGGGAACCTGTCTTTGAAGAAAAACCCTCCCAGTTAGCTTTATAGAAATACGGAACGATCACCATTAATAGGTCTGAGTGCTTTTCAAAACAAAAGGCTCTGCACTGTCACTGTCTTACAGAGGAGGAAACGGAGGTGCAAGTGACGTGACTTACTACAATGCCACTTCAGCTCACTGTTAGAGTGGGAAATGGAACTGGATCTCCTAAGTCCTGTTCCAATTCCTATTCCCAAGGGACAGGCTCATCCGGCAGGTCTGAAGCACCTCTTGCCTAAATGTAGGCTGCTACACTATAGCCTTTGTTAATGTTCAGCAGTAAGTAGGTTTTCATCAAATACCTGATGCCTTGGTTGGTACCTTACTGTTTGTGAGGACAGCCTAATTAGAAGCAAATGCTCAGGGAAAAATTTACCTTCATAGTCACGCAGCCATCCATCTTTTCCAGCTCACCAAGCAACGCTGACAGCAAGGAGGACTTTCCAGCACCCACCTGGCCAACTATAGCAAGCAAGGAGCCTTGGGGCACAGTAAGATCTATCCTATAGAGAAAAGAGGCCCCCCCAACCAATCAGTCTCTGACCATCTTTTAGATATGCCTTCTGAAAAGAAAACAAGCAAAATTCTTGCTGTTGTTATGCTGACTTTTTTTTTCAGCAGCACGGGAGTCATCCCCTCAGAGGCACCTTCAGCCAGGAAGTCTTCATCCACATCTGCACCTGGGTTTTAAACCCAGGTCCCCACTCTGGAGACAGGCAAGCCCAAAGTGCTGGATATAAAACACTGCTGAACATCTGTATTTTCAATGCTGTTTCTTCTCTAAAACTGCAATGCGTTTTGAGGTAAGTCGTGTATATTTGCACACCACTAATTCCACTTTTTTTTTTTTTTTACTTAAATGACTGTAATTCCACATTCGGACAAATTGTTTAAGGAAAGCAGTCTCCACACAAGGGCAACATTCAGATACAGGGACCTTCCCATTTCTGTCCTCCCAGTAAGACAGGCGTAAAAGCAAGAATACATTTTGTTTGACTTCTTAATTTTCAGAATTCAATGCTAAATATGAAGCAAACTCGGAAACCTCTACATATTCCGCACTGGCTTCACTTTGGGCCCTGAAGAATTCATTCATTCAGCACCCACCCTGACCTACAGAACTGAGCTGACTAAGGTTAAGACTGTACCTTCTAAGACAAGGAGAAGTTTCTTTGCTCCAGCAGAAAGTTCCATTTCTTATGGTGATACTTGCCTGCACTAAAATAGGAGAAAAAGAATACTTGTAAATTCAAAGGTAAGTACAGAAACATCCCTATTTATGTCTTTATGTTTCAGTATGCACTTCTATTAAACAAAATGAACCTTAAATATCAAAAGAAGGTGTTAATTACCAGACTAGATTTCATTGTTAGAAATAAATAGGCCTGAGAGAGAAAGTGATGGTAAGGGGCAAATGTTTTTCTCCCTTGACTATGGTAGGCGCCATTGTGGAAGCTGAACAATGGAAGCTACTCTTCTTGTAAGACAATACTGACACAGAAGCTCACCACAGTCAGAAGTGTTTCTGTTCGAGCTCTCAGGATTCAGTTCTTCCAGGTTCAGAAAAGCTGCTAAGCGATTTAAAGAAACTTTGGCCTGAAAATGAAGAAGCACACAAAACAGTAAGATTTAGAATAGAAAAGGAGCTACAACTACAAGTTAAGACTCAATCTGAAAACCCATGAAGACTGTTGATTACGTGCTATGTTGCAGATGCTGTAGGCTTAGATGGACAAATGCAGCTCTTTCCTAAGTTAATTCCCTTTATTACCACTTAGATAATCAAAAAAGCCATGTTCTTCCATGTATTTTCTCTTCTGCTCACATGTTCAAAATTGGTGCTTTTTTTCCCAAATTCATCCTGCAATTTTTCCAGTGATTGCTCCTGTATATGAAGAATCATGACAGTCTTCTTGTGGTACAAGAGAGAAGCATGATTTCCCAATTTCTCACTGAACAATGACTTGCTTTTCTCTCTGGCCTGGGCTAACAAGGTTTCCCTGACCTCCCATGCAGATTTTGCCCCATCTGTTCTGATCTCTGTGATTAAAAACAGAACTGGAAGCACATCTGAGATTTAATGGTGCTTGTGATATAGGACCAACACATAATTAATGCTTCTAAAAGAGAGCTTAAGCTCAGATACTGCCCAGCAGAAAAAGCATTAGCCCCTGCCTCACACCACATGACATTTATATGGCTCTAGAAGACTTAAGAATTATTCTTGGTGACTATTTTGTCAATATATCAAGCCTTTCTGAAAAACAGTATTTCAAAAGTACCTTTAGCTGCAAGTCTTTGCACTTCACTGTTTAACAATAGCAATTAAATAGTTGGCATGAGGTCCAAAGCCATAAGAAACCCCTACCTTTACCTTTTAATACTGATACGTAAAAAACAGTTGTGGCCAAAGAAAAAGAAACATAGCCTGCAATTAACCTGGACAGCAGCGTTTATGGAGAATGGCAGGAAAGAGTGCGCAGTGTTGAGAATGTTGATCAGCGTTAACGATACAAAGGCCTTCTGAGCATCCAGGACATGTGTGTTATCCACTAGGGTGTAGACAGCAAACATGACAAATGCAATCTGGAAGGGAGCAAAGAAAAAGCAAACCATTTGCTTCAGACAGGGAAAAGAGAATGATTCAAAGGTGGCAGGTCCCTTCCTGAATACCCTGGAACCCAGGCTGTCATAAATATATGTGATACCACTGTCCTGCAAATATCATAGGCGAAGGTCTTGCCTGCTGGCGACAAAACCAAGTCTGATCATGTGATGTTTGTTCTCCTTTAAGGAAGTTTTGGTGCTGCAAACACAGTAAGGTGAAAACACAGCCATTCTCCATTAAAAACACATATGGCTGACATGCAACAGTATATGCAAAAGTGGCTTGTGCAGATACTGACTGTGCTATGAACTCTGTGTAGCTGGAGCTCTCCAGGGAGTTCCTACAAAGCAGGCTCTGTCTGCTTGGAGCACATTATCAGGCCAGGTAGCTTGTCCATGGAACTGTTAGTACAGTGTAAATGTCTGTGTAGCTGATTCCACTGGGGCTCAGCTCCTCCTGTGAGACCACCAACTCCTCCAGGCAGACATTCTCTTTAGCTGTCCAACAGGAAAAATCTATCCAGACAGGACCACAAAGAGAAGTGGTTTATGTTTTATATAGGAAAGCAAATCACTCACCAGGAAAGTTGATGAATTGAAAGAAGCTAGAGACGCTGAAAAGAGAATCTGAGATCTTTTTAGGGCCTGAAGTTCTTGGTTCCGTATACCAACCACTTTCTCCATGAAGGTTTTCTCCCAGCCATAGAGTTTGATTACTTTAATGTCACTAAGAATGGCATTGGTAAGTTTGGCCCGCTCGTCTTTATGTTTCATCTGGGCTTCCTGTAATAAATGTTCGAGTTTTATCACTTAATAGGTTGAATATTTAACTGTGCAATTATTCTGAAAAAATACCTTAATCCTGCCTATGAATTCTGAATAAATTTCCCTGCAGTTGAGCTGTGTATGCTCTTTTGCTCATAAATCTTCTAGGCTGGGCGACATTTTGTGTTTCCTCTTCAGAGCTTTATTTTTACTGACAATACATACGAAAATAGAAAAGGTGGGCAAACACAAGGTAAAAAACTGAACATGCAGAAGAGTTTACTCTAAATTTCAGGAAACTTTGTAGCCTTTGAATCCTCTTATGGTCCTTCAGAAAGTCATGGTCATCATGAATAATAAATATTAAACCATCACTTAAAGCCAAATGTTAGTGATACACATTAATGCAATTTTGTTGTTGTTTTTTTAAACAACGTGCCTACTGTAATCATCAGCCTTTGATTTGTTCTGTAGCCTTGGATTCCACGTCATCCTTCCTTGGGAGAGCATGGCAGCCTTTAACTTAGATTTAAAAGTTGAATCCTAGCATAATTCATGTCAGTAAAACACTTCATTTTTATGAAGCAAAATGTACCTGAAAATGACTCCTCTTCTTGGTGATCATAAAATTCAGAGGCAAAAGAAAAAGGAATACAGCAATTGAAGTCAAGGCAGATGGCCCAAGAAGCTGCCAGGAGAGAAAAAGAAAGAGGAAGAACTTCTCGTTTTCTTAGAAATCACAGTTTTCCACTCCCCCTTGCTCACCTTCTGACTTGAAATTTGTGCCTAACATCCCTCAAGTCTCAGGCTTTCCTCTAGTCTAGCCTTTGCCTTTCTTGGGAGTTGGGCTGCCTAAGCACTGTGGATTGTTAATGCTCCAAGCAGGGTAACTCCTGTCATCATGCTCTGCTGAATTTATTTGCTTCCCTTTTAGGAACCAGATTAGTGCTGAAAGAGATCCAGAAGCACGCTTGGTGATTTAAGTCATTTCTGTTGCTTCCCATCTGCTCTTGGATGTGTTAAGGAGGACATCTTGTGGCCGGCATACGTAAGTGACACAAAACAAAACCAGACTGTTTAGAAAACAAAATATTCTTGCAGCATAAATAACCAAGCTTGTGTGAATTTACATCAACTAGAGAGATGAAATGGCAGCATTATACCGTGCCATATAGTCTTGGACAGCTCTTGGATACCTGGGTTCACAATAACTTGCATGCCAAAACAGAGAGCTTGTTTCTCATGGTTTAGTTGCATCTGTCTGCAGATGGCTTACATTTGCTAAAAAGGTGAGTGCTGGTATACACAGAGAGACAAACGTATTCTCTACATAAAATGGTCTATAAACACTAGCAAACAAAGCATTAGTTACTCCTAAGTAAGAGAGAGATGTAAAGCAATCTGCAAGTTGCTACTGAAAAATCTCTTGTAGCTCCAACTACATGCAAACACAGTCAGCTTGGCACATCACTAGAAAGGACTGAACTTTCAACAGTCTATACCAGGGGTACCAATTTACTTTCCAAGGTCACAGTATCCCTTAGGCATCAGGCATGGTCCATCGTACTTGGCAAAGGAAGGTCTCAAAAGCCTCTGGAAAGCTCCTAGAAATCAACCGTCTCTATTGTGCTCATACTTCCACTTCACATGCTGCCAAAAACAGGGACTAGGAAATAAGACTTTATCCTACTAAGAAAATACCATAAACTGAATTAGGGGAAAAAAAGGATCTTTTATATTACCATCCTTTATTCTAATTCTGGTTTTTTTGCTCTCTCCTCACAAAACTCCTTGATACCTATGAAATTCAGCGTATCCAATACTCTTTTTGAATATCACATAACTTTGCTTCAAACTGTTTCACTGATCTTACGGTAACCAACCTTCACGATGAAGTACATCAAGTTGTCATTACAGATCATTTTTCTTTATGTTCTGTAACTATGCAGAGGAGCTGCAACTGGACTTGCAGCCTGCAGCAGGCAAATACATTTTGGTTGAAAAGAGAGCTGACAAAGGAAAATCTCAGGTGGAAGTTTATCAGTCAGCTCAGAACAATCATACCCACAGTCTTTTTCCTAAAAGAGACTGGATGCTAAATACACGGGTAAGAAGATGAAGTGAAGTATCGGATAAGGATTCTATACCGATAAAAATAACTTCTAACAATGAAAGTGAATACCCCATGCTACACAGCTAAGAAAAATATGGCAATTTCAGGTTGTTCAGACCAGCAAAGCTCTAAGAAGAATTTTGAAAGCTCCTTTTTCCTTTGATACCTAGAATAGAAAGGAGTTGATAGGTACTGTCATCATATTTTACCTGCCACAAGAAGACAAAGCAGATGATAATCCGAATAGGAGCAAGCCAGGTCCCATTAAAATAGATAATAAGATCCATTAGCTTTTGGACATCAACAGATACCAGATTAACAATTTCACCTACTGTTACTGCTTTCCTTGATGCATTTGACATGACTAGGATCTAGACAGGGTAGAGAAGAAAGGAAAGGCATAGTCAAACAACAGCTTTGATCCAAAAATCAAACAACTTTCTTTTCCTTATAAAGAAAGGAAAAGGAGAAAAAGGTCAAATCCTAGGTAATGAAACCGTGCTGTTGCCAGGGATATGTGACTTCACTTTAGAATGAAAATTTAACTCATTTCCCCAACCATAATCCACGGCATAAGAAATCTTACATTGCTTACTTTTCTCGGCTTTCCCTTCAGAGGTAAGATTGAAAAACAAATAGTAAAATACCTCCCACACACTGTTCAGAGATGAATACAGCACAGAATTACATGCTAGAAGTAGTTCTCTAGTAATATCTTCTCTGATATTAAGAACAATGTACCAACAATGTCATAATTAGTAATGTACGGCTAGAAAAAAAAAATGAAGTTACAGACTCGCCTTCCTGTACACAAGTCCTGTTACTGCAGTTTTCAGTCTCAATCCCAGAACAAGACACATGTACATATATCGTTGTTCAAACAGAGTCTGGAGGCAAGCTAATAGGACCATAATGAAGGCATAGAAATAACCATGCCAGCTTGGGGCTTCCTGATCTTCAATGAACTCCAGGAAAAGGCTGCAAGACAGGAGCAAAATGTTGATGAATCCATGTCGAACTGATGAAATACCAGAAATGCAAAAATACCAGGGATTTTTCTGTATTCTCTCAAGCTGACCTTTGTCAGTAAAATAGTAGAAGAGATGGACAAAGTGCCAAGTATCCTGTGTCTACAATATCCTAATATTTGACATTTAGCCACTCTTGGTTTTGAAGTAATCTCTGATCTATCTCAGCATCTTCTCAGAGGAGACTGCATTTTCAGTTTTAAGGATGGCTCCTGAATTACATAAATTTGTCAGAAATATGCAAATAGGAAGGGAGAATCTAAGGAAGCCATTGACATTTCCACAGCTTCTCTTAATGACTAAGTGATTTTGCCCTTGAAAATATGCTGTAATGCTGGTTTGTGTTGTACCAACACAATCCACAAAGCGTAAGTTCAACTGACTAAAGATGCTGTTTAAGATGTGTAGGATGCACAGCTGTGTTCTTTATAATTAGTCAGGGAACACTGAGCCTTAAGACTACAGCACGTGGCTGACAGCCTGTGCAATGGATGTGATGTGTACAACCATAGAATAACTCTCACTCCTGTTCTAGCAAAGTTGTCACAAAGCTTAGTGCAACTGATCCTTTCCACTGTTGGAATACAGCAGTGGAGAAGGTGTGCACAGCTTTAGACAGTGATGTCTTTTTTCATTAATTGACTGTGGGCTTAGCACCAATGATAATCCAGCTCCTTTTATCAGCAATTGGAGACTTCAAAAGATAAGTGTCTGTGTATCCATCTCTGCGAGTGCTGGCATATACATCTCTGCATGAGCTCATGTATGCAGCAATCTTGTACATACAGTGTTTCCTTTGGGAAATAAATTCTAAATACTCACATACCTCAGTATCTTTGGGATGGAGAACAAGAAGACATCACAGATAACTAAGCAGAGGGTGCTGAGAAGGAAATAGGTTCCAAACATGCTCCAAAATGCTTTCAGTAAGGGCCTGCTCTGATTGTACTCCGACTGCAGTAGAATCTCTGTCTCTTCAGCTTCTGCTATACCAGTTTCACTCTTCTGACCCTTTTTAAAAGTAGCAGACTCCATGTTTCTAAAGAAACAATGGAAAAGCTAGCTGTAATTGGAGAAAGCTTAAGGATCTTCTGTTTTCAAAAAATCATTAAATATCCCAAACTATGACTCATGCCATAAATACAAAAGAAAAAATGATCCCTCTCATAAAAAACTTACAGCTCCAAGCTTCCAGGAATTAAAAGATGTTCTCCAGCAGATTTCAACACTTAAAATCTGATTTTGCACAAAGGAACTCACTAAGTGCTCACGCACTGAAGAGTGAAGAGTGAACTAAGTTTCCGTAGCAGAGGGTTACTCAGATTTTACATAGACTATCCTTTTCTTCTCGTTTAATAGACAAATAATTCAGTGGGATTCCTATCTTGTCCAAATAGGAAACACCAACAAAGCTTACATTCAGAACCTGAGTATGTACTGAAGCAGTCTGTCTAGCTCTCTGGGGGAAATCAAGGGGCTTCAAGCCTGTTCTGAGATGGCATGTCAGCCCCTGTAAGTGCATTTCTTTACATCATCTAAAGGAGAGAGTGAATCCATGACACAGCTGAATCCATGACACACTCTCTAGATAAAGTACTCACTGCATGGTTCTGCTATGATACTTCTTCCACTCTCTTTCAGCCCAGGCAACGATTTCTTCAGACGAGTCCGCTTTCCTCACTGACCACAGGTCATTCACCCCCAAGGACTGCTTATAGCCTTTCCAGACAAGCCTGGAGAACACACAGACAGCTGCAAGGTAAGCACAGAAGGATTTGTTGCGCGTGTAATGTTTTCAAAACAGATGGGCTTTTAGTTAGTGCTCCACAGTGAGTACATAGGGACTTACTTCCATAAACACTACTTAGGAATATCCTTTCCCTGAATAAATATGAATATTTAGGAACAGGAGTTTTGCTTCAAATCCCTATGCTATCTTCTGTCAACATGATTATGACTTGCAAGTAAGCCCTAATTCTATTTTAGTCGATACTGACAGTTGGGTCTTGGGCAGTGGGGGACAAAGTTCAGTTTAACTTACTTCGTGGCTCGGTGAAACAGAGGAGGCGTTACCATAGCTGATATTAGATCAAGGTATGTAATCATTTTAGTTCTGAATGCTAAGCAGCAGGCTGGGCCAATGTCCTCATCCAATATTTTCTCACTGACCAGCATTTGTTACAGGAAGGTCTGGCAGGCAGATAGGACTGTAGTTGGTGTACAGTGATCTTTTGAGATTGCTGAGGTCTATTTAAAGATTGAGAAGGCACTGGAAGGGTAGTTGGAAGTGGGGAGAGTATTAACTAGAATCATAAATTTGTGTTTTAAACTATTTTGAGAAAAGTAAGCTAAATTTTTATAATTTGATCTTGTGAGAATACCTCATGTCCCCAGAGAAGGAATTTAAGTCCTCACTACATAAGCTAACTTGGAGGCTGAGATGTTTCTGACTGATTCTCATCTACACCCTTTCTTATGTTTTTTTTTTTTTTTTTGATATTCCAGTAAAAACATGTCTTTTTCTATGTTTTCTTACCCAGAGAACCACCAGTATGTGATTTTGGACAGAAAAGAGCTGCTTGCTTCTGGACACTGATTCTGATGGAAGGAAAAACATGGATGATATTTATATAGGGAAAAGAGTATGTGTCAGTTGATGTTCCTTCTGCACTTCCCAAGGAAAAGCAATTAAAAAGCTACCCATTCATTGCCCCTGACAGTGTAAATGTATTGAGGAGGATCAACGGGATCGGGAGACTTTGGAGAATTAGACTTTGAATAATGTCTCACATGGAGGAAGGAAGAATCTCATTTTTCATGCCCAAACACATTTACTTTCTGAAGCACAGAGCTCTGCCATACCCATACCTCAGACAGAGGAACGTACTGTTGCACAGAAGACCACGGAGAAGCAAAATGAGCCCTATTTACTGGTTTCAATGAAAACAAATGTAAGTGTGGATAGAAAAGGTCGCTAGTTTTTCAAAACATACATAGACAGAGTAGTTATCCCAGATTCTGCTGGTTACCTTTTAAAACCATTGGCCTTTATACAGAATGATGCATTTTGCATCTCCCAGATAATCATGTTCCTGCATATCCCCAGAAGTCTAAATTCCTGTTTGAGCAATGACACAAAGGGTTGTGAAAAGCTATATTATACTTACAGGATTGTTGACAGCTTTCGAGAAGAAAGGAGGGTGATCGACTAAGCAGAATAACACAAGTTCACCAAGCACCAGGCTAGCATAAAGGTAAGTTGCAACATGGTGGAAAGGGTCTTCCAAGAAGCCCTAAGAAACAGAATATTGTTGAGAATGAGGTAAAAATCCTTCACATGAAATCAGTGGAGAAAAATGGCTTCTCATACTCTACAAACCATAAGCATGGGGTGTATTTTCTGTACTTGCATTTATTTAAATTATAGTTATGTTGAGCGTAACATTTATCATCTATAGTGACAGTTTCATCATGAGACTTCACAGCACAGTCAAGTCAGATGTCCACATTCCATAATTATTCAGGGATCTGTGGGTGCACTGAGGGATAAATAGTGCTCATATAGTGGGATAAATTTTTGATAGAATAAAGGAGTTGCCAGGTTTTATAAAAAAGGTGTAGGGGGCTCCAGGAAGGGCTCAATAATTAATTTGGTGACTGAGACAAAAAAAAAGAAAAAAAAAATCTGAGTATTTTTTCAGAGCAAGAAGTGGTGAAGTGTTAATTCTACAAGAGGCCTGGAGCCTGACTATCATTCAATACAGAAGAAACAAGCAAATTCCCAACTGTCTTTTGTATAGTGGCTGCATATTGTTCCTCTATTACTGTTTATTCCTTGTTGTGATGGAAAGGTACAACTGTTTGCTTGAGGAAAATGGCCACTGAAAGTAAGTCTCAGATGTGTAAACCCAGACACTACCTCTCCATAAACATTCACTGAAAATAGCTAAATGATATTAAAAATGTATGATATATCAACATATTTATGCTGATACAAAATCTAGTGTAAGGCCAGATTTAATGACAGTATTTACATTCACTTTGCTTTTATTCATATGTAAGATCTGCTGAGCTCTCAGAAAAACACTCTATATTGAAAGGGATAACATGGGTGGAGATGACAGAGTCATCAATCATTTTTCTCAGCACAGATCTTAAGAAAGGAATTTAGTTCTTTGCCTCACAATCAATGAGGCAAAAAGAGCCGTATTGTTGAGAGACTTCATACCCTTGCATGTTAAATATGCATGATTTCACTTACTCTTTCCAGGCCATGTTGGATTTTGGAACTAAACATCACAACTGCAGACAAGAATGAGAGCAGCCAGTATACCAACAAGATGCCTGAAGACTGGATGCCCATCATTCTTTCCGCCTGGGTAAGGAACATGGCAAGGATCTGTGAGGAAGTAGAAATACATCCAAATAAATAGCTGGTAGTGGAATGCCCAACATTATCATCAAGTCAGTGGACACAATAAAGCAAAATCAGTTTCTTGCCCAAACATTTCAAGATGCTCAGAGCTGAAGTACTGTTCCTAAGAGGCTAAAACTGTAAAGGCATTATGGGCAATTTTGCACTGCAGAATGTCACTACTGAAAGAGTAAGTAATAAAACCACAACTGGGCAAATAGGCTGGAAGGCTCTAGGCTATGAAGATGCAATGACAGAAGGGAGGATAGGCATTTAGTTGAATAGAAATCCCATTTCATTCATTAGGATACCAGCCATACTAAATCACATACTGTGGTTGTCGGAAACTGGATCTTGTTGTGTTGTTGTGAGACCTCTCTCTAAGCATTACTGCTGCCTTGGCTCTTGTGAGGTGTACTCAACCCACGGGGCTATGTAATTTAGCTGTAGATCCACTGCCCCAACTCCAATCCCCTGCTGCTTCATACATCAGAAACTCACAAAGCATGGCTCCAGCCTTCTATTCCCCATCAGCTATCTTTGTGCTCAAAGACAATGAGAAACATGGGAAATAAAAGATCTGTCCCAGGAGGGCTAAGCTGGGCCACACACAGACAAAACAAAGGAAGAATTACCATTGTGATCCCCAGCACTGCCGGGCTAATGAAGAATGCTGGAGTCCGTGGGATTCCTTGGCTTATTTCCCATAGTACAAAGAAGACATTAGAAAAACATAGTATTACCAGGAGGAATCCAAGGACCTGGGGCAGAGACAGCAAACACATGTTGGAATGGAGTGAAATGATGATGGGATAATATACTGAACTGACTGTTCCAAGCAGTCTGGGCTGTAAGACTGAAGAGGTGAAAGAGCAGGTTTGGGATAGAGGGCATTATGGGAAGTAGCAGGAAACCACATGGAGGTATAAGGGAAAAGATCTTGTGACAATTACTCCTAAAGATTTACTTGATTTGTACTGATGTGACTTTACCTGAGCAAGTAAACGTCATAGCAAATGCAGATATGGATCATCAGAAAACAGTAAATGATTTAGAAAAATTAAGTTCTGCATCAAATTTGCAATAATGATAGGATCAAAACCCATCCTCCACCTTTACCATTTTGGTTTTGAAGATGTGGGACATCCTGATATAGCCTTTGTTTTTGTGTCGAAGATACAAGTAGTAGAAGGGAAAACAGATCCAAAGATAGGCACAGGGGATCCAAGCAACGACTGTATTCTCAAAGCACCAGGTAAATCTTGGGCTCTTTGTGTACCATGTCTGGTTCCAGTCCTGTCACAGAAACAACACAGAAGTGAAACAGTAATGCTAATGTATGCAGAATTTCACCAGCTAATGCAAGTTGCTAATGCTCCAACTGAGCTAATGTTAGAGGAACGTGATGTAGGGTTTCAAAGGTAAAAAACATTTGGCAACAGAGGAGCTGTGGGAGAACAGTAAGGTGTCACAGATGATGGAAGGAGGGAGGCATCAGCAGTAGCATTTTGGAGGGAATGGAAAAAGAGGAAAAAAAAGGTTGGAAAAGTGAAAGATGGCAAAGAAAAGACATCATGCATCAGTACTAAAGAAGAAAAAAAAAGAAGAAATGTAAATTATTGAACATGGAATGAGAAAAAATAATTTTGCAATCAAAAAGATTATAAGCATTTGGGCACCGTCAGAGTGGTCAGTAGAGAACACCTGGTGAAATAGAGATAAGGAGGAAAGAAGTGTCCTGGAGCATAAACTGCATCACAACTGCATTTCCCCAGCTGTATTTATAATCCATTAATTTTTCTGACCGAATAAATAGTTGGATCTCATCTGCTAACATGATAATACTAACAATATAGCAACTGCAGATGAACACTGAGAGGGAAGACTCAAAGCACGTGGCTTAAGTTAACAGCAAAGGCTCCATCCAGGCAGATCTAGGGGACCAGGTAATCGCCAGGCATGTCAGCAAACAGCGCAAGAACACATTTCTGACGAGTCAGGGTCACTCAGGTACTCTAAGCACGATCTCGTTTACTTGCTGTGGTAAGCCTCAGAGATTCTGGTGCTTGTGCACATAAAAGACAGAAAGAGCCACTCAGCAGAGTAACATGTCCCAAAACTTCAAACTTGTGTGGGAAAAGGAGTATCTATCCCTACATGAGCTATTGGCACAGAAGGAACAATGACCTGTTTTTTCCAAGGCACTAAACACATCTACAGTTCACCCTGATTCCAAAGGAACCTGCCGCTACTCTGTTTCCGAGAAGTGTATTTTACTAGGTGCTCCTAAAGCAATCTGAAGACAAAGTTTAAGCAGCCAGGTGGGAAAATCTTGGCCCACAATTCTTCCTGGCGAACAAGGTGGGGCCGGTTGGATCAGTATTGTTCCAGTTTGACTAAAATAGGGTATTTTTTCTCCAGCAGCTTGTGGAGGTGGCTCGAATGCTTTATGTGGAGAATACGATGCCAAGCAAGGCTAAGGGAAAGGGCTCACTAGATGAAAAGAGGAACAGATAGATAATGGCTCACAAATTATTACAAGAGTTTATCAGTCTTGACAACGGAAATCCACGTGAACCTGGACTAATCAACTCATTAGAGCCCTTTTCAAACTATTTCTTTACTGTGTCACTCAGCAGATACTTTCTGAAGACAATAAATGGATTAAAGTGTATTTCAATACCCTTCCAGCAGCGCAGTCAGACCGCACGCTCCCACACCACTCGCATCAAGCTCACTCTAACTGGATAAAAATAAGGTCGTTCTGTACGTGGGTGAAAAATTGTCTCTGAGAGGAAAATTTCCTAACGCCAGCGACCTTTAATGGACACTACCTGCAGCGGCAGCCTCCTTATTTGAAAGCCACGCAGGCGGGAACTGCCCGCCGTTGCTGACACGCAGGGCCGTGGGTGTGTGGTGCTGGCCGCGGGGAAGGCTCCCACTCGAACCAGCGCTGCCTCCGGGCCGGGA